>RAHM01000696.1:5786-19627 GCA_003713295.1 Parotia lawesii
CAGGTCCTGGCAGGGAGCTCAGGGGATGTTCCACAGCCCCATCCCCACCCCACAGGTCCTGGCAGGGAGCTCAGGCGATGTTCCACAGCCCCATCCCCACCGCAGGTCCTGGCAGGGTGATGAAGGGTGGCCACTCTCTCTCTCTCTCTCCTGTCCTGTCCCCTCCCAGCCGATTCCCTCCGTTCACCGCGGCCTTTTCCCGTTTTTCCCCTCCCTGTGTTGGATTTGCAGGTCCGGACTCGGGACTTGGGCGGTTACTCCACCACTTCCGACTTCGTCAAGTCCGTCATTGACAACCTGCACCCCCACTATGGGGCTTAGGACCCCCGGCAGCTCCCCCAGCGCCTCGGCCCCCTCCCCAAATCCCCTCCCTGCCCCCCCAGGGCGGAGGGTGGCCCAGGAACCCCAGGAATCCTTTCCCCCCACCCCATCCCCCAGCGGGGGTTGCCCCATGGAGGCGGCCAGTGCGGATTTTGGGGTTCACCGGGGTGGCGTGGGGGGGACGGGGCAGTGCCCCAAACTCACAGGCAGCTCCTGTTGGGACCACCCTGGCTGTGGGACCCCCCCCATTCCCATGGGATCCCTGTGGCTGTGGGACCCCCATTCCCATGGGATCCCTGTGACTGTGGATAATCGTTCCTGTGGGACCAATGGGATTGTGGGATCCCTGTGAGCATGGGACCTCATTCCCATGGGATCCCTGTGACTGTGGGACCAACATTCCCCTGGGATCCTCGTGACTGTGGGACCCCCACTCCCATGGGATCCTTACAACTGTGGGATCCCCATTCCCATGGGATCCTCGTGACTGTGAATAATTGTTCCTGTAGGACCAATGGGATTGTGGGATCTCCTTTCCCATGGGATTCCCTGTGACTGTAGGACCTCCATTCCCATGGGATTCTGACTGTGGGGATCCCCCCCCATTCTTGTGGGATCCCTGTGACTGTAGGACCTCCATTCCCATGGGATTCTTGTGGCTCTGGGACCTCTGTTCCCATGGAATCCCCGTGACTGTGGGACCCCCATTCCCATGGGATTCTTGTGACTGTGGGACCCCCATTCCCATGGGATCCCCGTGGCTGTGGGACCCCACTCCTGTGGGACCATACAATTGTGGGGTCCCTGTGCCCGTGGCAGCCCCATTCCCGTGGGACCCATCCCATCGAGCTGTCAGCAATAAGCAGGGTCACGTCCCCCACCCTCCACCCCCTCGGCAGCTGCTGGCACAGGGTCCCCGTGCGGGGACATTCCGGACGTGGGACGGGGTGGGGAGATGCACCCTGTGCCCCCCAATCCGTGGGAATTGGGGTTTCCCAGYGCTCTGAGCCGCACCGGGAGGTGACCCCATAACCCCGTGGGACCAGGCCTGGTGCCGCCCCGGGGCTGCCATCGCGCCGTGCTCTGTATCCTGCTTTGCTAATAAAGGGTCCAACGCTTCCCTGCCGCCCTGCCCTGCCCTGGGGGGACCTCACGGCTTTCGGGGTGCTGGGCTGAGGCTGCCATGCTGGAAGCAGAGCCCAAACCGGACTTTGGGGTGCCCCTAAGCTGGCACAGGGGGCCACCAGCCCCTCCCTGAGGCACAGGGACAATTTGGGGGGCACTGAGGGCTCCAGGAAGCTCGATCCCAGAGCCACAGCCCAGGGTGGGGTGGGGAGACCCCGCTGTTGCAGGGTCCCCTCCCTGCTCCCTAACCTCCCGTCTCCTTGCAGGTGCGCACGGCGGACATGGGGGGCTACTCCACCTCCATGGATTTCACCCAGGCCGTGATCGCTGCCCTGGAGGTGTAGTGTCCCCTCACCCCGTCCCCTCCTCGGTGACTCCAATAAAAGTGGCCTCGAGTGGCCTCGGGTGTGACCGCGCCGCCGTCGTGTCCCTGGGCCCCGRGGCAGGCTGCTGGTGACAGGGTGACCCCCGTGGGGACAGCCTGGCCACCCCCTGCCATGGAGCAGGACAGGAGGGGTCAGCAACAACCTCAGCCCTTTATTGGGGTTCAGGCACCCTGAGCGGGGCCTGGCCCCTGCACTGCACAGGCAAGGGGGGGCACGGCCTGGGGACAGCGCCTGGGGACAGCCCCAGGTCCCCAGGGAAGGGACACAGCCTGGGGACAGCCTGAGCCCCCCAGGGAAGGGGACAGGGCCTGGGGACAGCCCCAGGTCCCCAGGGAAGGGGACAGCGCATGGGGACAGCTCGAGCCCCCCAGGGAAGGGGACAGGGCCTGGGGACAGCCCCGCGCAGCCCGAGCCCCCCCAGGGAAGGGGACCCGGCGTTGGAAGCTCCACTGTGTAAGGCACAGTCCAGTCCAGTCCAGGGGCTGCTGGTGGCCAGAGGGACTCACCCAGGCCACGAGGGGCCGTGCCACGTTCCGAGTGGCCACTGTGCCACAGGGCACGGCTGGGGACACGGCGGCGATGGGCAAGCGGCCGCTGCCGGCTCCTGTCCGTCCGTCACTCTGTCAGTCCGTGTGCGGGAGCTCCCGCTCCAGCCCCGCTCCCTAATCCTCCTCCGAGTCCTGGGCAGCTGCCTTCTTCTTCTTCTTCTTTTTCTTCTTCTTCTCCTCCTCCTCCTCCTGCTCGGCCTCCACCACGATTTTCCTTTTCTTCTTGGGCAGTGGCTCCTCCTGCTCCTCCTCCTCCTCCTCCTCCACCCCGTTCTCCTCGGGCTCTGCCTCCGCTTCTGACTCCTCCGGCTGCTGCTGCTTCTTCTTTTTCTTCTTCTTCTTGGCCCCCACATCGTTCTCCTGTGGGAAGCCCCACATCAGCTCTGCCCCCCCCAAACCCCACCTGGCATCAGGAGGATCCAGGCCCCCCCCAAAAGCCCCCCAGGAGGGTCTCACCCCCATCCCCCCCTCACCTCCGTCTCCATCACCGAGTTTTCCGCCCCCTCCTCGGCGGCCGCTGCCAGGGCCTCCAGCCGCCGCTTCTCCCGCTTCTTCCTCTTCTTCTCCTTCTTCTCCTGCCTCCTCTTCACCTCAGCCACCACCTCGTTGGCCTGGGGGGACACACGGGGGGCGTGAGCGAGGGGAGGGTCCCAGGGTCCGGCCCCACGCCCGGCACCGGTCGGATCAGACTCATTAAATCAGTCTTTGGCCTCCACGGCGGGTCAGGATGGCACAGTGACATCACCTCCGACACGGGCCCTCAGCCTCATCTTCATCACCGCAGCATCTCACCCACAGCACCATCATCATCATCACCACAGCATCGCACCCTCAGCACCTTCATCCCCTCACCGTCATCTTCATCATCCCACCATCTCACCCTCAGCACCTTCATCCCCTCACCCTTGTCTTCATCATCCCAGGATCTCACCCTCAGCACCTTCATCCCCTCACCATCATCATCATCCCAGGATCTCGCTGTCATCACCTCCATCACCTCAGCCTCATCTTCATCCCCTCTACCATCCTCCATCATCTTCATCACCACAACACTTCCAATTATTTTCATCTCTCTCAGCACCTCACCTCCATCCCCTTCCTCACCCTTCCACCACCACTGCCACCTTCACCTCCCCCAAGACCTCACCTCCTCCTCCATCCCCCCATCTCCACCACCGCCTCCACTTACCACCCTCACCGCTCTTCTTCATCCCTCCACATCCCCCCCTCCTCCTCTTCCTCCTCACCTCCACCACGGCCTCCTTCATCACCTCCAGGTTCTTGCGGGGCGGCTCCCCGGTCTCGTAGAAGGCCAAGCGCTCCTCCACCTGCTCCCGCAGCTTGTCCCCGAACACGCTGGTGGGAACCTCTGCGGGGAGGGGACGGGGGGCTCAGAATCCACCCTGCACCCCCCAAACCCCCCCGGGTCCCCCCCGTGCTCTGCTCAGCCCACAGGAGTCACCATTCACACGGGGTGAGATGCTGTTGACGAAAAATGTTCCCATCACRGCAGAGCGGCCCCGAACGCCACCCGAGCGCCCTCCCCGCGCCCRCCTGAGCACCAGGTGACAGTGCCCGTGCTGGCCAGGCCTGTGCCCCCTAAAACCCCCCCCGAGTGCCCCCAAAACCCACCTGAGAAGCAGTCGATGCGCGAGGCGATCGTGCACTTGTTGGCCAGGTAGCGCGAGATCCGCCCCTTGTTCTTGGCGGCCGCGCGCCCGATGAAGGTGGAGTGGAAGATGAGGCCGTACTTGGGGGTGTTCCCCCGCGTCTTCAGTGCCCTGCGAGGGGCCAGGGAAGGGGGTCAGGACCCCCGAACGCAGCCCCCACCCACGGACAGACCCTCCCCACCCCGCTGCGCTCYGGGGGTGGCTCAGACTGGGGCCGGCYGCTCACTCCCACCGAGGGACAGCCACGGTACCTGAACAGCGCCTTCTCGGCGCCCAGGATCTGCACCGTCGACGCCGGGTACTTGGCCAGGTTGGTCAGGCTGCCGGCGTGCGAAATCAGGCGGGCGCCCACCTGGGGGACGGCACGGAGGGGTCACAGATGGCCCTGGAGCCCCCAAGGGCACACAGAGCCCTCCCCCAGGCCGRGGATCAGCAGTGGAAGTGTCAGCAGCACGGCTCAGTGGATTGACAGATTCACTCTGACATCATGTCCGCGGCCGGGGAGGTGACAAGGGAGGGTCCCCGGGGGCACTCACCACCTCCCCGATGAGCGCCGACAGGCTGGGGGCCACCTGGCTCATCTTGGAGCGCAGGTACTCCTGCAGCCCCTTGCGGTAATCGGACAGCGAGATGACGCGCCGGGAGAAGCTCTCGATGTTGATGAGGTCCAGGGGGGAGATGTCCATCCCTGGGGGTGGCACGGGATGAGCGGCGGCACTGACCGCATGGCCAGGCCGCCCCGAGCCCCTCAGAGCCCCTCTCACCCATGGAGGAGCGCGAGGCCTCCAGGATGGCCTGGGCCTTGGCGCTGTCCATGACGATCTCCTCCAGCCCCTCCAGGCTCTCCTCGCTCAGCTCCCGGCGGTTCCCGATGAATTTGGCCACCCGGCAGTACATGGAGTTCTCGGGGACGATCTTGATCAGCTCGGGGAAGTGGTACCCGTACCACTCCCTGTGGGGACAGGGACAGCGTCAGTGCTGCCACCAGCCCCCCACCACAGCTCTGTGTGTGCCCCCCAGCCCAGTCCCTCACTGTGGCCCCATGGCCCCCCAGGCCACCCCTCCGTGTTCCAAGTGTCCCCCCAGGTCCACGCCACGGCCCTGTGGCCTGGCCAGTGGCCCTCGGGGAGCTGCTGTCCCTCCCCGGTCTGTACAGACGGCCGGAGCGCTGGCGGCTGTCTGTGGTAAGCATGGGGAGGGGGGACCCCCAAATCCTTTAAATCCCCCCAAATTCGCCCCCACTGACCGGACGCGCATGGAGAAGGTGTTGATGTCCTTGTCCAGCTGGTCCAGCAGGCTGATGGACTGGATGATCATGTTGTCCACCCGGTGCACGTTGAACTTCACCTTGGCCCGGGAGTAGCTGTGGCCRAGCCCCAGCTGGGCCTTGGCCGCCGACTGCGCCGTGAGGCCTCGGACCAGCGCCGCGAAGTGCAGCCGGATCCCTGCGGGGGGGACACGGGGGTCACCGGGGACACGGGGTCACCACGTGGGGACAACGGTTCCCACAAACACACGGACACCAAGCTGCCACCACGTACAGCCCCAGGGACACCTCCAACAACGGCACTGGGTCCCCCCTCACTCCTGACCCGTCCCGATGGAATCCCAACCAAACCAGGACCCCGCCGAGGTGTCCCCTGTCCCCCCTGTCCCCACTCACCGCGCATGAGCTCGGCCACGACGCCCCCGGTCTGGCACTGCACCCCCAACTCCTCCAGCACGGCCGMGCCCATCTTGGCATCGCCCACCCCCAGCACCACCTTCTTCCTCTTGGGGGGCAGCGCCGTGTCCAGCAGCAGCCGCAGGTCCTCGTGCAGGACTCCTGCGGGACAAAGTGGGGGTCAGGGCGGCCCGGGGGTCCCCGCGGGAGGGGGGGTCCCGGTGCCCCGGCCCCGCACTCACCCTCGGACACGGCGTTCATGTTCTCCAGCGCGCTCTGCGCCGAGCGGAACGGCGAGAACGCCACGAGCTTCACCACATTGTGGAACTTGCCCAGCGTGAGGACGCTCTCCTCCACCTGCGGGGGAATCGGGGCCGAGCCGGGGGGCTCCGGTCACAGCCGGGCACGGGGAACGACCCCCGCGAACAGCCCCGGGGGCAGCACCGGCGTGCGGCCCCGCCCGGCACCCCCGGGCCTTCCCCGCCGCTTTCCTCCCACCCCGCTCTCCTTGCCCCCCGTCTCCCCGTTCCCATTCCGGCTTCCCCCGCTTCTCCCGCCACCTCCCCGGTCCCCGTTCTCCTCCTTCTACCTCCCCGCCCCGATCCTGTTCCTCCCCGCTCCCGCTGTTCCGCTCCCCCGTTGCCGGTCCCGTACCTGCGGCAGCAGGAGGCCGATCTCCTCCACCTCTCGCACGGCGAACAGCGCGTACCCGGCCGCATGTTCGAACAGCACGTGCAGCAGCACCTGCGGCACCGGGGGCTCCGCTCACCGGGGGCGGCACCAGGGCCGCGCTCCCGCCCATCCCCGCGCCCGCCGCCCCACCGGAGCGCCCGGCCCGGCTCAATGCGGCTCTCCCGGCCTCCCTCAGGTCCCGGCCCGTCCCGATGCGGTCGGAAGGGGCTCCTGGGCCCTCCCCCGGTACCGATGGCGTCGGATGCGGCCCCGGCCCGTCCCTCACTCACCATCGTCCTCCCGCGGCCGCCGCCGCCCGGAACTGACGCCGCGTCCCCGCCGGAACCCCGGCTCCTCCCTCCTCYACCAATCAGCGCCCACTGCGCCGCGCTCTCCCCCAATCAGCGCGCGCTGCCCTCGAAGGACCCGCCCCACAGCCAATCAGGCAGAGGAGGTGCTTAGCCCCGCCCCTCGGCGGTGTCTACCAATCAGAGCCGGGAKGGGGGCGTTTCTTCCCGCCTTTTCCTGCGGGCCAGCCAATGGAAGCCCCGCGCGCGCGCTCGCCAGCCCCGCCCCTTCCCGCGCGGTTCGGTGCGCGCGCGGCCGCACGTGGCGGGACCCGCCCCCCCCCCCCGTGCCCCCCGGGACCCCCGCACGGCCCCGATCCCCCCCCGGGACCCCCACACGGCCCCGATCCCCCCCCGGGACCCCCGCACGGCCCCGAGTGTCCCCTCCCGGGACCCCCACACGGCCCCGTGTCCCCTCCTGGCACCTCCAGTGCCCTCCCAGTGCCCCCCGGTGCCATCCCGGGACCCCCGCACGGCCCCGATCCCCTCCTGGCACCTCCAGTGCCCTCCCAGTGTCCCCCGGTCCCTCCCGGGACCCCCAAACGTCTCCCAGTGCTCTCGCCCGCGGGGCCATCCCAGGATCCCCAAATGTCCCCGTGGTTCCATCCCGGGGCTCTCTGTGACTCCCGGGGACCTCCGGGACACGCAGTGCCCCTCCCGGACCCCTCCTGTGCCCCCCAGTGCCCTCCCAGTCCCCTCCTGTGCCCCCCACTGTCCCACCCGAGCCCCGTCCTGTCCTCCCAGTGCCCCCCAGTGCTCCCCCCGGTCCCCTCCGGTGTTCCCGCCCCGGTGCCCGCTCCAGGCGCAGGAAGCGCGTCCAGGGAAGTTTTATTGGATGGCAGGAGCACGGAGGGGCCGCAGCCCCGGCCCCACGGGGGTCCCGGGGGGGTGGTGGGGGGTCTGTAGTGTCCGAGAGCAGCGCGGGGGGCCCGGATCCCCCCGGGGGAAGCGGCTCCGGCTCCCACCCGCGAGTGGGGCCGGGGTGGGGGGGAAGCGGAGAGTCCCGAACGAGRAGGGGGACGGCGGGGGCGGGGGTCCCTCGGGGGTGGCTCAGGCCACGAAATGCTGGCGGAGGTGCTGGAGCAGGTCGGGGGTGAGCAGCACCCGGTGGGCCTGGCCGTGGCCCGGCGCGCACGGGATCGTCACCCGCCCGCACAGCGCCGGGCCCTGCGCCTGCTCCTGCTTCGCCTGCGGGGACAGCGGCGAGCTCAGAGGGGACCCCCGCGCCACCCCCTCCCCACCCCCGGCACGGGACGTGGCGGCTGTCCCGGGTCAGGGGGTGCCGGGCTGGAGCAGGGGGTCCTCACCTGCCTGATCCCTTGGGAATGGGGGTCCCTCGGGATTGGGGTTTGTCAGAACAGGGGAGCCCTCGGGATTGGGGATTTCTTGTGATTGGGGTCCCTCAGGATAGGGGGTTCCTTGGGACTGGGGTCTGTCAGGATTGGGGTCCCTCGGAGTTGGGGTTCCCTGAGGAAAAAGGGTCCTTTGGGATTGGGGGGCCCTCAGGAATGGGGGTTTCTTGTGACTGGCRTCCCTTGGAATCAGGGTTGCCTCAGGAATGGGGGCCCCTCAGGAACAGGGGGCTCTTGGGATTGGGGCCCTTCAGGAATGTGGAATTCTTCTGACTGGGGTCCCTCAGAATTGGGGTTCCCTCAGCAAAAAGGGTCCTTTGAGATTGGGGTTCCCTCAGGAATGGGAGTCCCTTGGGATTGGGGATTCCTTGGGATTGGGGTCCCTTGCAACTGGGGATTCCCTTAGGAATGGGGACTGCTTGGGATTGGGGGTCCCTCAGGAATGGGGCTCCCTTGGGATTGGGGGGATCCTTTGGGGTCAGGGTTCCCTCAGGAATGGGAGTCCCTTGGGACTGGGGGGATCCTTTGGGATCGGGCTCTCACCTTCAGGAAGGAGGAGGACGGGAAGGTGCCGAAGGTGGTGGAGACGCCGGCGCCCGGCTGCTGCTGGACCATCTCCCTCAGCGTGTCGTCCTGGGGGCAGCCACGGCAAGGTCACCCCAAAATCCACCCCATGGGCACCCTCGGCACCCCCCTGAGCCCCTCACCCACCCCTGGGGACAGGGCAGAGGGGTCAAACCCAACTGTTTAGGGAGGAGAACGGGAACGGGCAGCACCTCGTCCCCTCAGTGCCACCAGCCCCAGCCTGGGGGTCTGCAGGGCTGGGCCGGGGGTCCCACTGGGTGCCCCACCCCGGGGAAGGCCCTGGCTCACCTTCAGGGCGTCGATGGAGTTCTTGAGGGCGCAGAGCCGGGCCGTCTGCTCCAGCAGCCGCGCCGACGAGCTCCTCGCTGCGGACAACGGGAAGGGAGGGATGAGCTGAGCAGCTCTGACCCTCCTCGGGTCAGTACCAGGGGGTTTGGGGGGATTTGGACCTCCTCAGGTTGGTACCAGGGGATTTCAGGGGGTTTGAACCTCTTCAGGTTGGTACCGGGTGAGTTTTGAGGTGTTTAATCTCCTCAGGTTGGTACCGGGAAGTTTTGGAGAGTTTTTACCTCCTCAGGTTGATACCGAGGGAATTTTAGGGGGTTTGGAACTCCTCAGGTTGGTACCTGTGGGGTTTTGGGGGGGTTTGACCTCCTTGGATTAGTACCAGGGCGGGTTTCAGGGTTTTTGGGGGGCTCCTCAGCAGGGAGAGGCTGAACCACCCCAGCCCCTGGACACCGAGCCCCATGTCCCCAACACACCGATGGCCCTGGCCAGGGGGACAGGGCTGGGCACTGTGGGGACACAGGGCTGTCCCCCACAACCCAAACACCCCCCAAACCTGCCACCAGAACAGCGCCCTCACCCTGGATCCCACCCTGCAGCGAGCCCCGACGCTGCCGGTCCCTCCACGGGCAGAGGGACAACGCGGAGATGACAAAGCCCCCTCGACCTCCAGGGGATGTTTGTGTAGGACCTACTGGATTTGCTCTGCCTCATGTCCACCACCTTGGCGTTGGCGCTGAGCTGGTAGAGGGTCTCCAGCAGCTGCGTGGTCTTGCGGTACAGGGTCTGCGTGGGCAGCGCCTCGCCCGGCCGGTCGCGGGGCACGGCCACCCGCGGCACCTGCAGCGGGGCCAGGCTGGCCAGCTCCATCTTCATCTGCGCGCCCTGGGATCCGYGGGAAACGCCCGTTAGGGACGGGGAAAACGGGGAAAACGCCGGGAGAAGGCGAGGGGAGGAGAGGGCRGGTGGAAAAATGGGGGATAAAGCTCTGCTGAAGCCGGCAGGGTGTGGGTCTGGCAGGGGTGGGAGCAGGGAGAGTCCGTCCTGGGAAGTGGCACCCATGGGAAGGTGACACGGGGCTTGCACGTGGGACTGGTTGGATTTGGGAGCTGTCGCCCGGTGAGCTGCTCCATCACATCCATGAGTATCCATTAGAATGGTTGGTTAATCGGATTRTTTGCTGCTGTGCCTCATGGGATGTTCATTAATCAGTCAATCAATTAATCAATCAGGTTGTGCCAGTGGCATCTGGACCAAGGGGACCAGGGCTGGCAGGGACATCACCAGCACCTCCAGTTCCCCCAGTTTCACCAGCATTCCCAGCTCCCAGTGCTGACCCTGCTTTCAGCCCCTTCCCCTGGAGCCCACTGGACGTGGGAGAGTCAGAGGCTGCTCTCCAGCTCATCCCACATCCCACAGGGATCCCATCCCACAGGGATCCCATCCCATTCCCCCTGACCTTGAGCAGGTTGTTCTCGTTCTTGAGGTGTTTCAGGGAGAGCTGGAGGGCGTCGATCTGCTGCAGCAGGAGGGGTGAATCCTTCACCTGGACGGGTCCGGAGCCGCCTCCCGGCGCCTGCCCGGCACCGACACCTGCGGACGGGCACCGACCATCAGCGCTGCCACCCGTGACGGTGGCACAGGGACACGGCGTGCTGTCACCAACACGTGGCACCTCCCTGGAGAAGTCCTGGCTCCCACCAGCCCCTTCCCAAGGCTCTCCAGGTGAGCGTCACTCCACTCCGCATCCACCACGGTTCCATGCTCGTCCCTCCCTTCCCAACCCTCTGGAGCCACCAGCCATGAGCTCCCAGGGCCGGCAGCATCCGAGCAGGACCCGGATCCTTCCCCTGCTCCCAAACAGAGCCGTGTCCCAGGGTTTGGGTGTCCTGGGATATCGTTTCCCACCCGGGCACTGGGGGCTGCATGCGGGGTGTGTCCGTACCTCGCTGCTGTTCCTCTGCAGCACAGGGAGAGGGGCCGGGAGAGACAAGAAAAAGCAGGATTAAAGCCCCGGATTGGGCGGGAGAGGAGCTGTGGCTGGAGCAGCTCCCATCTCCCACGGCCACGTCTGGGACCAACCCCATTCCCAGCAGCTGGGAGCGACSCAAGCAGGACCCATGCATGGCTCCCCCAGAGCCAGGGGTTTGGCACGGAGCTCCCGGGCTGCTCCCGCTCCTTTGGGAGCGAGAATGTGCCAGGAGGATTCCCAGGAGAGCCAGGGCTGGGAATGTGGGAGAGGCTGCGGCTCCACGAGAGCCAGGAGCTGCTGTGGGAGCACCATTCCCAAATTCCCGGGCACACATCATGCCCAGATGTGCCAGGAGGACATCCCAGCCCCATTGCAGCCGTGTCCAGGGATGCCGGTCGCTCACCTCCGGCGATGCCGGACACGATGGAGGCCACGCCCGAGGCCGGGGCCCCCCGCAGCCCCTCGATCGTCCGCTTGGACTGGTTGTTCAGGCGCTGCTTCAGCTCCACCTTCTCCGACTCCAGCTGGTCGATGTCGGCCTGGAGAGCRTCCATGGTCTCCTCAAACTCCCTGGGAAGAGCACACGGAGGGATGTGTGAGGCCAGGGATGCTGCCCGTCCTGGATTCCTCATCCTGTCCCTCCAGGCCTTGTCCCCAGTCCCTCTCCAGCTCTCCCGGAGCCCCTTTAGGCCCTGCAAGGAGCTCTGAGCTCTCCCTGGAGCCTTCCCTTCTCCAGGTGAACATTCCCAGCTCTCCCAGCCTGGCTCCAGAGCAGAGGGAATCCAGCCCTCGGAGGATCTCCGTGGCCTCCTCTGGATGAGCTCCACCAGCTCCACACCCCCAGCCCCATTCCAAACTCACTTCTCCTTCTTTTTGAGCAGCGTCTGGGTCTCATCCAGCTTGGTCTGGATCTTTTCCACGCGGTCATCCGCGTCCTTGGATGCGCTGTCCAGCTTCTTCTCCAGGAGGCTGAGCCGCACGTTGGCCTCGCTGAGCTCCTCGCCCTGGAGAGGCAGGGAGGGAATCAGGGAGCTCCAGGGAGCCCCCAAATCACCCAATTCCCACGGCTGGAACCCAGGAACAGCTCCCAGCTCCGACCCTGCGCACCCAGAACGCGGTGGGGGCAGGATCTGGATGGCAGCACCTCCCTGCCCACGGGAAGAACATTCCCAGGAGATCAGGATGGGAATTGGGATCACTTTTTCCGTAGGTAGGAAGTCACCAGGAGCGTGGAGGTGAATCCCACAGCAGCCAGGAAGGCAGGGATGGGTGAGGGATGGGCAGAGATTGGTGAGGGATGGGCAGGGATTGATGAGGGACGGGCAGGGATGGGTGAGGGATGGGCAGGGATGGGTGAGGGACGGGCAGGGATTGATGAGGGACAGGCAGGGATGAGTGAGGAGGAGCCAGGAAGGCAGGGATCAGTGAGGAACACCTCACCTTGATCTTGAGGGACTTCTTCAGCTCCTTGATGACCGTCTCCCTGTCCTCCAGCTTCAGCCCCAGCCCCTCGGCATCYGTGATCTCCGCCCGCAGCGCGGCCGCCCGGAGCTCCGCCGGCGGCGTGGGCTGCACCGGGACCGGCRGGACAATCGGGATTTTAGGAAGAATCCCAGACACCAGCAGCTGCCCAGCTCCCTGCCCCGTGTCACCCGCAGCCTCCTGGTGACCGCGGASGGTGACGGAGCAGAGCCCAGCCCACCTTGTTCTGCGGGCGGTCGGCGTCGTACTCGCCCTCTTGCATGGCCGTGGCCATCTTGTTCATGGTGGCCATGAGGATGCTGCAGGACTGGCGCAGGCACTCGTAGGGATTGATGCCCTGGCAGCCGTAGATCTGGGAAGGACGGGAAGGACCTGGCTGGTGGCCCTGGGCCGGGCTCACAGCCCCCAACCCACATCCCACAGCCCGTGTTCCTCTGATATTCAAGGATGTCCCTCTGATGGTTAAAATGTCCCTCTGATATTTAAGGTTGTCCCTCTGATGTTTAAAATGTCCCTCTGATGGTTAAGGGTGTCCCTCTGATTTTTAAGATGTCCCTCTGATGTTTAAGAATCATCCTTAAAATCCGCATCCAACACAAAACCTTCACTTCCATCGGCAAATCCAACCAACAAAACCCAAAAAATTCCCGACGCAAAAATCGAAGTATTGTCATCCCAGAACTGAACGGAAGTGCAAAATCTACACAAAACCCACCCCTTGTCTCTTCACCATAATTACACCAAAATCAACACAAAATCCGGAGACACCACATCCATCGTGTCCAGGGAAAGAGCTGGAAAAGCCTCTGCAGAGCTGAGGGGGCTCAGCTTGGAGAGAAGGAGGCTCAGGGGGGACCTTCCCCCCTCTATACAAAAATTCCTCACGATCATTCCCCTCTGTGGGATGTGGGAATATGGATGGGACACCCCACCACACATGGCAGAATCCCACCACGTCCCCTCAGCGAGGCCACCGGAACCGCAGGGACAACAACAGCCAACAGGGCAGGGGACCGCGCGTGCGTGTGGCATTCCCTGGCCGCRTTCCCGGCTGGGAACGGTGGGAAGGATGTCCCGTTCCCCGAAGGATGTCCCACCTGCTCGCTGACTTTGAAGGCCAGCTCCTCRAGGCGCGGGGCCGGCAGCCCCTCGTTCTCGGCCAGCGGCGCGATCAGCTGCGCCCCGGCCGCCGCCACCTCCTGCAGCACGGCCACCACCCACGTCAGGTGCTTCCGGCATTCCAGCAGCGTGTCCGACACCTGGCAGGGCAGAGCGGGATGAGTGGGAATGGCACGGACACGTGCACTCCTGGAATCCACATGCCCCGGTGTGACAGCGGCTGCTGGAGCGTCACCGGGATTGGGGAAAATAACGGAAGGATGGAGGGAAATGGGTCCTGGATGTGAAGCCAGGTCTCCAGCCGGGATGGGAAC
>RAHM01000696.1:31120-53542 GCA_003713295.1 Parotia lawesii
AATACCCTGGTGCCGGTGCCTCAGGAGCTGATCCCAGGGCATGGATAAGCCCATCCAGGGTTTCCTGCTGGCCCTACCTTGGCGTGGGCTTTCGTCTCTGCAAATTTGATCTTGAAGTCGAACATCTCCGGGGGCGGCTGCTGCTGCTTCTCCGCCGACGCTTCCTGCTGGCTCATCAGCTCCCGGTTCACATCCTGGGCACGGGGAGATGGGACACGGGGACGTGGAGATCGGGGACCCCAGACCCTCAGCAACCCCATCCCCAAACCTCCCAGTGCCCCCTCCTTGGAGGGGGGGGTCCTTGAGCAACACCCAGTGAAGGCGGAGGGGAGGGAGAGGCACCAAGCGTGTTCCAGTGCAGGAATATCCACAGGCTCATTCCCCAGCTCCTTTTCCTGCCAGGAGACCTGAGCCCATGGCTGGGATAACCCCCATAGGGAAGAATTTTTTCCCAATATCCCATCTAAATCTCCACTTKTCCAGGATGAAGCCATTCCCTGTGTCCTGTCCCTCCAGCCCTTGTCCCCAGTCCCTCTCCAGCTCTCCTGGAGCCCCTTTAGGCCCTGCAAGGGGCTCTGAGCTCTCCCTGGAGCCTTCCCTTCTCCAGGGGAACATTCCCAGCTCTCCCAGCCTATCCCTGTAGGAGAAGGCACTGGGGGGGGTCCCCGGGGAAGCTCCGTGAGGAACCCACTCAGCCCCCAGCCTGTCCACAGGACATTCCCAGGGGATGATCCCACTGGGTCTCCTGGTCACCGGGTGAGCTCCAGGAGGAGCTGGGGGTGCCGCACCTGCAGGTGAGCCGTGAGCTCGCGGTACTTTTTGATGGTCTGCTGGTAGTCGGCCACGGTCTCCTGCGCCGCCTCCACGCGCTTCTCGGCCTCGCGCACGCGCGCCGTGGCCATGTCCAGCTGCTCCCGCAGCTCCAGCTCCGTCTCCCGGGCGTTCTCCTGCAGCTCGTCGTTCATCTCGTTCATGGCTTCCTGCGGGGAGGTGGCACCGCGGGGACACGGTCACACGCGTCCCAGCCCTGCGGGGAGCTTCGCCAAATCCCGCTGGCTCCGCGGCCAGGCAGCTCCATCATTCCAGGCCCCCCATCCTGACCCCCTGGAGCAGCCCTTATACCAGGGAATTCCGCCTTACCAGGTCCCCGACGGTCTCACGCAGCTCCCGGACCTTCTCCTCCAGGTCCAGGTTTCTCTCTGTCAGAGTCTCCACCATCTCCTCAGCACCCAGTGCTGCATCCACCTGCCAGGACACCAATCCCAATCCATCCGTGTGCCAGGACACACATCCCTATCCATCCATCCCTGTGCCAGGACACTAATCCAAATCCATCCCTGTCCAGGACACACATCCCAATCCATCCATGTCCCAGGACACAGATCCCATTCCATCCATGTCCCAGGACACACATCCCAATCCATCCGTGTCCCAGGACACACATCCCAATCCATCCTTGTGCCAGGACACCAATCCCAATCCATCCGTGTGCTAGGACACCAATCCCAATCCATCTATCCACTGCCAGGACACACATCCCAATCCATCCATCCATGTCCCAGGACACACATCCCATTCCATCCGTGTCCCAGGACACACATCCCAATCCATCCCTGTGCCAGGACACACACCCCAATCCATCCATGTGCAAGGATACCAATCCTAATTCATCCATCCATGTCCCAGGACACACATCCCAATCCATCCATCCACTGCCAGGACACACATCCCATTCCATCCATGTCCCAGGACACACATCCCAATCCATCCATCCCTGTGCCAGGACACACATCCCAATCCATCCATCCCTGGGCCAGGACACCAATCCCAATCCATCCATCCACCCACCAGCTTGGAGGGATTGCAGGGAACAGGGATCCCTCCTGTGAGCTTCCCAAGGAAGGATCATCATCCTCCCAGCAGGAAAGTGGGATGGGTTGGCACGGAGCAGCCCTGGGAACACGGAGCATCGTCCRTGCCCTGTGCCCACAGCCGGGCAGAGCCCAGCACAGCCCCACTGCTGGAATAGGGTTTGGGATTAGGGAATATGGGACCAGGAGCRTTGGTCCCTGCAGTGGTATCACCACACGTGGCTCTCCAGGAGTCTCCGTGCCCCAAATGTCCCCAAACTGCCCCGAACGGTCCCAAATATCCCATCCCACCCGTCCCTCACCTGCTCCTTGAGCTCATCCACCGTCTTCTCCGCCTGCTTCACCTCCTCCTGCAGCTTCTCCCGCTGCTGCCGCAGCGACTCCAGCTCYGTGTTCTTCTTCTCCATCTGCTTCTGGAGCTTCACGTGCTCCTGCTTCTCYGAGGCGGACAAGTCCCGCATCCTGGGACAGCCACAGGTCCCGTCAGGAACAGCTCAGGAGCACCTGGATGCTGCTCCTGGGGGGGCACCAGCAGAGCCAGGACCCCCTGCCCGCTCCAGCTGGGATAACGGAGCTCCATCCACCCCCATCAGCCCCTCCCTGGTGGGGACATGAGCAACGTTCCCAAAATCCAGCTCGTTAACAGCGAGGGATGGGCCCCGCCTGAACGTCTTGGTTGTGGAATCCCAAAGGAAAAGCCCCCGAGCCCCGAGCCCTGGAAGGTGGGATCACCCAGGGCTGGGCAGGGTCTGGATCACGGTGCTGGGATACTGAGCACCACATCCATAGGGAATTAGGCACGGGAACGGTCTGGAGTGGCTCATTTTGTCCCCATCCCCACTGATTCCCTGGGACAAGGGACTCTCCCTTCCCTGTGGATGCTTTAAGAGCTCGGCAAAGATCCAAGATCCATCAGCAGGAATGACATGGGCTGCTCCAGAGAGGGATTGGGATCGGTGCTCTTGGACTTAGGGAGCACAAGAGGCCTGGGGAGGAATTTTGGGAAGCGCAGGTGGGCTCCCACCTGACAAGAGCCTCCTTGAGCCTGGCGTTCTGCTCCTCCAGCTGTTTGACCTGGTAGCTGGATGCTGCTCCATCGGAGCCTGCGGAGGAAGGGAAGGATCAGAATCTCAGAATCCCAGAATCCCAGACTGGTTTGGGTGGGAAGGGACCTTAAATCCCAACCATTCCCACCTCATTCCATGGGCAGGGACACCTTCCACTATCCCAGGTTGCTCCAAGCCCCTCCAGCCTGGCCTTGGACACTTCCAGGGATGGAGCAGCCACAACTTCTCTGGAAAAATCCATTCCAGTGCCTCCCCACCCTCACAGGGACGAATTTCTCCACAATATCCCACCTAACCCCACCCCCATTCCCCATTCTCCAAGCCCAAAGTCCGTCTCCCTTCCCACCTTTCTCCTCGATCTCATGCTTGAGGATCTCCAGGTCCATGGTGAGGTATTCCACCTTCTCCTTGAGGGAATCCACCTCCTGCTGCAGGGACTCCGCCCGCTCCTCGGCCATCTCCTTGTCCAGCGTGGCCATCTCGATGGCGTCGGCTGTGTCCGCCATCTCCTCCATGTACCTTTCCTTGGCTTCCAGGGCATCCTTGGCTTCCTGYGGGACAACACAGCGGCTGAGGGGACCCCAAAACTCTGGAGAGAACCCACAATGGCCCTCGGGAAATTATTGTCCCTCAAGGCTCTCCGAAATCCAGTGGATTTATCTGGGATGGGAGGGGATGGCCCCACTCCCCTCTTCCCTGCTCCAAACCTGGCAGGAAAACCATCTGCAGGTGAGGAGAAAGGGATGGAGACAGGGAACACTGGAGCAGACAGATAAATCCCTGGGTAAAGAAACCAGGAATCCACCCTGGAAAAGTAGGGCAGGGAGAAGGAAATGCTCCTTGGCTGCTTGGATGGAGTCCTGGGAGCTCCAGGAACAGGGGAGGGGGAAAGGGAAGCACCAGGGCAGGGAGGGGAGAGGGAAACTCCTGGAGAGAGAGAGGGAAGAGGGGAACACCTGGAGAGAGGAGGAAGCACCTGGAGAAAGAAGGAAGAGGGAAGCACCTGGAAAGAGGGAAGAGGGAAGCACCTGGAGAAAGAAGGAAGACGGAAGCACCTGGAAAGAGGGAAGAGGGAAGCACCTGGAAAGAGAGGGAATAAGGAAAGCAATGTCCCACCTCGGCTCAGCCCTGATTCCCAAATGCACCTGATGTTGATTAGGAGCAGAGGAAAAGACCTCGACTTGCACCAGGGGAGGTTTGGTTGGATAATGGGAAAATTTCCTCCCAGAATGGTTTGTCAGGGCTGGAATTCCCYCTGGAGTCACCTCTCCGGGCACTGCCCCATTCCCAGGGACACTCACTCACCTTCTTGGCCTCTTTCAGGCGCTTCTGGAGCTCGGCCTGTTGCTCCTGCATTTTGCTCTTCCATTCCTGCACCTGCTCCAGCTGGATCTTGTACTTCTCCAGCTCCTTGAGCTTCGCCTTGTCCTCATTCCGCTTGATTTTCAGCGTCTCCAGCTTCTCCTCAAGGTCGCGGACCTGGGCACGGAGATTCTCCTCCTCCTACAACACCAAGCCAAGAGTTAGGGAAGGAGCAGGGACATCCTTTGGAGAGAGCTCCGGGGATGTTCCTGGAAGCCCACAGAACCCAGCGTGACTTTTGTCATCGATACTGGGGCAGTTTGAGAAGAGAGGGACTTGGGACAAGGATGGAGAGCCAGGACAAGGGGGAATGGCTTCCCACTGCCAGAGGGCAGGGATAGATGGGATTTTGGGAAGGAATTCCTGGCTGTGAGGGTGGGGAGGCCCTGGCACAGGATGCCCAGAGAAGCTGTGGCTGCCTGATCCCACTGCAGCATCCACATCATTCCCAGGTGATCTCCCCCCAGGGAAAACTGATCAGGGTCCTTTTCCTGCAGCTCAGCTCCCAGGGCAGGGAAAGGCTGATGCCAGCATTCCTGAGGGAAGGGCTGCAGGGATGAGGGAATGTGACCCCCCAGCCCCCCCTGGCAGCTGCCACAGGGCTAAAGCTTCAAATCCCAAAGCTGGGTGACAGCAAGGAACAGGGCTTGGAAAAATCCTGCGCAGTGCAGGAACCTCCCACGGATTCCTCCTCTGCTGCTTTCCCAGCCTGGACATTCCGATGTCCCCARAYGAKCCACTTCTGCACCCAGTCACAGAAACCAGTTCCCAGAGAGCTCTGGGAACTGGGGACACGGGTGGGGACATCCCCTATTCCCAGCCCGAGGTGCCTTCTCCAGCTCTCCCTTCCACAGACAATGCCGGAGCTTTGTCCTCTCCCACTTTTCCCTCCCTGGCCTCGTGCCCCAAATCTCTCCCAAGCTCTAATTAACTCATTAATCAAAGCAGGATGGAAGTGATGAAGAAGTATTTTAAAGATCAAAACGAGAATAACTCGGTAATGATTAGAAATCCCTGAATTTGGGAAATATTGGACTTCTCCAGGTGGGCTTTGCATCCCAAGGCAGGAGGGCCCCCAGTGCATCCACCCCAGTTCTCCCAACACCAGTGGACGTTCCCAACTGGACCCTCTGGATTTAACAGGATCAAGCCCTGACTCAGAGCCCCGACCCCCACCCACCAAACTGCTCTGATGCCACTTGTGTCCCACAGGGACCCGGGAAGGGATGGAGGTGCACTGGGAATTCTCTTTGGAAGTGTCCTCCCAGCTGTGCTGCCTCTGCCTCTGTCCTGGCCAGCTCCGACCTGTCCCAAGCCCAGTGACCACCCCCAGGACCCTCCAGGGCACCTCTTCCTCCCTTTTTCCTCCTCCTCCTCGTTCTCCCAGTGCTGGGGGCAGTTCTCTCTCCTCCCTCAGAGCCCAGCGCTCACCTGGGCACCGCCCAGGGCAGGGCACAGCTCACCTTGGTGGGCGAGGGGACCGGGGGTGCCCCCGGGGAGCCCAGGGAGGGCGTGGGGATGACGGGGGCCACCAGCGGGGTCTGGGCGGGCGTGCCGGGCTCGCTGCTGCTCATCTCCCCGCCGGACGCCGAGGCCGATCCCGAGGGCCCGGCCGTGCCGCCGGACGCCGACGACGTGGGGGTCCGGGTGGGCTGCAAGACACCAGCACGGGTGAGGGGGAGTCAGGAGGGAACATCCCAAGGGATGGTGCTCCCACTGCCTCCCTCCGTGGCTCCCAGRTTCCCATTTCCAGCAGGGGAAACCTGGGGTGTGGTGACAGTGGGGACACCCTGATCTGTGCCTGCCACTGTGGGACCCACCCCCAGGAATGCTGCTCTGGAGGAATTCGTGGATAATCCATTGGGGAAGGAATCCACAGGGTGCCCAGAGAAGCTGTGGCTGCCTCATATCCCTGGAAGTGTCCAAGGCCAGGCTGGACAGGGCTTGGAGCAACCTGGGATAGTGGGAGGTGTCCCTGTCCGTGACAGGGTGGCACTGGATGATCTCCAAGGTCCCTCCTGATCCCAACCATTCCATGATTGCAGGATTAAAGGTCCCAGCTCCAGAGGGCGAGACGGCAAAACCTCCGAGCCCACCGAGATGGAAACCCAAGTTTTAGAGGAGCAACAAGAAAATCAACAAGGAGTGAACTCCCAGAGTCCAGTGGGGCTGGAGCTGCTTCGTTAGCGCTTATGAGGCTGTTAATTAATCCCTGTCTGAACCCAGACGATGGGAAAAGGGGTGAGGGAAGCACCGGGTGCCCCCCAGGCTCCCACTGGTCTCCTCACTGACCCTTTTTCTGGAGCACTCACCTCTGGCTGTGTACATTAAATCTCCTGACTTAATTTTATCCCTGGAAATGGGGTTTTTGGTGCCATGAGGGTTCACCAGGTGTGTGGTTTCACCCACGGGCACAGCTGGGAAGGAGAAACATCCACCCTCTGCCCTTATTTTGCCCAAAATGGAGGCAAATCCGAGTTAACTCGACTGCAGCAAGTCCAGCATCCCTTGGATAGGCCCAGCCTGCCCTCCTGGGATGATCCCAGTTCTGCCAGGCACAGAAAACAGGGAATATCTCAGTGGCACAGAGCCTCACGCGCCTTCTCCCAGATACAACTCAAAACAAGGATGTTTGTTGTTCCCGGTGCTTTTGGGGTCACAAATCCCTCACAGAGAGCAGGGTTAGGTGGGATCTTGGGAAGGAATTCTTCCCTGTGAGGGTGGGGAGGGGCTGGGATGGAATTCCCAGAGAAGCTGTGGCTGCCCCCTGGATCCCTGGAAGTGTCCAAGGCCAGGCTGGACTGGGCTTGGAGCCACCTGGGATAGTGGGAGGTGCTCCTGGGTGGAACTGGATGGGCTTTAGGTCCCTTCCAACCCGACCCATTCCAYGATTCCAGGATCCTGCCTCCACCTCCCTGCCCAGCGCAGGCGTGAGGCCACAGGCATGAGGAGCAGGAGGTCCCACAGGACATCCCTGCAGAGACAGGAACAAGAACATTCAAACCGAGGGAATGGGATGGGATCCCAGTGCCCTGGGGCTGGCRGAATCCACCTCTGCCTGGGTGCGAGGTCCTGGAAGCATCCAGTGAGGACGGAGCCCTCCCTGCAGCCCCCCCGGCACAGGAGAGTTCTCCATTTCCAAACTCAATCTTTAAGGACTTCCCTCCCACATTTCCTCTCTTCCAGCCACGAGTCCCTTCCCAAGGTGAATCCCGAGGGTCAGCTGGGACCACACAGCCCCACCTGACACCTCAGGCTCTCTCGGATCCCACTCAGATCCCGCTGAGAAACACCCGGCACAYGCCGGGACAGCCGGGGAGCAGCAACCCCCACAGGGACCCCCCGGCAGAGCCTGGGCACTGCCACACGGATTTCACGCTCTTCCACGGCCATTCCACCCTGGGAGAGGGTCCCCAAGGATCTGGACCTGCTCCAGAGGAGCCCATCACCCCCGTGAGCTCCTCTGGGCTCTGCACGAAGAGGTGGAAGGACAAGGGGAATGCGCGGTGGGGTTGGGAACCAATGGATCGCGTTTGGGTGGGGTTGGGAACCAATGGATCGTGTTTGGGTGGTGTTGGGAACCAATGGATCGTGTTTGGGTGGGGTTGGCAATGAATGGATTGTGTTTGGGTGGGGTTGGGAACCAATGGATGGTGTTTGAGTGGGGTTGGCACCCTGTGGGTCATGTTTGAGTTGGCATCCACAAGAATGGCCATGTTTGAGTGAGGCTGGCAATGAATAAATCAGGTTTGTGGTGGTTTTGGCACCCAGCGGATCACGTTTGAGTGGGGTTGGTATCAAATGGATCGGGTTTGAGTGGGGTTGGCACCCAGTGGATCATGTCTGAGTGGGGTTGGCACCTCATGAATCGTGTTTGGGCGGCGCGGGCAATGAATGGATCGTGTTTGAGTGGTATTGGCACCCAGTGGACAGTGTTTGAGTGGGGTTGGCACCCAATGGATTGTGTTTGGGTGGGTTTGGCACCCAATGGGTCACGTTTGGGTGGGGCTGGCAATGAATGGATTGGATTTGAGACTGGGTTGGCACCCAACAGGCCATGTTTGAGTGGTGTTGGTACCTAACGCCCCATGTTTGAGATGTTGCTGGCACCCTATGGATCATGTTTGAGTGGGGTTGGCACCCAATGGATCATGTTTGAGTGGTGTTGGTAACCAATGGATCGTGTTTGGGTGGGGTTGGCACCCAACAGGCCATGTTTGAGTGGAGTTGGTACCTAATGCCCCATGTTTGAGATGTTGTTGGCACCCTATGGATCATGTTTGAGTGGCGCTGGCACCCAATGGTCCATGTTTCAGTGGGGTTGGCACCCAACAGACCCTATTTGTGGTGGCATTGGCACCCAGTGATCCGCGTTTGTGACGGGGTTGCCACCCAACAGTTTGAGTGACGTCGGCACCCACGGGGCCGTCGGTGCCCGGTGCCCCCCACGCTCGGTGCCCCCACCGTGGCTGCTCACCTTGGGCCGGCGGGCGGTGCTCTGGAGGGCAGCRGGAGCGGAAGCAGAGAGGACAGACAGTCACACAGGGACAGAGGAGCAGAGAGCAGCCGGCGGCGGCCGGAGCGGCAGAGCAGGGAAAGGAGACAAAAGACAGCACGGCATCGTTAGTGTGCCCGGCATCGTCAGCGTGCCCGGCATCGTCAGCGTGCCCGGTGGCACCGGCTGTGCGCGGCGTCGTTAGCGTGGGGGCTCGTTAACCCGCTCCCAGGGCTGCTCCGGGTGGGACCCACGGGCAGAGATCCCATGGGACCCACAGGCAGAGATCCCATGGACCCGCTGGCACAGCTCCCATGGATCCCCTGGCACAGCTCCCATAGGATCACGGGAGCAGAGCCCAGAACCACCACAGCCCCTGGTCTCCCCAAGCCCCATCCCCGGCCCTCCAGCCCAGTGTGGGGACAGAGCTGGGGACAGAGGGCACATCCTGAACCCCCATCCCGACCCCACGGATACCCCGAGGCAGATCCACCTGGTATTTCCAAGGAATTTTGGTCTTCGGAGGCAAAGCCTGGTTCGGGTTGGCCGGGCATTCCGTGCTCCGTGGGCACGGCGGGGTTTGACTTCCCACGCCTTTCCCAGAGACCCCCGGAGCAGGAGGTGGAAAAGATTTCATCCTAAACACAATTTTTCCCCTCTCCTCATCCCTCTGGTTTTCCAAAGGGCCCAGAGCACCCTGGATCGGCTGCACCAGAGCCCCCGGGCTCTGCTTTGTTTAACCAAAAATTCCAGAGCTGATCCCACACTCCCAGCTTCTCCTTTCATGGCTGGAATTAAATCATCCATGATTTTGGGACAGAACCCCCCCCMCACACCCCTCCATGCACATGCAGCAGCTCCCAGCAGCTCAGGGAAGGGAGGCCATGGGGCCCAGCCCAGAACAGAGACAAATATGGAATTAATTCGTATTTTTCCCGTTAAAAACAATCCCTAATGGATGGAAAAGAAGGAGCGGCCAGGMTGGTCCTGGAGGGAAGCGGGTGGGGGCATTGGGAACATCTGTCCAGCTGCAGCCTTGGAGCACTTCCACGCTCTCCCTCATTTCTGATTCCATGACCTAATCCCAGCTGGGAATAACCAGGAGSAGAACAGATGGATAACGGCGCTGCCACATGATCCCACGTCCAGGATGGGGCCGGGATGGGCCCATGGAGCCCACCAGGGACTGGCAGCTCCAGCTGATATCCGACACGGAAAACCTCGGGAAACCTCGGAGCTCTATTTCCCTATTTTCAATATAAACCTGGATGTGTCTGCTCTTCCAAACTTCCCATCACCTCTRGCATTGCTTCAGCTAAATCCTGCTCTGCTCCCTTCAAGCCTTTTCCCAAAGGCTGCACGCCAAGGGAAGACATTCCYATCTTCCACAACATCTCCTGCGCCACCAAATTTGCCGGGAAAACGGAAGGACAGCAGCAAAAGCTCCAAACCCTCAGGTGAAACCAGGGCTGGCTCAGGACACCCTTCAGGAGTGCTCCGGCATCTTCCCAAAGTCCAACCACGCAACATGGAGCAGCAACAAAAATCTGGGAAACACTTGGAAAACGCCTTCTTCAGGAATTCCACAGGTGGAGATCCCACACATGTGGGGGACTCAGGAATGGGGCAGGGCTGGGGGGTCCCACACTGACCACCGAGTCCTTGGACAYGAGGAAATGTCACCTGAGACAACCGAGTCCTGTCCTGGGGGACACCAAATCCTTCCCTGTGGGACACTGAGCCTTTTCCCGGGCCATGGGAATGGGGGACACTGATCCCTGTCCCAGGAGACACCGAGCCTTGTCCTGGGGGACACCAAGCCCTGAACTGGGGGACACCAAGCCCTGAACTGGGGGACACTGAGCCTTGTCCTGGCCATGGGGTGGGGGACACCAACTCAAACCCCGACTCAAACCACACCGAACCCTAAAACCAGGGAGAAGCCTCCTGGGAACCATCCCTAAAGCCACGTGGAATAATCCTGCTTTGTGCCTCCTCCGGAGCTCTGGTCCCCTCCATGGGATGCCACCTGCAGACCACCGAAAGTTGGAGCTCCAAGACCCCYGGGATTCTTGGCAAAAGGATGCTCTGGAATGCTCCAGCTGCTTTTTCCATCAGGAATGGTGGGTGGCCGGGTTCCCCTCCGTGCTGGCACCTTCCTGTCCGTCCATCTATCCCCACGGCACCAGGCAGTCATCCCTGGGCTCTGGAAAAGCCGGCGACCAGGATGCGACATGGATTTTCCGGTGTCCGGCATCGTGCCAGCACTGGGAGCAGAGGCACCAACCCCACCTGGACCYTCCCGGATCCGGGATGCTCCGACCCCCCCGCTGGGGATGGATGTTCCACTGGAGGTTCCGGGCTCTGCTGTGTAATGCTGCTGCATCAATATTTGATGGAATTATAAAACCTCTGCTCCCGGGGGAGCGTCGGGGGCTCCGAACCGGCGCGCTCCGAGATGGACTCAGCTTCTGGCAGCAGGAACTCTGGAAAAATCCTCCTGGATACCAAGGACTGACTGGGGTGAGGGTGGTGTTGCCCGTTGAATGTGGGGTCACACGGGTCCCTCCTGATTTGGTTCTGCTCCAGGTGTGGGAATCCTGATCCAGCCAGGAGCAGCGAGCGCCGGATGGACGAGCAGGAATGCGTGAATGTCACCTTCCAGCGGGCAGGACAGGGGAGGTGTCACTGGAGCCTTCCCCTGGATTAAGTTTCAAGGCTTCTGATGAGGAAAAGCCGAACTTCCCAGACTGTGGCTGCTGCTGTGGAGCATTCCCAGAGTTTCCAGGAGGATTCCAGTTGGCAGCAGCTCCCGAGCGGGGCAGGCAGCGCTGGAGGTGATGCCCAGGCACTGACCCACTGCTGGTCCATGCTGATGCCATCCCACTCAATTCCTGGGAATTTCACCCCTTGGAGGCACCTCCCCTCTGCCGGAGCTGAGTCTCAGCCCCCAGCAGCAGAATGAGCCCCTCAAGGTGTGGTTCCCTGGGATACTGCTGGGAATTCTGCATTTCAAACAACCAGCACCACCCGGGCAGGTGCCCGGTCTCACGGGTGTGATTCCATGGGCAAGGAGAGGAACAACGACGGAAAAGCAGAGATGGAATCCAGGTGTGGGGCTGAGCACCAATGGGGCAGAGGGAAAGCGGCATCYGTGAAACTTTCCATYGGGAAGAGRATTAACAGGGACACGTGACGAGGAGCGTCGGTGTCTGAGCTCGGGGAGGTGCAGGTGTAAATCAGGAGCGTTTACTGCCAGGTACCGGCACGGCCGGCCCAGCTCGGGTCTGTTCCCTGCGATCAGCCAGAAATTCCCAGGATTTCTCTTTAAGCTGAGCAGTGACATTCTGGTTACGCTAAAAATAAACATATAGGCCAGTGCCCGCGCTGTCACCTGCGGGAATGGCAGCCTGGCACGGACCYGGGTACCGCCGGCCTCTGGGAATGCCAAAGGCCGATCCCAACAGCGTGGCCGGCAGGAAAACCGGGATTATGGACATGCAGCTTCCCCAGGGTGGGCACCGGTGGCACTGGAAGCGGGGATGGCACCGGCAGCGGGAACAGCACTGACACTCCCAGGCAGTGGGGAAGGCACCAGCCGTGGGGACAGGGACAGCAGCAGGGATGGCACCGGCACCTCTGGAGTGGGGATGGCACCAGCAGCGGGGACAACACGGGCAGCAGGGACAGCACTGACACCCCCAGGCAGCGGGGACAGGGATGGCATCAGCATCCCCAGAGCAGGGACGGCACCGGCAGCGGGGACAGGGCCCCGGCGGAGCCGCAGAGCCGCTGCATTCGCCGCGGGCACGGCCGGGTGACACGGAGAGGGGACTCCGGGAGCTCGGAAGGCAAAGCCAGCCATGAACCGATGCTCGCCCACCGCCCCCCTCCTCCCCGAGCCCGTCACGCTCCCAATTACAGCCCGGCAGCATCAACACGGGGAAAAACGGGGAAAAAAGAGGGAGGAGGCGGCTGGGAAGCGGGGATGCGATGCCGGGGGATGCGGGCGCGGACCGTACCTTGCGTGTGGCCGGGGCCTGCCTCATCGTCGCGCAGGGACGGCCGGAGCGGGAGGAGACGGAGCAGCGGGTCAGTCAGCACGGCCGGACACGGCAAATGGCCGCGGCCGCCGCCGGCCGCTCGCCAGGTGCTGCCCGGGGGCTCGGCGGGGGCTCAGCGGGGGCTCAGGGGGTCCAGGGCAGCCCCCCCCGGCCGCGGCCGCTCGTCCCCGCTCCGCCGGTGGCTCCAACCACCGCCCCGGCGGCTCATGACATCACCGCGGAGGGGCCGCACCGCCGGGCGCTGCACCGAGCCGGGCGATGTGCGGATGAGGATGGGGATGAGGATGGCGCGGATGTGATGCTGCGCTCGGGGAGGGGACGGGGGGGGGTTCTCGGCGGCTCAGCGCCCCCCGGGACAGCCCCCGGGTGCGAGCCCGCTGTTCCCCGGTGCAGRCGGCTCCGTGGCTGCGCTCGGTACCCCCGCGGTGCCCGCAGCCGAACCCGCCCCGCGCCGGAGGCTGCGAGCGCCGGGCTAATCCCCCCGGGAGCGGACAGACGGACGGAGTGGAGGCCGGATGGACAGATGGACGGCGCTGAGCCCGGAGGGRTGGACAGATGGACAGAGGGACCATCTTGCCGCGCCAGCGGATTCCCTGGAGCTCAGGGCAGCCCTGCACGGCTGAGGGTGCGGAGAGATCCCCGCGGGCCTCGGAGAGCCCCTGCCCCAAAATCCCTGCCCTAAAAATGCCCCTGCGGAGCGCGCTGAGCACCCAGGGTGGTGTCCAGCGTGTCCTGAGCCTCGCTGCCCTGCCAGGAGCATTCCCGCAATTCCTGCCTGGCATTCCCGCTGTCCCTGGACAAGAACTCTGCTGGAAACCCAGAGGGTGTCACCAAGCACCGTCTCCAAACTCTCCATGAATCCCCGTGCCCTGCCCCRCGGAGCGCTGGAGACCAGGACGGCGGCTCCCTTTGACACGCACGCATCCCAAATCCCATCTATGACATGGTGTAACGTGAGCACGGCCCTCATCCAGCYCCCATTCCAACTCCATCATTTTCCCACATTCCCACACTATGAGGGGAAAGGGGATCGGGGTGCCCCCGCCTCACCTGCACAGGGAATTTTACCTCCAGGATTTCCACACCCCCGGCACAATCCTTCCAATCGCCCGGAAAACGCCTTTAAAGGCCCCTTTTTCCCAAAGGTTGGCATTCCCTGGAAGCAGCCCCCCCAGGCTGTTGTGCCRGGGACACCCTATTCCAACTGATCTCTGGTGGGGTCTGATTCCTGAATAACCCCTGGATCAGGGAATCCAGCAGCTCTGGGGGAAGTGTCCAAGGCCAGGCTGGATGGAGTTTGGAACAACCTGGGATAGTGGGAAGTGTCCCTGCCCATGGATGGGGTGGGATTGGATGGAATTTAAGGTCTGTTCCAATCCAAACCATTCCATAATTCTGGAGCCCCTCTGCTCTGGAGCCAGGATTGCTGGGAATGTTCCCCTGGAGAAGGGAAGGCTCCAGGGAGAGCTCCGAGCCCCTTGCAGGGCCTAAAGGGGCTCCAGGAGAGCTGGAGAGGGACTGGGGACAAGGGCTGNGCTGGAATTCCCAGAGCAGCTGTGGCTGCCCCTGGATCCCTGGCAGTGTCCAAGGCCAGGCTGGACATTGGGGCTTGGAGCAGCCTGGGATAGTGAAAGGAGTCCACGGATGGGCTTTAAGGTCTCTTCCAACCCAACCCATTCCATGATCCGCTCTCCCACAGCTCCCTCTGGCTGCTGGCAGGCGCTGGGGGCAGGRGAGGGTTCCCAAGTGACATTTTTGGGAGCTGTAATTACTGTTAATTGCACCTCTTAACGAAGAAGCCTCGAGCTCCATCAGCCTGAGCACCACGAACCCTTCCAGGAGCCAGAGCTGCTGACACAGACCCAGCTTCTGGCATCATCCAAATCCATTCCAATGCTCCAACAGAATCTCCCTCCCATTCCCACCAGCCCCCATCCAAACCACAGGGAAAAGGAACCCCTCATGAAGCATTTCCAGATGAAATCATCCCGGATCCGTGGCTCTAAGCCCCCGGAATGATCYGAGTGCCGTGTCCATCTCCGGAGCAGCCACGTGCAGGCTCACACGGATTTAACTTTAAGATAATTATGGGTATTAGAGCAGCTCTAATGAACCAGCTCCTCTCCTCACACACAGCTCCACTCCCTAAATCCAGAATATATCAACTCTTCCCACACAAGGCACCCAAAAAACGCAGCAGCAGGGAGAAAACGCAATTTAACCACGGCTAAATGGTGTCAGATGCTTCGGGCTGTCCCTGGAACTCCTCAGGGACAGGGGAAGGGAGGTTTTTTATCCTAAATCCATGAGAAGGGAGAAGGAACTTGTGGCACCACCAYAGATGGGACAATTCCTGGCTCTTGGGGGGACTAGAGAGGAGATGCCATGTGCTCTTTTCCATGGGGTCATCCGTTTGCAGCACCAGACGCTGCTCAGACCCCGGCCCCAAAGGGTCACATCAAAATAATCACCTCAGACCTCGCCACAAACCCCCTTGGGGACACGAAGAGCTCTCATAGGGGTGACACCCGGCCCGAGGAACAGCGGTGCTTGGAAAATCAGCTCCGGGTTCATCCAGGCCCTGCCATGGGACGCGGTTTGGGCAGCTGGGATCAGGTGGGGTTTTGGAGCTGATCGGATTATCCGTTCCTCTAAAGGATTAACGGGGCTTGGGGTGGCCGCTCTGCGTTCCACGGACCATCTGGGACCTGCTCCGGGCTGGAATGGGCCATCTGCTCCTGCACGGAGACCGGGATAATGCCGGGATAACAACCTGGACACTGACCCGGCCGCTCCTGCACGGAGACTGGGATAGCGCCGGGATAACAACCTGGACACTGACCCGGCCACTCCTGCACGGAGACCGGGATAATGCTGGGATAACAACCTGGACACTGACCCGGCCGCTCCTGCATGGAGACCGGGATAACGCCAGGATAACAACCTGGACACTGACCTGGCCACTCCTGCACGGAGACCGGGATAACGCCGGGATAACAACCTGGACACTGACTGGCCGCTCCTGCACGGAGACCGGGATAACGCCAGGATAACAACCTGGACACTGACCTGGCTGCTCCTGCACGGAGACCGGGATAACGCCGGGATAACAACCTGGACACTGACCTGGCTGCTCCTGCACAGAGACCGGGATAATGCCGGGATAACAACCTGGACACTGACTGGCCGCTCCTGCACAGAGACCGGGATAATGCCGGGATAACAACCTGGACACTGACCCAGCCGCTCCTGCACGGAGACCGGGATAACGCCGGGATAACAACCTGGACACTGCCCCAGCTGCTCCTGCACGGAGACCGGGATAACGCCGGGATAACAACCTGGACACTGCCCCAGCTGCTCCTGCACGGAGACCAGGATAATGCTGGGATAACCTGGACACTGCCCCAGCTGCTCCTGCATGGAGACCAGGATAATGCCGGGATAACAACCTGGACACTGACCCGGCCACCAACTGGTCACCCCAGGATGGGATCAGAGCAAGAGAGGGAGGTCCAGCCTCAGGACACGCCATGGGAATCCAGCCCTGGCACATGGAATGCCGCCGGGAGGATGAAAGCAACAGGGATGTGACCAGAGGGGGACAAACCTGATCCATGGGAGGGAAAATCCCAGGGGTCGAAGTGGGGGCAGCTGCAGGGGACAGGTGACCTGAGGTGACGGGACAGGAGTTAACAGCAGGGGCACAGCACCAGCTCRTGCCACCTGTGGATGTGGCACGTGGGGACACGGCCTTGGCAGTGCTGGGGGAACAGCTGGACTCAGTGGTCTCGGAGGGCTTTTCCAACCTAAATATTCCACAATTCCGTGATTGTGGAGTGTGTCGGACCCCGGCAGCTCACCCTGACACCCCCCCAAAGAGCCAGGGACCAGCTTTTCCCTGCATCCCTGGGAGTCCCCTGCTCCCAACCACAGCCCTGCCACCTCCGTGTCCCTGGGAGGTGACATCCGTGACCCAGTGCCGCCCAGCACTGCACCAGGAGAAGGGACTGGCCTGTCACCACCGCAGACACATCATCACGGGGCATGAAGACAACACAACCTGTTTCATCCCAAAAATGACCTGGGAAACTCCCTTTTCCTGCTCTTTCACCAAATTTTGGGGTCCTTCCCAGCCAGGTTGGCCCAGGACAGAGGCCAGCACCTCCTGGGGACAGCCTGGACCTCCTGCTCCAAGAGCAAGGACACCCCGACACGGTGTCACAGCCGAGGGACAGGACCCCCAGTGTCCTGCAGGAACAGCACGGCCCAAAGGCCACAACGGCCACACCACTCCCAAATCCATGGAAAACAGGGAAGAACCACAGCAGGGAGGGGGAAGGCCCATCTGGCAGCAGCTCTGGACACGATTAAAGTCTATATTTGACACACAGGAGCTGCTGTAATCTCCGGAACAAGGATTTACCCGCTAATTACTCTCATTATCCAATTCCCCCCTGGCCATGTGCAGGGCAGGAGCTGCCCAAGGGGCAGGGGGGGCTCTCAGGGTCATTAATGGCTGAAAAAGTTGAATTCTGAGGGGATGGCAGAGCCTGGCAYGGGGCTGTCCCTCAACGGGGATGTCCCTGCGTGAGGTGTGCCCGTGTGGCCAGGAGAGGGGTCAGGACAGTGACAGATCCAGATCCCCAGGACAGTGACAGTGACAGACCCGTGATCCTCAGGGCAGTGACTGTAACACACCAGCATCCTCAGGAGAGTGACAGTGACAGACCCATGATCCTCAGGGCAGTGACAGTCACTCACTAGGATCCTCAGGATAGTGACAAATCCATGTTCGCCAGGACAGTGACAGTGACAGACCCATGATTCTCAAGAGAGTGACTGTCACCCAACCAGGATCCTCAGGACAGTGAAAAATCCATGATCCCCAGGACAGTGACAGTCACAGCCCCAGACCCCCAGGACAGTCACAGATCCAGGATCCTCAGGATAGTGACAGATCCATGATCTTCAGGACAGTGACTGTCACACCCCCATGATTGCCAGGACAGTGACAGTCACAAATCCCCGATCCTCAGGGCAGTGACAGTCACAGACCCATGATCCTCAGGAAAACGATTGTCACTACAATCCCCAGGACAGTCACAGATCCAGGACCCTCAGGATAGTGACAGATCCAGGATCCTCAGGACAATGACTGTCACACCCCCATGAGTCCCAGGACAGTGACAGTCACAAATCCCCGATCCTCAGGGCAGTGACAGTCACAGCCCCAGGTCCTCAGGGCAGTGACAGTCACAGCCCCAGGTCCCCAGGGCAGTGACAGATCCGTGATCCTCGCGACAGTGACAGTCACAGCCCCGTGATCCTAATCCCAGCCGCAGCTCCGAGCAGGCAGCGGGGACACAGAGCGGCTGCAAACCCGCCGGAACAGGGACAGGGAAGGAAGAACCCCCAACATTCCAAAGGGGAATTTCATCCCACGGCAGAGCCCCTTGGAGCTGGCAGGACCGGGATGAGGGATCCACACGGACCCTGAAGCCTCGGGGACATGCACAGACCTGGGGGGACACGAGGAGGGGACACTTGGGGACACGTGCTCCCGGCCTCTCTCCACAGGCTCTCGGCAGATTCCACATCGCTCCTCACCTCTGGACTTCCCATGGACAACCAGAGCTCTTTGGACCATTTTTCCACCCAAAAATCRACACGGAGGCGGCTGGAAAGCAAAGCTGGACCAAAGGGACACTGAGGGCGCACAGGTACCACCTCCCTCCCCTCTCCCACGTCTCCAGTGCCCTCCTTGGCTTTTCTCTTGGCAAAATTCCCATGGGGAAGAAAAAAATTCCCCAAATTTCCTGCAGGGAATGATGATTTGGTGTCCCTGCCCGTGGCATGGAATGAGATGGGCGTTGATGTCCATCCCAACCCAAACCATTCYGGGATTCTTYGGAGYTTCRKCTCATCCTTGTCCRAAAGATTTTTGGCTTCAATAATTGTCACAAACCAGGTGGGTTTGGGTGTCCCCAAGAGGAGGACAGGACAGGACAGCCCTGAGAAGGTGCCACTTGTCCCCCCCCGGGTCACTGGAGGGTTTAGGGTTTATAAAAATATCTCTGAGGGAACGGCCTCAGGTTGTGCCGGGGGAGGTTCCGGTTGGATAACGGGAAAATTCCTTCATGGAAAGGGTCGGAAAGCAATGGAAGAGGCTGCCCAGGGCAGGAGGGGAGTCCCCATTCCCGGGGGGATTCCACAGCCCTGCAGATGTGACGCCTGGGGACACGGTTTGGGAACTCGCTGGCCTCCGAGGCTTTTCCCACCCAAACATTCCACGACTCCACGTTGATGTGACCACCACCACCACCACCACCACGTTCCGCCCCGGAGCGATGCCCCCTCCCTGGCTGGGAGCACATGCAAGGACAGCCATGCAGCGCTGGGATGGAGCGGGATGGGGACGCGGTGAGGATGACGATGGCCCCGGCATGCGGCCGCGCGCGGAAAAGGGACAGACAGCACCTTTTTGGGCTTGGCTCCGCGCTGCGTGAGGAGGGAACAGAAGGAATGTTAGACAGACCCCCGTGGTTCCAGGGAAACGTTCCCTGGAATGAAACCCCCGCCCCTGGGCTGCAGGAAAGGCAGGAGAGGAAATATAATCGGGGAAATGGAAGTAAAYTAAGGAGAAAACAGCCCTGGAGTCACCCTCTCGCTCCGGATCCACCTCCTGCCCTTCCCAGCACGGAGAATTTGGGGAGTCAGGACACGTCCAAAGGGGAATAAATCATTTCATGGTGCACAGACAGGTTAAAGGGATTGGGGGGGCCCAGGATCCCCCAGGATGCAGGAGGAAGAGGATGCAAGGACACAGGGAATGGTTTCCCACTGCCAGAGGGCAGGGAGAGATGGGATTTTGGGAAGGAATTCCTGGCCGGGAGGGTGGGGAGGCCTTGGAATGGATTTCCCAGAGAAGCTGTGGCTGCCCCTGGATCCCTGGAAGTGTCCAAGGCCAGATTGGACAGGGCTTGGAGCAACCTGGGATAGAGGAAAATGCCCCTGGATGGGCTTTAAGGTCCCTTCCATTCCCATTCCCAACCATTCCATGGTTCCGGGAATGCCCCGGAATGCAGCTGCACATGGAGCAGCACCTCCTGTCCTGACCCCTTCTCCACATCAGCAGCATAAAAAAAATTCCAGGAACGATCCCCATTCCCTGATTTCAAGAATGCTGAGGTTTCCTAAATATCCTCTTTGTCTTTTAATTAATTCCAGGGTGGAACTAAACCAGGAGGATCAGGCAGGGAGCACATGGAGCATGGGGCTCCAGCAGTGCCAGGGGTTGATGGATCACACCCCACACAGCAGGAAAAGCCAAAAACCTTCCCAAATCCCTCTAATACAGGGCAGGGAATCCATTTCCACTGGCTGGAGCTCACATTCCCGACAAATTTGAACCCGACAAATTCCCAGGTGCTGCTCCATCCCCATCCCGGCTGTCCCACAGCGGGGTGGGGAGCAGAATTCCCACTGCTGGGAATTATCTGGAAGGGCAGCGCAGGAGGCTGGGCTTCGATGAGCCCCGACCCAGCCCTGCAGGTGCCACTTGCACAGAAGCCCCTTGTCCCCACCGTTTCCTTTCCCACAGCTTCCCAACATCCCAGCTGGGCCAGTTTATCCCCATGGAAAATCCAGTTCCTAMCCCAAAACACACAAACCCATCCACCGTGTCCCCGGGATCACCCAGTTCCCAGGAAAGGTGACCTGGGCAGTGCTGGACTCGATGGGCTCAGAGGGCTTTTCCAACCTCAGTATTCCATGATTCCTCACTACCCCACATCCTGAAGGACAGGAACCCGCTCCAGATTCCCATTCCTCAGGAAATATCCCTCACATCTGGATACAGCACGTCCCTATCCAWGTCCCAGGAGCCACTGGAGCTCCTGGATGAAGACAGAGGTGTTCACCCACGGAAGCCAGAGAGAGCCAGTGTCACCCATCCCAAGGAATGCACYCTTCCCGTGGGATGGGGGGTCCTTAGAGCTCCTGCCCCATCCCTGGAAGTGTTCCAGGCAAGGTTGGACGGGGCTTGGAGCAACCTGGGATAGTGGAAGGTGTCCCTGCCCATGGCAGGAACTGAGGGGGCTTTGAGGTCCCTTCCATGATTCCATGGATTTGAAGGAAGCAGCCCGGGAATGCTGCTGAACTCGGATCCAAACGTGTGGCACAGGACCTGTGCTGGATAATCCCTCAGGAACTGAGATTCCTGGCCAGTGGCTGAAAATGACATTTTTTACACCTCGTTTCCCATGGGTTTTGGGAGAAATTCACTTTTCCATGGGCATTTTATCCCATGGAAGTGTGTCCGTGTGCTCTTCCCAGTGGGATGAAAACCYCTCAGAGGTGACAAAGTGCCGGGGTCACTCACCAGTTTGCTGGCCTTGGCGGCATCCAGGGAATCTGTGGAGAGAGCGGAAAAGGAGCCATGAGCCTGAGGGACACCCCTGCCCCCATCCCGGTGTCCCTGCAGCCACAGGGCACCCAGCAGAGGGACAGGAAAATTTTGGGAAGTGGGAGGGAAGCAGAGTCAGGATGCAGCAGGAAATGGTGGCAAAGTGGGGGGGGTGTGGGTTTGGGGGAACAGGGAATTCCTTATGGGAGCTGCTGGCTGAGGGAGGCAAATAACCTGGACACGCCTGGGAACTGGGGCAGTTCCACTGCTCTCCTTGGGCTGAATCCCTGGAATTCCGGGATTCCTGAGGCACTGGCACAGGCTGCTCAGGGAGCGGCGGAGTCACTGTTCCTGGGGGGGGTTAAACTCCTGTGGATGTGGCACTYGGGKACACAGAATCMTGGAATGGTTTGTGGTGGGAAGGGACCTTAAATCCCATCAATCCCACCCCATGCCATGGGCAGGGACACCTCCCACTATCCCAGGATGCTCCAGGGACACTTCCATGGATCCAGGGGCAGCCACAGCTTCTCTGGGCACCCTGTGCCGGGGCCTCCCCACCTGCACAGGGAGGAATTCCTTCCCAAGATCCCACCCCGATCTCCCCTTTCCCAGTGGGAAGCCATTCCCTGTGTCCTGTCCGTCCCTGGCAGGTGTGTCTGGATTCCCACCCTTGCCCGGGGGTCACCAGCAGCTGCCCCCAGGTGTCCCCTGCCRTGCCAGCCGGGAGGGGCCGGTGCCGGATCCATGGCAGATCCATGGCAGAGGCGTGTCCCTGCACCCCCCCCCCCACTGCAGTCCTGCTGCAGCAGCTGCTGTTTCCATGGAAACCCTTGGCAGGCAGCCACATCCCAGCCCTGCATCCCTGCAGCATCATCCCACACCCCACCTGCAGCCCCAGCTCCTCCTGCTCCTCCTGGATCCCGGGATGGGGGGGAGCTGGGATCAGTGTCCGTCTGTCCCGAGCCGGCACCCATCGTGTCCGGGGAAGGAGCTGGGAAAGAGTCTGGAGCTCCAGGAATGGCTGAGGGAGCTGGGAAAGGGTCTGGAGCTCCAGGAATGGCTGAGGGAGCTGGGAAAGGGTCTGGAGCTCCAGGAGAGGCTGAGGGAGCTGGGAAAGGGTCTGGAGCTCCAGGAGAGGCTGAGGGAGCTGGGA
>RAHM01000696.1:53877-70959 GCA_003713295.1 Parotia lawesii
TCTGGAGCTCCAGGAGAGGCTCAGGGAGCTGGGAAAGGGTCTGGAGCTCCAGGAGAGGCTGAGGGAGCTGGGAAAGGGGCTCAGCCTGGAGAAAAGGAGGCTCAGGGGGGACCTTGTGGCTCTGCACAACTCCCTGACAGGAGGGGGCAGCCAGGTGGGAATTGGACTCTGCTCSCAGGGAACAGGGACAGGAGGAGAGGGAACGGCCTCGGGCTGGGCCAGGTGGGAGATTGGGAATTTTCCTCCTAGGAAGGGCTGTCCAGCCCCGGCAGTAGTGGAATCCCCGTCTCTGGAGGGATTTAACACCCTGTGGATGTGGCACTTGGGGACAGGGGTCAGTGCTGGGGGATTCGGGGGTGTCCGAGGGCTTTTCCAACCTAAACGATTCCATGACTATTCCACAATTCCATGCTGACTGCAGGATCCAAAGCAGGGATCAAGGAAGGGTCCATTCCATTTTCCCAACTAATTTTACTTCCTACTTCCTGGGAGAGGGGAAATCCCACCCACACCCAACACCCACCACCCCCAGCCCACCCCGATCCGTTAATCCCGATCCCACAAACGCTTCCCACGCAGAGCTCCCGGCTTGGCACACGGAGCCGACGGAGCAGCCAAGGCAGGAAGCTGGCAGAGCCCCTTCCGGCAGCTCCCGGGATCCYGCAGCGTGTGGGGAAAACATTCCCGACAAAGCAGAGCTCAGAGGGAGGCAGGGAAGCCTGTCTGGGCCCACAGCCAGGGATGGCGGGGCCGACGGATGTGGGAAAGGGGGAAGGAATGCTCAGAGGAGAGCGGGAAGGGATCCCTGCTCCCGGGTGGGAACGGGGCACGGCAAGGGGCTGGAGACGGGGATGCTGCAATTCCACAGGGATGCTGCAATTCCACAGGGATGCTGCAGTTCCACAGGCTCAGAGTGGTTCAGTGGGTCTGCACTCCCACCGGGAAATACTCCATGATTTCCCCCTTCCTTCCAGGAAGCATTTCCCACCTTTCCAGGAAAGGATTCTCACCCCTCCAAGAGAGATTTCCCACCTTTCCAGGAAGGATTTCCCATCTCACCTGGGAAGGGCTCTCCTCAGGAAGGATTCCCACTCCTCCAGGAGGGATTTCCCATCCCCTTCAGGAATAACTTCCCATCCCCTCTGAGAGAGATTTCCCATCCCCTCCACCAAGGATTTCCACCTCTCCAGGAAGGATTTCCCAAACTTTTGGGAAGGGCTTCCCACCTCTCCAGGAAGGATTTCCCATCTCATCTGGGAAGGACTTCCCACCTCTGCAGGAGGGATTCCCCATTTCTTCAGAAAGGATTCCCACCCCTCCAAGAGAAATTTCCCATTTCTTCAGGAAGGATTTCCACTCCTCCAGAAGGGATTCCCATCCCTCCAGGAAGGATTTCCACCCCTCCAGGAGGGATTTCCCATCTCCTTCAGGAATAATTTCCCATCGCCTCCAAGAGAGATTTCCCACACCTTTGGGAAGGATTTCCCATCTCTCTAGGAAGTATTTCCCAAACCTTTGGGAAGGATTTCCCATCTCTCCAGGAAGGATTTCCCACACCTCTAGGAAGGACTTCCCACCTCTCCAGGAAGGATTTCCCACACCTTTGGGAAGGATTTCCCAGCCGGGCCTTACCTCTCTTGGGGACCTTCATGGCAGCAGATTCTGGGGTTTCCGGGGACGTTGTGTCCGCTCCATCCTCAAACACCTGGATCTGGGAAAAGCACAACGACCATCACTGCCCAAAATTCCCRAACAGGGAGAGCAGGGAACAGCTCCCTCTGGCAGTAGGTTCAGSAGAGCAGATCCCATGGTTTTGGCAGGGATTTTTAATTTCATCRTTCCAGCTTTGCCATCGACCACCCTCCTCCCCGAGAACAGCCACACACTCCTTATTCCCGTCGGGAATACGGAATATTCACACAGGCAATGAGGAAAAGTCAAAGCTCTGGATTTGACAGCCCTGAACATCCAAACCAGATTCAGGGATTTCTCTCTAGGAACTATTTTTGGATGCATTTTTTGCTGGATAAACATGGAAAACGAGGTTGGGAGGGATTAGATCCCTGAGAGAGAACCTCGGATCAGCACCTCCCAAATTGTTCCTGCAGGAATTTGCCTGATCCATCAGCACCTCCCACCTTGGGAGCTCAGCTTAAAAACCAAAATAACCTGGGAAGCTGTCAGACAGGGRTTCTATTTTGGGAAGATTCCCAGCACCAGGAATGATGAAAATTGAATTAAAAGCCACAAGGAGACCAAGGAAAAGGAGATGCCAAGGAAATCGTGACACCTGCAGCCACGCAGGGTGGGAATTCCAAGTGGTCTGGGGGTTTCCCAGCAGGTACAGTCCAGGTGGGAATTCCAGAGCTGCTGGAGAGGCTGGGGACGGGGACAGAGCGGGGCTGGATCCAGGGTGACACTGGGCAGTGCCACCACAGACTGGGCACGTCGTGGCCATCGAGCTCCTCTGCCAGGCAGGAGCAGCTCCAGGTGATGCCAAAAATCAGGGATTTCCACACACCGGAAAAGGAACAGCCACGCTTGGAATTCCCAGCCCAGGTAGAATCAGGGAATCCTGGAATGGTTTGGGTGGGAAAGGACTTTAAATCCCACCCAGTGCCRCCCCGTGCCATGGCAGGGACACTTCCCACTGTCCCAGGCTGCTCCAAGCCCCATCCAAGCTGGCCTTGGACAATTCCAGGGATGTGGAACGCATCCAGCCCCACCCAGAGCCTCGTGCCCAGCACCCTCTGCCCCTCCCTGTCCCTGCCGAGCGGTGCCGGGGGTGGGGTCCCCACCCTGTGCCCGCCGGGCGGGAGCTGGGGGACACTGGGGACCCTCCCTGTGCCCCAGGGTGGCTCAGGATCGGCTCTGGAGCTGCTGGGACAGCCCTGCACCCCTGGCTTTGCTCCGGGACAGAGGATTTGGGGGGGTTTGGGGGCTCTTTATCCATCCTGCTTCCCGTCTCTGCTCCAGCTGTGTCCCCATCTGGAATTTGGGGCAGGGGTTGGGCACCGCTCGCTGCACAGAGGCCGAGGTGACAACGYGGGGGGATGGCTCCCACTGCCAGAGCACAGGGATAAGTGGRATTTTGGGAAGGAACTCCTGGCTGTGATGGTGGTGAGGGGCTGGGATGGAATTCCCAGAGAAGCTGTGGCTGCCCCTGGATCCCTGGAAGTGCCCCAGGCCAGGTTGGACAGGGCTTGGAGCCACCTGGGATAGTGAAAGGTGTCCCTGCCTGTCAGGGGATGGCTCTGGGTGGGCTCTGAGGTCCCTCCTGGTCCTGCAGACCCAACTTTTTCCCTGCAAACCCCTCAAAGCCTCTCCCAGCTGGCAGGAGAGGCCGAGAGGGACGGACGAGGGAGCTGGGCCCACATGTCCGGTTTTAATGTGTGGGGAACTGGGAGTGTGGAGGAATTACATTTGGGAAATGATCCCAGGAGAGAGCAGAGCCCCATCCAGCAATTCCTACACACCAACAGCGTTTGGGTTGGATAAAACCATGAAAAGCTTCCTGGCACATTCACCTCCAGCTCTGGGGAGTTCAGCTCTCTGTGTTTATCCCATTGTTTAAAGGATGGGGATCATTTTCCCTCCTCCTGCCTCGAGCTGGTGACGAAGGGACTGAAGCAGGGAATGGCTGGACTCATCTTAAAGGTCTTTCCCAACCTCAGTGATTCCTGGGGTTTCTCCTGGATGAGCCACTGCTGCAGCCCCTGACCATGTGTGATCCAAAGGCTCTTCCAGTGGGACAGAGGATGTTGGGATGGACCCCAGGACCCAAATCCCCTCATTTTGTGCTCAGCTTTCCTCTGTCACCCAGTGCCAAGGCCCTGGCAACGAGAGGCCACGGGGTGGGACACAAAGCAGCCCCTTTGTGCCASGGAGGGGACAGGAGCCGGGGGGCTCCAGTGCCACCTCTCTGCCCTTGGAAGGTGACACGGGGAATTTACCTGGAGGATGTTTGCTCTGGAGGGAGCTCYTGGTTCCCAGGGCAGCACACGAGCAGCAAAGCTCAGCAGCTCCACCCCCACCCTGTGTGTTTTATCTAAACCAAGACAATCTCCTTCCAGGTAAACACGATTTAATTGAAATTCCCTGGCTCTGCTTCCAGGTAAACATCCAGGATTGATCCCAAACTCCACCTGCTGCAGGTAATAAATACAGGGCAGCACGGGGCTGGGCACTTCATTGGGAAGCAGAAYGGAACCGCTGGGAATTCACCCAATCCATCTGAAAACATTCCACARTAACCCTGTGGGATGAGCAGGACCTCAAGGAATTGTGCAGAGGGGGCCTGGAGCCACCCCAGGTGAGGTTCAGCTCGGCTTTGGAGCATGCTGCTCCCTGCCTTGTGGGAGATGGAGATTCCCAAAAATATTGGCTATTGGGAAAATTCCTCCTGGGAAGGGCTGCCCAGKGCAGTGGTGGAGTCCCCACCCCCGGAGGGATATAAAACCTCGACAATTCCCTGATTCCATGACCCTACCACAAACATTACACCCATATCTATATTTCAGYGAGCACTGGAGCGAAGGGATCTGCTTTTTCCCCCAAAACCCGGGTGGGAAGTGCTGCTTCCCTGTACTAAACGAGCGAGCCGCGATCCGCGTGCTCCCAGGGAGGAATCCCGGCATCGATCCCCACCCACCTGCGACTGCCGCACGAAGATGCCGTGGTTCTCCTCACAGGTGAAATACTTCCTGCCCTGCACCGTGCCGTCGTTCTTGCCCTTGGCCTCGTCCAGGATGACCCCGACCCATTTGCCGGTGGCGAACAGCGTGGCCCCCACGTAGGCCACGGTGCCGCGGTGGCCCTTGCCGATGACCTCCACGCGGGAGCCCACCTTGAGGGGCTTGCTGCCGCCGTCCGCGCTCATCCTGGGCGTGCTGGAGGCCTGGGGAATCGGGGGAAAGCACAGCTTGAGAGGCTGGGRCAGGCGGAACGTTTGGATAGCGGGATGTTTCATCCCCCTCCACCCTCCCCCCCGGTTTATTTCGGGAGACAGCCGAGGGTGATTCCTTCCGCTCCCGAACGGGAGCCACAAACCGGGGCGCRGCCGCCATCCGTGGTCGCTCCGTCCTCACAAACACGATTTATCCCTTTTTAAAACATCTTTATGAGCCTTGGAGGGGGAAAACAATCCCCCAAGAGCAGCACAACCAATCAGCCTTAACCAACTCGTGCTCCGTCTTTTCCCATTATATCAGYGTTCCCATGGTTTTCCAGCCTGGGAATTCTGTGCCCAGGAGCATACAGGCTGTGTGGGACACAGGTCATTGTCCCATCCCTTCACCCTGTCGGGATCTGGTGGTCCCTGTGGTGTTTCTGGCACTCCCCCGTGTCCGGACTCGAGGTATCCCACCTTGGAATGCGGGTGGGAAAGTCCAGCAGCTTTCCAGGTGGGATTGGCATGATCCAGGAGAGAGGAAACGGCCTCAGGTTGTGCCAGGTGAGGTTTAGATTGGATATTGGGAATATTTCTCCTGGGAAGGGCTCTCCAGCCCTCCTGGCACAGGTGGAGTCCCCACCCCTGGAGGGGTTTCAAACCTCGACAATTCCATGATTCCATGATCCTATCATAAACATTACATCCATATTTATATTTCAGTGGGCACCAGGACACTCCAAGCGTGACATCCYGGGATGCACCTGGGTTGAGGYGTGGTTATCCATGTGATCCATGCCCTTGGAGCAGCAATGAGGTGATGGATGTGAGGAATTCCATGGGCACTGGAGACCCCTGGGATTATTGAAATCACAGGGAATTTGTTGGGATCCACCCCCAGCGCCTCCTGCTCTGCAATCAGCCTGAGTAAAACAGATTAATCATGGAATCTTGGAATGGTTTGGGTGGGAAGGGACCTTAAATCCCAACAATTCCACCCCCTGCCATGGGCAGGGACACCTTCCACTATCCCAGGCTGCTCCAAGACCCGTCCAACCTGGCTTTGGACACTTCCAGGGATCCAGGGGCAGCCACAGCTGCTCTGGGCACCCTGGGCCAGGGCCTCCCCACCCTCACAGGGAGSAATTCCTTCCCAAAATCCCACCCCAATCTCCCCTTTCCCAGTGGGAAGCCATTCCCTGTGTCCTGTCCCTCCATGCCCATGTCCAAAGCCCCTCTCTCTTTTGGAGCCCCCTCCTCAAACCCTGACACCTTTCAATCCCACTGCCTCTATCCCAGAGGGCACAGGGATGTTCCCTGTCCTGCTCAGCCCCATCTTCCCACCCATCCCAAACTCCCCAGCAGCCCCCAAACCGGGACCAGTTTGGCATTTCCCCCACCCCACGTGTCACTGGTTCTGGTCATTGTGCAGAAATGTGGAGTTTTGGTTGCTCTGGGCCTGGCTTCAGCCAAAGAATCCGTTCTTTATCCCAGGAAAACAGAGCCTCTTTCACCCGGCACGGCAGGGAATGGCCGGGAAGGCCCTGCGGACAAACCTCAGCCACAGCTGGACATCACAGGGGGTTTGGGAGATTCAGGGAATTCTCAGCCTGTGGAAGAACCCAGGGAACTTTGGAAGCTCCTGGAATCCCAAAAAACCATCCTCTTCCCCTGCACATCACTTCCCGAGGTCGGAATGCGGAGCGAACCCACCGGATTTGGGGTTCTGTGACTAAAACCAGGGATGAAGGTTTTCCCACAAGCCTGAATTCCAGGTTTCATCCAAACACAAACAGCAGAAACCAAAATAACCTCGTATTAAACCCCAAAATCCATCACCCAACAACGAAACCCAAGACCTCAAAGGCAAAAATCGATGCTCCAGACTCAAATATGTCCCAAAGTTCTGGCTCCTTCCAGCTGCCAGGGCTGCAGCAACAATCCTGCAAGCACCTGGAAAATCGTGTCCCAGGTGTGATGGAAAATGAGAGCAGAGCTCCAAGGAAACGAGAAACCCAAAGGAAAAATCCCAAATCCCCAGTACATGGAAAGGCTCCTGGACCAGGAGTTTTCATCCCTCCCGATTTCCGTTTGGCACCTGCAGCCAGGTAAGACCCACTGGATGTGACACATTCCAAGTCCTGGCAGTAGGAAGCCATTCCCTGTGTCCTGTCCCTCCATCCTTTGTCCCCAGTCCCTCTCCAGCTCTCCTGGAGCCCCTTTAGGCCCTGCAAGGGGCTCTGAGCCCTCCCTGGAGCCTCCTCTTCTCCAGGCTGGACATTCCCAGCTCTCCCAGTCTGGCCCTGAGGGACATTTGCCAACCAGCACTCATTTCATGGAAACTTTTCCCGAGTCTTGCACTTGGGAAAAGAAGGAGAGCCCAGAATGAATCTCCTCAACCCCATCGCATCCCTCAGGAACAGGAAAYGGTCTCCACCTTCTGTTTCCAACTAATCAGAAATTGGTCTGGGAGACACTTGGAAGCTCCAATCCAAAGGATAAACCCCCGSCTGGAATTCTCATAAAACCAACGGGATTAATCCAGGTTTTACAAGAGGAACAACCGTCCCAGCTGGAAGCAGGTGGGATGGGCATTCCCAGCCATCGTCCCAGCCAGGTGACCGTGGCCGGGGATCCGACGGCCATCCCAGGAGAGATGGACACACCTGTGGTCACTCCTCCTGGCCGTGGTGACAATCCCTGCCCAGCTGTGGACAGGAGGGACACACATGGGGACAGTCATCTTTGGGGACACCAGGGCACAAGAGCCTGGCAGCAGCCGGTGACACAGCCCAGAATTTCCTCAGCTTCCCAGGCCAGCTCCTCACGGATCCCCTCTGCCACGCCGACATTCCCASGGGAACACACTCGGGAATCCTGGGAATGGGGGGTACGGACAGCGAGGGAAGAGGATGGAGGAGCAGAACTGTGGGAAGCCACATGGGAAGAGAGAAGGGCTGGGGCCACTCATAGTGACAGCCTTTTCACCGCTTGGTCTGGAGCGGGAACAAACTCCTAAATCCCAGTAAATGAGAAATCCAGGGATTCACTGCAGTGGAGGCAGTGGGGGCAAGCTGGGGAGATCCGAGCAGGGCACAGGGCAGGCGGTGGGAATGGGGCAGCCAGAGGAGCAACCAGGAATGCTGAGCCTCTGGAGCAGCCGCCACTGGAGGAAGCCACCAGCCCAGGAGGAGCCTGTCCCCACTCCAGGGACACCTGCTCCAGGTGAGGGACGAGCACATGGATGCGCTGCCACCACCACAGGAGACTCTGCTCCCCACAACTTCCCAAAATCCAGCATTTTCCCATTTTCCCCCCTTTTTGAAGCATGATAGACATCCACAGACTGTCTGCTCTGCTGTGTGAAGAACCTGGTGCCAAGCCACTGAAAACGGGATGAATTCCCAGCGATTTGGGTCACCCCCGTGTTCCATCCGAGGGCTCCAGCGTTCCGCTCCATCCCGGCGGATCACCCCGGGAATATTCAGTGTGTTCCTCCCCCGTGCAGGTGAGGCTGACGGAGCCTCAAACTGTCACTCAAAGCTCAGATCAAAAGTTTTGGGAGAATCCCGAGCAGCCAACTCTGACAAGATCCAAATTCCAGGCGCGACCCACAAAGCCGGAAGAGGGAAAGACTTGGGAAGAATTCCGGGTTTAAGCCCGGTCAGCGCCGAGTCGATGGCGCTCCTGCCACAAGATCCCTGTGGAAAGGAGGGATCGCCCTGGGACTGAGGGTGGCTGCTGTGGGTGACACCAGGATGTGGCACTGGGATGACCATGGTGGCACTGGACTCCAGGCTGCCCAAATGGGAGGGTTTGGCTGTCTCTAGACACCAGGAGCAGTGTCCCCAAAACCTAGCAGGGACACAGCTCTGGGAAGGGCCGGCACAGCCATGGTCCCTGCGGTGCCCATTCCAAAATCCATGTGAGCCCAACAGGGATAACCTGCTCACAGCACCCTGACTGCAGTGAGTGTCCAGCGCTGCCCTGGGATCCCCAGGACTGCCAGGAGCCCCAGCCCTGCCACCAGTCCCAAAGCCACATCTCCATCAGCCCTTGGAGCCAGCGTTTGGCTCCTTCCCTGCACCCTTGGAACCCCCAAATCCCCCCAGGCTGTCAGGACTCAGGWTGGAATTTCACCCCCTTCATCCTGCTCCCCATGGAAAACAGGGAGGTGTGGGGAGCAGGCGGGGGGCTCCAGCCCCCACAGACCCGCACGGACACACACTCRGACCCTGCCGGGGTGGGCAAAAAAGGCTCCAGGCTGGGAAGTTTTCCCGAGCTGCTCCCTCCGCAGCCAAATCCCTTCGGCCACAGCCCAAATCCCACCGGCTCCGGGCCTGGCGTATCCCACAGCGGGCAGGACACGGTGCCCACGGAGGGTCTGGGGGTCCCGTGGAGCGGTGGGAAGGGTCTGCCCTCCCCGGCTCCATCCCAGAGTCGCTGCCGAGTTGGCACAGCCAGGCCCAAACGCGCTGGCGGTGCCCGGCGGGGTCTGGGACACAATGTCACCGCGGCGGCGGCCACAGAGGGACACAGCGACAGGGACAGAAACTCCCGGGCAAGGCCTGGCCCGGGGCCGGGGGGGCCGCTGGCACCGCACAGCCCAGGGGTAGCTGCAATACGGAAAAACCTGGAAGCGCTTGCCAGGCCCGCGGAAGCTCGGGATCGCTCCGTGCCGCCTGGAAAACCGGCCCGGAGGGAGGGGAGCCCGCGGCAGGCAGGAAAAACACGCCGGGATCTTTGTGCTGAGCAGCCCCGGCAAGGCTGTGCCGGAGCTCCGGGAAGGGGCTGAGCCGGAGCGGAGGCTCGGCCGCCGGGAGCTGCCGGGGTAATTAATCGCGGTAATGAATTGGGGTAATCACCTACACGGGCAGGTAAGTCCGGCCAAAAGCCCCGGCCCTGGTGCAAGCCGGAGCATCCACCTCCCCTCCCGGCATTATTGTCAGCGAGGGAGGTGCCACATTCCGGGGATACGGGAGCGCAGGGAGCACAATCGAGATTTCCCTACAAAACCCAGCTATTTTCGCTGCGACAGCGTCGCGATCTGTCGCGATAGGACCCGGCAGAGCCAGAAGCTGTTGAGTCAGCCCCCCCCTCCCCACCCCCGCCCTTACCCGGCCGGACGCGTGCCTCCTGCCCTGGGCCATGCTGCCGCGCTCCAGAGATTCCCGATTTGCAGCCAGCAGCTCTCCCAGCTCACGGCCGGCAGCATCCAGCGGCGCTTCCCAGCGTCCCGGCCGATCCCAGCATCCCCGCGCCCCGCCACCTCCCCCGAGCCTCTGCCGGGCGGTACGAGAGGGAGGGAAGCCCCTTTTCTGGGCGAGGATGCTCCGAGGGAGGGATACAGAGAATTCCAGCGCTGCCGATGGAGCCACTCTGCGCCAGTGCCGCTCCAGACTTGTCACCGCGCCGGCGGCTCGCTGGGTCCTAACGCTCCCCGCAGGAGCCACCGGCACGGCCACCCCGCGGCCACCGGCACGGCCACCCCGCGACACTCCGGGCCTCCTCCCGCTCGCCCTGCGGTGGGCACTGGGCAGGGACACCCCAAATTGTGCCCGCCGTGACGCCAGACAACGCTTGTCCCGCTTGCTCTTCCCTTCATGGAGAAATTGTGAGGAAAAACGACCCTGCCCTGGAGCAGGGTTTGTCCCAAATCTCCAGGTACAGGTGAGCAGCGCCTGTGGGTGGATGGAGCCCAAGGGGTTAATTATGGGCGGCGTTAATGATCGCTAATTGTCCCGCGCCTGGCTGTGACAGGTGACATTGCGTCCCATTGTGTCCCATTGTTCCTGGCTGAGCTGACAGGTTCCAAATTAACGCCCTCACCCCTCTTCTGGGCACTGTTCCCGGGGCTAATCAGGCTAACGAGGGGATTTGGGAGCCACCAGGACCGGCCACTGTCCAGTGCCAGCCCAGGACCCCAACACATGGAACCAACCACCCCCCAACCACAGAATATCCCGAGTTGGAAGGGACCCACAGGATCACGGATCCAACTCCTTCCCTGCACAGGACAATCCCAACAATCCCACCCTGTCCCTGAGAGCGTCGTTGGAACACTCCTGGAGCTCTGGCAGCCTTGGGAATGTGCCCATTCCCTGGGGAGCTGTTCCAGTGCCCCAGCACCCTGTGGATGAGGAACCTTTTCCTGATTTATCCATCTAAACCTTCCCTGACACAGCTCCAGCTGTCCCCTTGGGTCACAGGGAGCAGGGATTGGAGCTGCACCTCTGGAGGAGCCCGATGAGCCTCCTCCAGGATGGAAAAGTGACCCAACACCTGCACTGAGCTGGAATCTGGCTTCAGAAACCAGGAGAAGAGTGAGAAAACCATGGATTTGCCCCCAAAAACCAGACGTATCACCGAGCATGGCACATCCAGGGAGAGGAAGGCCACAATGTCCCACGGAATGAAGCCGGTGGCCATCACTGGCACTGAGGGGAAGGAGATTTAACAGTGCACAACTGGGATAAACAACACAAAACCCAGCTGGAAACTGGGAATTTCTCGCTGGGACCACCAGGAACTCAACCAGAGTCACCCCGGGTCATCGGAGCTCTGTCTGCTTCCCCTCTCCATGATGGTTTAAAGGAAACTTCACACACACAAAATCCACCCAGAATTCTCCAAAAAGCTACGAAGAGGATGAGCTCCTCCTCCTTCCCCTTGGACCTGGCAGTTCTGGGGACAACCAGGACATTTGGTGGCAAACCTTGCAGTATCCGAACAAAAACCAAGTGAAAACCACCCAAACCAGCGGACTCAGAGCAGGATGGTCTCTTCCCACCSAAATCATTCCATGATTCCACGGTAGGTGTTAAACCAGTTTAGAAGATTTAGAAAATCTGAATGATTTTATCCACAGAAGGAAAAACCTCCTCCGGCACTGGAAGCTCACAGTGCTTCCTTCCCTGCCAGAATCTGGGAGCAAATATCACCTGTGTCACCTATTTAKAGAATCATGGGATGGTTTGGGTGGGAAGGAACCCTAAATCTCAACAATTCCACCCCCTGCCATGGGCAGGGACACTTTCCACTATCCCAGGTGGCTTCAAGCCCCAATGTCCAGCCTGGCCTTGGACACTTCCAGGGATCCAGGGGCAGCCACAGCTTCTCTGGGCACCCAGGGCCTCCCCACCCTCACAGGGAAGGATTTCTTCCTAATWCCTAAACTCTAAAGGGTTTCTGCTATTCCTCTCCCCCTGCAGAATCCTCCTCTGGGATCCTGGTTGATCCCAGAGCCGGGGAGCAGCCGGGAGCGGGACAAAAGCCATGGACACAAACACTTGGAGGGTGCTCAGCCCAGGGAGCGACGGCRGGGATTGGGTTCCAAGGAGAGGCTGGAATGCCAAGAGGGAGCTCAAATTCAAGAAAGGTTCCTCTGAGTGCAAGGAAAACCAGGAAACAGCTGCGGAATTTCAGCAGGAATTCAGCTGGGAGCAGGGGGTGTGGGACAGCACCCCCTCAAGAGGACGGGAACTCCCCACTGCTCTTCCCACAGAGTTCTGGGAGTAGCAGGACAAACCCAAAACCGRGAAAATACCAGGGAATACCAGAGAGGCTTCACTCCCAGGCGGAGCAGAAGAGGAGTTGTTAATTTAAAAAGAAAATTACAAACRTCACACGGCTCCTTCTCCTCCTGCCCAAGTCGGAGTTTTCTGTGTTAAACTGAAGCACGAGGGAATTTTTTCCACACAAACACAATTTCATAGGATCACRGGAGGGTTTGGGCTCAGAGGGAWCTCAAAKCCCACCCAGTGCCACCCCTGCCATGGGCAGGGACACCTTCCACTGTCCCAGGTTGCTCCAAGCCCCAAYGTCCAACCTGGCCTGGAACATTTTTAGGGATGGGGCAGCTGCAGCTTCTCTGGGAATCCYGTGCTGAAAATYRTRGAAYCATGGAATAGAAYCATGGAATCCTTYAGGYTGGAAAAGCCCTCTGAGCCCATCGAGTCCAGCTGCTCCCMCAGCACTGCCAAGGCCACCACTGACCATGTCCCCAAGCGCCACATCCACAGGGTTGGTAAATCCCTTCAGGAACGGTGACTCCCTCCATGCCCTGGGAGGAATTTTCCCAGTTTCCAACCTAAATCCCTCCAAGAACAGCAACTCCATCTCTGTGGAAACCTAAACCCATTTCCCATTCCAAACCAGGACAGCGAGTCCCAGGTTTTCATGGATATTCCCATTGGCACCTTCCAGTATATCCCATTTCTCAACCCAACAAAGGCACAGGCACCACTCACTATCTCCTGGTTTATTCACTACTTGGATTGGGGATGAAAATGAACCCTTGAGGGAAAGAATCCTGCAAAATCCTGAGCTGGAAGTGACCCACAAGGATCCTGAGGTGGGACAGGAGCTTTATTAGTGCCGGAATCACGGGAATATGGGAAGTTTTGGTAATTAAAGCCCTGTGAGACGATCCAGAGCCCTCTGGGAACACCCCAACCTCCAACGGGGCTTTGGCTGCTCCATCCTCACCACAACCTATGGATTTGGGGCTAAACCTGCTCTGTACCAAGGGCAACAATCCCAATTTTCCCCCAAACTCGGGCACTGCCATGTTGGGATGAACTGCTGCTCCAGCTGAAAAAATGCCCAGGATAAATAAACCTTCCTGGGCCTTCCAGGAATTCCAGCATCCCCTTTTCCAGGGAAACACACYCAAAGCCTGATTAAACCTCAGAAATAAATTCCCTGGTGCACTGAGCAGGGATGGGACTGGCAGAGGGGAAGCAGGACCCCATCCCAGCCCCTTCCCAGATATTTTGGGATTTATCAGGAACAACAACGTACCGGAGGCGCTGCCTTGTGCTCCCACTCCCGCTCAGCGAGTCTGTGGAGCCGTGTACTGGGATGGACACTGGGATGGACACTGGGATGGACACTGGGATGGAGCAGCCCAGAGCATCCTCCACACGTCAGGGTCACACCTGGCTGGGGCGATCCTCACTCTCCTGGGAGGAAGCACCAGGTGTCATAGAGCTCCAGGGATTCCCAGTGCCACCCATCCCACTTCCAGGGATTCCCAGTGCCACCCACTCCACTTCCCAGGACACGGATCCCCCCACAAACCACTCCAGCCATCGCTCTGCAGCATCCACGTGGATTTTCTGCTGCCCAAACTCTCTGTCTTGATTCATCATCAGTGAGAACAGAAGTCCATAAATATCCCCTCTCAAGCTCCAGGCTTTTCCCTGGGATCTGGGATACACGCCAGCCCCCTGCCGAGCAGCTGGAACACCCCCAGCTCAAGGAGCATGAGGAGGAGGAAGGTTAAAACCCTTCAGAAACTCCCACTCTTTATCCAGCAGGAGCAAAATTCCACCTTATTGCATTTTGATGCGGTTTTTTATGCACATCTCCYGGTGAAATTCCTGCGCAAAGCTGATTTTGGGGTTGGGAGGGAGCAGCTGAGTTTGTCAGGAAACTGAGTTCAGGAGAGAAATCCTAAACCAGTATTTGGGGTTTGGTCTTTAATGCRGCAAAATAAACCCTGAGCGAGTTTGAGACTTTTTAAATTCCCCTCTAAGCCCTGAATGCTCCCAGGGGACCCCAAAAGTCAGCCTGGGCTTTGAATCAGAATCCTGGAGTCATGGAATGGTTTGGGTTGGAAGGGACCTCAAAGATCCTCCAGTTTCACCTTCTTTCCATGGGCAGGGACGCCTTCCACTATCCCAGGTGGATCCAACCTGGCCTTGGACACTTCCAGGGATCCAGGGGCAGCCCCAGAGTCTCTGGGAATTCCATTCCAGGGCCTCCCTACCCTGACAGGGAGGAATTCCTTCCCAGGATCCCACCCCAAGCTCCCCTTTCCCAATGGGAAGCCATTCCCTGTGTTCTGTCCCTCCAGCCCTTGTCCCCAGTCCCCCTCTGCAGAGCTTGACCAGTTCCCCCCAAATTAGGGATATCCAGCACCCAAAATGAGGCCACTCAGCCAGGTCACTTGAGAACAGCACGAACTGGAGAGGGGACACGGTGTCACCCAGGCCAGCACTGCAGGGATCCCACACCAGTTTCCATGGAATTACGGGGTGCTTTAGGGTGAAAATTCCTCAGAGACCATCGATTCCAAGCATTCCCCCAGCACTGCCCAGGCCACCACTGCCCCATGTCCCCAAGTGCCACATCCACAGGGCTGGTAAATCCCTCCAGGGATGGGGACTCCACCACTGCCAGGGCTGGACAGCCCTTTCCACAAAGGAATTTTCCCAATATCCAACCTGAACCTGGCACAACCTGAGCCTGTTCCCTCTCATCCTGTCCCTGTCCCCTTCGAGCAGAGCCCGACCCCTCCCAGCTCCACCCTCCCTTCAGGGAATTGCGCAGAGCCAGAAGGTCGCTCCCAATCCCCGTTTTCCTTCCCAGYTGCTCCCTCGGGACCTCAATTCCAGGTGAGGCGGATCCCGGCGCTAGGACCCGGCGCTGGAGCCTGCGCCCTGCACGGCTGCACCGCGGCACCGCAGCCCCCGCAGCCCCCTCCCACCCCCGACCCCGCGGGATCATCCCGGCGCATTCCCGGCTCCGCCGTGGGATCGATGCTCCGTAGCCACAGCAACGCCCGGACACGCCGAGGATGCGGCGGGAGGTCAGTGGATTTCAGCTCGTCCCCATCCAACGCCCCGCGGGATTCCCGGCTGATTCCAAGTGGGAGCGTTCCCAGGAAAGCTGATTTAACCGCGCGGTCCTCGGGGGAATGGGAACTGCTCGTTCCGTGCGGGACTTCGCGCGGCTGCCGGAGCAGCAATCCCTGCATCTCCTTCCTGCCGAACCCCCCTCGGATCTTGCTCCGAGCAATTCCCAGCTTTCAACTTTATTCCCTCGTTCCTTATGGAATTCCTGACCAGCTCCCTCTCTCTGAGGGCTGGTACATGAGGGCATGGCGGGGATAGTCGGGGCTGCAAGTCATTTCATAATCCATAAACCCCAATCCCTCCAAAAAAACCCCAATCCCTGGAAAACCCGGGAGCAGAGCTCTCTGCACCACGCCAAGCGGACAATCCAGCCGGAGCACTGGCACGCAGATCCCACATCCCTGCCATCCTCACCACCCATGCCCTTCCCTGTTTTTCCATTCTTTAGGCATTTTTCCCTGGAAAGCTCAAGAATGGATGTGAAAACCCTCCCAAAATTTTGCTTCAGCAGTTCCTGGGTGGGATTTGGGGCTCTGGACGTGACCCCCCCCSGGGACAACCCCAGCACCCGGCGCTTCCTACACTGAAATCCAGGAAAATTTCTCCTTTTCCCCCTTTCAAACAAACCAAAGGAACTGAATCCTTGTGTTTATTCCCAAAGCTGCCCTGCGGAGCCACCCGGCTCCACGTTTGGGAACGGAGGGAGAAAGGAAAGAACGAARGAATCGCTCCAAGGTCACCGGGGCAGGTGACCAAACACCCAGCACAGAACCTGCCCTGGGAGAGCCACGCACTCCCGGAATTCCCGACCAGCTCGAGCAGACCCGGAATTTTTAAAAACCAACGTGGAAACCCAAAAAYGCTGCATGAAATCGGAGCCCATCCGCAGTGCAACAGCCCAGGAACGGCGCTGGAAGGTCCCTCYCGACCGGAATTCTGGAATTCTGGGATTCCCTGAGCAGCCCGGAGTGAGGGATGGCACCGGCGGAGCCACCGGGATACGGGGACGCGGCTCCAGGTGACCCTGGGAGCAGCACACCTCACACAGGTAACATGGCCCTGCCTGCATTCCACCCCTTAATTAATCATCCTTAACTCATTAACTGACCCAGTTAATTAATTATTCGCACACTGTGCTAACGAGGGYGGGTGGTGGTGCTCTGACAGAATTCCCAGCGCACAGAATCCCCTCGCTGGAAGGTGCCGCGCTTTCCCTGGATCCAGGACYGGGAATATCCACCCATGCCACTCTTAATGAGCTCCCCCCAATTAMCCCGGCCAGTAATTAACCCCCCAGGGCTGAGTCATTCCCACCTCGCTTCTGGATCAAACCTTCCCGATCCCACACCCCAGTCCCGAGGGGGAAGCGCCCCCCTCATCCTATCACTGACCACCCCTCACACGGAACCCCAAACGCCCCCCAAACACCCCTGCAGACCCCCCCACAACCCCTAAATGCCCTCAAACACCCCTAAATCCCCCCACAGACCCCTAAATCCCCCCAAGACACCCCCATAGAGCCCTAAATCCCCCCCAAACACCCCCACAGACCCC
>RAHM01000697.1:2698-16376 GCA_003713295.1 Parotia lawesii
CAGGAAGAGGAGGAGCAGGAACAGAAATAGAAGGAGAAGCAGGAGGTTCCAGTGCCTGCTGTGTTCATATGGATGCTGAAAAAACTCCAGCAGAGAATTTCTTCAGCTCTCTGCAGCATTTTTGTGAGAGTTCTGTCTTTCCCATGCAAGTAAGACAAAACAATGTTACAGTTTTGTAAACTTCTTGCAGCTGTGGATTGTTTTGGAAGAATTGTTATGATTCTAACTAGAAAAACATTCAGAGATGAGTGTCTTAGAACTTGACCAATCCCCTTAGTGGGTGGATGGCAAAAACCAATTACCTTATGCCACTTAATATACTTTGCGAACTAACATATAAAAGTCTTCTGAGAATTCATTAAAGCACATCCATTTATCCCTGAGCCTGGACTTCGTGTCATTTCTCTACTCGTCCGTGGGGAAAACAGCGACATGTTCACAGCACCTGCGGCCCCATGAGCATCTGTCCCTACAGCATCCTGCAGGTGACCGGGGAGGGGGAGCTCGTCCCAAATCTATTGGGGGGTCCCTGAGAGTGTTTTTTTATTGGGGTATGTTTGGAGCTTGCAGATTCCAGAATCGAGTCCCAAATATCTTTTGGTGTCCTGGAAGGGGGTTTTTTTGTGTGTGTGTTTGGATCTTGCAGGACCCCAAAGCTGAGCCCGTACATCAGCCAATACAGACAGATGAGAGGCCCTTCTGCTGCCCTGACTGTGGGAAGGGTTTCAACCACAGCTGCCACCTCATCACTCACCGGCGCATCCACACCAGGGAGAGGTCCTACGAGTGTCCCGAGTGTGGGAAGAGCTTCTCCTGCAGCTCTCACTTGACCAAACACCAACAGAGGCACCACTAAGGGAAGCCCTGTGAGTGCCCTGAGTGCAGGAAGAGCTTCGTGCGCTGCTCCAGCTCCATCCCCCATGGGAGGATCCGTGTTGGATGATCCCCAGTGACCCCTGTTGTGCAGAGCCCTGGTGACCCCTGTTCCAGGTGATCTGTGTTGGGTGGGGGGAAGGTGTTGGAGAGATTTCTTTCCCTTCTCCTTGTGCTGCTGTGATTTGGTTGGTAATAAATTCCCTCCCTGTGCCCAGGCTGGGTCTGTCGTGCCCGTGCTGGTGCTCGGGGCGGGATCTCTCCCGGTCCTCCTCTCAACTCCTGGGCCTTTTTCTTGTATTTCCTGTCCCTGTGCAGTTGCAGAGGGCAGGGACAGAGCGGTTTTGGTGTCTCCCTGCATCCAGGCAAGGCCAGCCCAGCCCCGGGGGTTGGGAGGGGCTTGTGGGGGTTCCCCAGTTTGCGGGACATCCCCACTGGAGGAGGGTGTCCCCCCTTGCTGCAGCCCCAGCCCTCAGGCAGCGCTCAGCCAAGCAGAGAACGTGGGCTCAGGTGGGGCCTCGTTTTTGGGCACACCTGAGTCCTTGGACATCTCCATCCCCCTTTTGGGGTGCAGCTGAGCTCCTGAAGATCTGGGTCCCCAATTTTGGGGCTCTGTTAGGCTTGCACAGCCTGGTTTTGGTAGCTGGGTTGGTTCAGGGGTGGCTTCTGAGAGAAGGTTCTGGAAGCTTCCTCCATGTCTGGCAGAGCCAATCCCTGGCAGCTCCAAAGACGGAGGTGCCGGATGCAGAGAACCCCGGGGATGCAGAGATGCCCCCGAAGCCCCTGGGAAGGAGGGAGGGGTGGGGAGGGTGTTTTTAAGGGTCTTCTTTTCCTTCTCATTCTYCTGCTCTTATTTTGTCAGTGTCATCAATTCAATTAATATCTCTAATTAGAGCCTGTTGCGCCCGTGCCGGTGTTTGCTGAGGGATCTCTCCCGGTCCTTATCCCCACCCAGGAACCCTCAGTTCCATTTTCTCTCCCCTGTGCGGCTGCGGGGGGCAGGGACAGAGTGGCTTTGGTGGGTGCCTGGCACCGGGCCAGCGTCACCCCAGGCCMTGGGCACCCCTGAGATCYCGCGTCCCYGGGGACACATTTCTGGGCWCAACTGASCTCCCACCTGCCCAGCACCCCAAGGTTCCCCCTCCCCAAAAAAACCCCACCCCGGAGCTGCAGCGTCCCGAAAGCCCCTCAGCCAATCAAAATCACGGCCAGCGCTGGCCATGGGGCGTGTGGCGGCAGCTGGGGCCGTACTGGTGGCACTGGTGGTGCTGGGAGCCCCCCCGGCTGCGGGCGCGGAGCTCTCGGGTGAGCAGGGGRGGCGGGACGCGATGGGAAAGGGGGGGAGAAGGGGAAAAAGGGGTGATGGGACCCCTAAAATGAGTGAGAGGCAGAGGGGACCCTCAAAGGAAGAGCAGGAGGGGCTGAAGATTGGGGAAAATGAGAAACAGGTGGCAGGGGTGGGAAAGTTGGGAAAAGTGGAGGATGGGACCCTAAAACTGAGCAGGAGTGGGCTGGGGATTGTGGGGAAATGGGTGGAAAGGGTGAAAAGGGGGTTATGGGACTCCAAAACTCCTCTGGGGAGCGGCTGGAAATGGCGGTGGAGGGGATGTGAAAGGGGAAATAGGGAGAAGGGTGGAAAAGAGGAAGTGGGAGCACGGGCAGGAGGGTCCCATGGCGGCCGTGGGGCACAGGGGGGATCCGGGGTGGCCCCTGGAGCTTTGGGCTTGCTGGGGGCTTCTGGGTGGGCACCCCCTGGCCTGTGTCCCGCACACACAGGGGTGTTCCAGGAGATGGGAAAGGCCGGGTGTCACTTCATTAATGGCACCGAGCGGGTGAGGTTGGGGGAGAGGCACATCTACAGCCGGCAGCAGAACGTGCACTTGGACAGCGATGTGGGGCACTACGTGGGGGACACCCCAGATGGGGAGAAGGTTGCCAGGTACTGGAACACCGACCCGGAATGGATGCAGTACATGCGGGCTGCAGTGGACACGTGCTGCCGGCCCAACTTCGAGTTGTCCATCCCGTTCCTCGTGGGCCGCAGAAGTGAGCGTGGGGCAGAGCGTGTCCCCTCGGGCCCTGCCCTGGGGATGATCCTGGAGCCCCTCAAAACCTCCCTGGGAATCACCCCAGAGTCCTCAGTCCCCCTGGTGCCCATCCCCGGGGCCTCTTGTCCCACCCTCAGTGACTCCAGTGTCTCTCCCAGTCCATCCCAGTCCCTCCCAGTCTCTCCCAGTGCCCCCCCCCGCGAGTGTCCGTCTCGGCCGTGCGTGGAGGTGACGCCCTTCAGCCAATCAGAGCGCCCCTCTCTGATGACTCATCAGTTGCCAGGCAGACCCGCAGCGCCGAGTGCCCCGTGCTGGACTCGGCCTCTCGGTGCCGCGCGCTTCATTCCCAGTCCCTCCCAGTGCCCTATAGACCCTCCCAGTGTCCCCACAGTCCTACCCACTGCCTCCCATTCCATTCCCAGTCCATTCTCAGTTCACTTCCAGCCCTCCACCCTCTCTCCCAGTGCCCCCCCCAGCTGATCCCAGCGTGTCCCCGCTCTCTCCCAGTGCCCCCCAGCGTGTCCATCTCGCTGGTGCCCTCGAGCTCCCAGCCCGGCCTCGGCCGCCTGCTCTGCTCCGTGATGGATTTCTACCCTGCGCAGGTGCAGCTCAGGTGGTTCCAGGGCCAGCAGGAGCTCTCGGGGCACGTGGTGGCCACCGACCTTGTCCCCAGCGGGGACTGGACCCACCAGCTCCTGGTGCTGCTGGAAACTCCCCCCAGCGCGGGGTCACCTCCAGCTGCCAGGTGGAGCACGTCAGCACCCCCTTAGCCGGCCCCCACAGAGCCGGGGGGAGCGACTGGGGGGGGGCGCTGGGAGGGGGATTGGAGTGTGCTGGGAGTAACTGGGAGGGAGTTTGAGATAGCCTGGTTTAAGCTTGGGAGAGGGGCATGGGGGTCTGGAGGGGCTGGGAAAGGGTTTGAAGGATGTTGGGGAGGGTGAGATGGGGTTCCAGGAGTCCTGGTGGACACTGGGAGGGAGTCTGGGGGTTCTGGGTGTAACTGGGATGGATTTCAGTGAGCCTGGAGGGGCTGAAAGAAGATCAGGGGTGGAAAAGCGGGGGTTGGAATGATGTTGGTTGTGCAGGGAAGAGACTGGGAGGGATCTTGGTGAGTCCTGGTGGGGCTGGGAAGGGACTGGGAGAGGGTTTGGGGGTCCTGGGGTGGTGGGGTGCAACTGGGAGAGGGTTGTGGGATTCTGATAGGGAAGGGAGAGGCTTTGGTGGGTCCTGGGGAGGCTGGGAAGGGACTGGAAGGAGGTTTCAAGGGGTCCTGGGTGGGCTGGGGGTGACTGGGAGGGTGCTTGGAGGGTCTTGGGGTGTCTCTGAGAGGTTTTTGGGGGTCCTGACCCCTGCGGACCCCCCAGAGATGCTGCCAGACACTGCCCACAGCAAGATGCTGACGGAGATCGGGGGCTTTGTGTTGGGCTTCGTCTTCCTGGTGCTGGGGCTTGGCTTCTACCTGCACAAGAAGGTGGAGGGGGGGGTCCTGGAGTCCCCCAGGGCATGTGTGCTTCCCTGGGAACCCCCAGCCCGGTGTCACCTATAAAATTTAAAAAGGTTGTGGGAGTTAAAGGGCGGTCGGAGACAGCTGCTGTGTACCCCAAATTGTCTCTTGAGAGGGACAATTCAGGTGTGGACTACTCCACTAGCAGACCATCCTTTCTGCCCTGCGCTGCTAAGGCACTGGTGGCATGCACCCCACACCTATAGCTGGATAGCTCAAATATTACCAGAGACAAGGAGCCAAAGAGGGCTCTCCGCTTAGCCCGTATTCCACGAACAGCTTTAATCATCTGAAGAGGTGAACAGGCGAAGAGAACGAGACCACGAGGTCTGTCCTTTACATAGTCTCACCTGAGGGCATGGGGGCGGAACAGAGGCGGGGCCAGGGAAGGGAGCCAATGAGCAGAGGGAAGGGGCAGGGCAGGGGACCAGGTGAGGGAGCAGCCGCAAAGGCTGCTGGGAGATGTAGTCTTACTTATACAGAGTATGAAGGGTAAGGTTACATTCCAACCGCAAGGACTTGTGGGAGAGGCTTTTCCTTATATATACAGAGATAAAAGTTATTTTTCAAATGCCTGAGTTTTTCCACCAGCTGGCCTTAGTGACCCCAACAGTCACCCCCTTTTCTCTGCCCACAGAGCTCCTGAGCTGGCGGTGGCCACAGCCCCTCCCCCTGGCCTCGGGCCCGGCCGGGACCTCCCGCTCCGTCCCCGCGCTGATTTTGGGGGGGTCATGTGTCCCCCCCCAGCCCTGCTGTCACTCTGCCCCCGCTCAGCTGTTCCCAGTGTTCCCAATAAAGCTTCCCAGTTCGGCCCGGTCCCGTTTACTGGGGGGCAGTGGGGAGGGACTTTGGGGGCCATGACTCGGGGAGGCAGAACCAGCCCTGGGCTGGATCGGGAATAGGGACCCCCGTGTGTCCCCCCCGTGTCGCCCTGCTCTGGGGGGGACTGGGGGGTACCTGAACCCCACCATGGCACCCAGCGAACCCCAAAAGGCGCCGGGACCCCCCTAAGAGGAAGGAGCGGGAGAAGGGCCAGAGAGGAGAAGAAGGTGTGATGAGGAAGGAGGAGGAGCAGGACCCCTCCCAACTCAATTTGGGGGTCCCATCCCTCCTTTCCCTCAATTTGGGCAGCTCCTGGCAGCTTTTTCCTGGGAGGAATCCCTGAGTTTCAGAATTTTTGGGGTTTAGTTTTGGAGGGGAACAGCTCTGTCTGGCCTTCCCCTCCCTGTTGTGGCCTCTCAGCTGCCCCCGACACCCTGGGGGTGCTGGGATTTCCTTCCTGGGGACAAGGACGTTCATTCCCTTCCAGGAGCCCAATGCCCGGCTGGGGGTCCAGGTCAGGGGGTCCTTGAGCAGCTGCCCCTGAACCTCCACCAGGGTCTCCCAGCGCAGCCGGAGCCGCTTGGCCTGGGGTCCCCAAAGCCCTCAGCAACCCCCAAGTCCCTCCCAGGAACCTTCAACTCCCTCAAACCCAGCATCCCCCACATCCCCTGCAAGTTCCCCCCATGGCACCAGCCATGCCATGTCACTGGCCATGTGTAAGAGACGGTCCGAAAATCCCTCATCTGCCTCACAATCATCGACTAGGACAGAGACTGAAAATCCTAAAAACCCCAAAGGAAAAGAGGACTTTTGCACAGGAGTCCTGGCCTGGCTGAGGTGGGATGTTTGCCAAGTGTTGCCTGCAGGTGCACCCGCTGAGGACTGGTATGCATTCCTGAAGAACAGGTCGCACTGGCGCCGTTCTTGCTGCTTGGGCAGGAAGGACTGCACTGAAGCGAGAAGGAATGACCTGTCCTGTACACCCCCTCCCATATCCCAAAACAATGGGCCTTGCAACAATGGTTGTAAATTTCCTCACCTCCTGGCCAACTGCCCCCCGCTTTCGAAAAAGGCTATAAAGGGACTTTCTGAATTAACCCTGATGAGATCTCCCCATGGACGCCGGCGAGTCTATTGGCAGAGGACCACGAGGACTTTGTCTCATCCGTTGGTAGCTATTCCCCCCCCACTCTCTTCCTCTCTACTTTCTTTATATCTCTTTCTCTCTCTTCTCTATCGCATAATTGTGTTGTTGGCACTCAATAAAGGTGCACTGTTTGATTAAAACTGAAATCCCCTTTGTGTCTTCTGCACTCTGAGATCGGTAAATGAACCATCATGACTCCCACTTGTATTAGCAGATCATGACACCATGTCCCACTATGTCCTCACCTATGGTGGTGTCCCCACCATGTTTCCACCCATGTCTGTGTCCCCCACATCTCCATCCATGCCCATGTCCCCCTACGTCCCCACGAATGGCCACATCCCTGTCCATGTGTCCCCATGTTGCTCTCCAAGTCTATGTCCCACCATGTCCTCACCCATGTCTCAGTTAAATTTCTTTACTTTTACCCAAATTTTGGGTGTTTTGAAAGGATGGAGAGAGATGAAAAGAAAATCAAGGCCATAAGAAAAGGATTTCTGTGTCTCTGCCAGATGAGGATCCATGTGCTTGGGTGGGAGAGAAGAACCTTTCTTGGAGGGGTTTCTACCCCACTGTCTCCAAAATCTTGGTCTTTGCCCCAGTCCGTCACCATTTGGCTGTGGAAGATGCCCTTGGGCCATAGGAAATCAAAATCATGGAATCACTGAGGTTGGAAAAGACCTCCAAGACTGTCCAGTGTTGCTTGATGGACACAAGATGAAAGGATTGAACGGAAAAGATTTTTTGGGGTCAAAAGTCAACAAATCCACTCTCCCCAATGCATTCCCGACATCGGTCTGCATCCCGATGGATGTTCCTGCCCCTGGGTTCATCCATTTGCCCACAGGGAGCCAGGAAGATATGGAGCCCCCCAGCCAGGTGTCTTCCCAACACAGATCACCAGGACCTTGGATCAGCAGGTCTCTGCCCAACGAGGGTCACTGGGGATCATCCAACACCGATCCTCCCATGGGGGATGGAGCTGGAGCAGCGCACAAAGCTCTTCCCACACTCGGGGCACTTGCAGGGCTTCCCTTAGTGGTGCCTCTGTTGGTGTTGGGTCAAGTTTGAGCTCACAGAGAAGCTCTTCCCACACTCGGGACACTCGTAGGGCCTCTCCCCAGTGTGGATGCGCCGGTGGGTGACGAGGTTGGAGTTTTGCTTGAAGCCCTTCCCGCAGTCGGGGCAGCGAAAGGGCCTCTCATCCGTGTGAATCTGCTGATGTATGAGGAGATGGGAGCTGCTCCGAAACCTCTTCCCACACTCAGAACACTTGAAGGGCTTCTCCCCGCTGTGGATGCGCTGGTGTCTCCTCAGGTCGGAGCTCCACCTGAAGCTCTTCCCACATTCCAAGCACTTGTGGGGCTTTTCCTCGGTGTGGATCACCTGGTGGTGGATCAGGCTGGAGCTGTTGCTGAAGCTCTTCTCACATTCCCCACACTCGTAGGACTTTTCCCCACTGTGGATCTTGCAGTGATTGCAGAGGTGGGAGCTGTAGATGAAGCTCTTCCCACATTCCCCACACTCGTAGGGCCGTTCCCCAGTGTGGATCCTCTGGTGCTGGATCAGGTTGGATCTCCAGCTGAAGCTCTTCCCACATTCCCCACACTCATAGGGCCGTTCCCGACTGTGGATCCTCTGGTGTGCCCACAGGCTGGAGCTCTGGCTGAAGCTCTTCCCACACTCCCCACACTCGTAGGGTTTTTCCCCGGTGTGGATCCTCTGGTGTTCCCTCAGGCTGAAGCTCTGGCTGAAGCTCTTCCCACATTCCCCACACTCGTAGGGTTTTTCCCCGGTGTGGATCCTCTGGTGTTCCATCAGATGGGTGCTGTGGTTGAAGCTCTTCCCACATTCCCCACACTCGTAGGGCTTTTCCCCGGTATGGATCCTCTGGTGGGCCCTCATGTTGGAGCTGTAGCTGAAGCTCTTCCCACACTCCCCACACTCATATGGCTTTTCCCCAGTGTGGATCCTGTGGTGTTCCATCAGGTGGGAGCTCCGACTGAAGCTCTTCCCACATTCCTCACACTCATGTGGCCGTTCCCCAGTGTGGATCACCTGGTGCTGGATCAGGCTGGAGCTCTGTCTGAAGCTCTTCCCACATTCCCCACACTTGTAGGGCCTCTCCCCGGTGTGGATCCTCTGGTGTTCCCTCAGCCTGAAGTTCCACCTGAAGCCCTTCCCACATTCCAAGCACCTGTGGGGCTTCTCCCTGCCCTGAGGATTCTTCCCCAGCTCTGAGCTCTGGGTGGATCTCCGGCTGCCTTCCTGGCACAAGGGGGCTCTTTCCTCCTTGGATCTCTGTGGGCTGCATTTGCAGCCCCTCCTCATGCAGCATCTCCGGGGCTTTTCCTCCTCCTCCATCCGGCCACACCTTGGGAATGACAAATCCTGGTTTGGGGGGAAAAACAAGGGGTGAGCACCTTGGGCTGGGGGTTCCTCCTACCCAAGTCCATCACTGGGCATCTTGTATCTGTAAAAACCTCCAAAACACCAACATTCAGCCCAAAAGTCCCCCAAACATCAAGACACAGCCACAAAACTCCCAAAACATCAAGATCCAGCCAAAATCCCCTCCAAAATACAAAGATTCAGCCCTCACAAAAAAACCAAAGCACCACCATGTAGCCCAATAAACCTCAGAAACACCAAGATTCACCCCTGGGAAAATCATGGATCCCCCTCCCTGGTCACCTGCTGGATGGCGGAGGGGGGGAACGCTCCTGGGGCTGGGGGGAGGCTCCAGATACACAGAGTGGTGGAACCTTGGGGTGCCTCCTCTTCCTGCTCCTCCTCCTCCTGTATCCCTACTCTTCCTCACACTCCTCTTCCTCACACTACTCCTTCTCCTGCACAATCCCACCTTCTGCTCCCACATGCATCATCTGACCATTTTGTTATTCAACCCTGCTCCTCCAGCCTTTCTCCTCCTCCCCCCAGGCCCAGCACCCACCCCTGGCTCGCTYTTCCCCCCACAGCTCTCGGATCCCACAGCAGGAGCAGGGATGCAGCTGGGGCAGCTCGGGCTGCGGCAGCGCTGGGCTCTCGGCCGCTCCTGCCCGCACTCGGCCCCCGCCGCAGCCACTTCCGCCACCACAGCACGGGGGGGCCCGGCCTTGGCGCTCCCCCCCTCCCACCTCCCCAAATTCCCCTYGCGGGGGGCGCCAAGGCCGGGCCACACCTGGGCTCCAGCTGGGCAGCGCCGGGCGCTGCGGCTCTGCCTGGCAACTGCTGAGTCACCAGCGCCGCGCGATCTCATTGGCTCAGCGCTGCCTGACGGCCGCGCCTGCACCAACGGGGGGACACCCTGCTCCAGGGGGGATGTCCCGCAAACGGGGGACCCCCATGCAAGGAAGAACAGCAATGTGTCTCTACAAACAGATGCTGTCAATCTGCTTGGAGACAGGGACAGGGACTTGTAGATAAAGGAGAAACCATGAGTTCCAGAAAATGTTACTAATCGACATGGACTGCTGCTCAGCCAAGGCCCTGCTAAATTCCCAAACTTCAAGAAGAACAAAGACTTAACAGAGCCATCACTGTCTTAGCTATACAAAACGGGGGTGAATATTAAGCCAGTTGGGAAAGCAAGAGGGAGATGAGGCCAGGAAAATTAGGATAAAAAGGAGGCTGCATCCTCCAACAATTGGAGAGACCCCATGGGAAATGCTCCAGGGCCTCTCCCTTTGTTGATGAATAAAATTACTTTTACAGGACTCCTCTGTCTCTTTTGGGGACAGAGACCTCTGCTGATGTGAATTTTTCTGCACAACTTGGGTCTCATCCATAATTCCTTCCACCTTCCGGGGCCAGCAGGCAGCGAACGGAGCTGAAGGTGCCTCAGCCAGTTTGGGTGATCGGCTCCCTTTGGTGGCGGCCGGCACCGGGTGATTGATTGGGTACCCGAGAGTGTCCAGGAAAAAGACAAGTGACAGACTAGGAGGGTCTGTGAAGAGTCCACAGAGAGGGAGCACTGAAAATCTCACCAATGAGTACAGTGAGATTTTCAGGGAGTAAACATGGCAGGGCACCCATGGAGGCTAGCAAGGGAAAGCTGAGGAGGAGTCCTGGCAAAAGGTATGATCCCAAAATATCTCTGAAGGGTCCCTTGGGAGAATGTTAAGCTAGTTTGCATATTCTCCCAGAAGTAATTAAGGACATGGACACCCAGGGAGAGCAAAAAGGGACGTCGAGAGGGGGTCTCGACAACAGGGGACAGATGGTGTTGGTGTGCTGGGAAAGGATTGGGTGAAGGGAGTGTGCAGGAATATGGTTAAGGCAAACAGCAGCAGGAGGAATCTATGTGGTAAGAAAAAGGAAGATGGAAAAGAGGAGGAAGAGAAAAAAGTGAGGACCGGAATATTCTTCAGCACCGTCTTATCCTCAAAAATTGCCAGCTGATCCAGATCTTTTGTATCCCCACTTTCCAGGACAGGAAAACAAAGAAGTTCAGGATTTCAGGGGCTTTCTCTGTGGTGCGGAGCAGCAGGACAGGGCTGCACGGGCTGGGGGCCTGTGGGGAGCTGCGGGGCCAGGCCGAGGCTGTGGGGCAGCCGGGGCTCAGCGCCGGGCGCTGCCTGACCCCAACACACCCCAGGCAGGGCTGGCAGTGGCCCCCGGCCCCCATGAGGCTGTGGGATGTGGAAGGATCAGGATTTTCTTTTAACGATCTTGCTTGGGTCACTGGAGAAACGAATGATTTTGCAGAAAGCTCAGCAGCTGTCAGAGGATGAGCACCCACAGGCAGTGAGGGGGCTGCAGCAGAGGCAGAAGAAGCCCCTGCAGCACTTGCTCAGAAAGGCACAGCAGGTGAATGCAAGAAGGGATGAGGAAAAGGCCAAGGGGAAGGCAAAGGCCATGGCACAGTTTCTACAGCCCCTGAGGGATGAACCCCAGGGCCCAAGGGGGCCCCAGGACCCAGGGAATGGGCTCGGCCACAAGCACCTGGCAGAGGCATTGCCCTCCTCGGCAGGGGAGAGCCGACCCAAACAGCCCCTGGCAAGGAATCAGGGTTCCAYCTGCAGGGCACAAGGACACTGCAAGCAGAGACAGGAGCACCCTCAGCAGGAGGAAGCCCACCCGCTGATGGACGTGCATTGTTAGGGCTGGCAGAGCTCCCATCACACCAGGGACCCACCACACCAGAGCTCTTGGGAACATTCAGGGGGCGCCTGGATCGAGAGGAGGCCTTTCCTGATAGACACAGGGGCCTCTCCATCCACTCTGAATCTGAGAGCTAAGGGGGGAAATTGTCAAGAAGTTCTTTGATTATTCAGGGAATAAGTGGGAAAGATGAGCAGGTGTGTTTTATTCAACCACTATTAGTAGATGTAGGGGAGGAGTTTGAAATACATAAATTTCATTTCATTCCTATTTGTGATTGTAATTTACTGGGAAAGGATGTGATGGCTAAAGTGGGAATGCAAATTCATATTGTAAAAGGAGATACAGAGGCTAATGCTGTTGCAACTTTGTGTCAAATGTCCAACATTTGGACAAGGCCTCTGCTGAAGTGAACCCAGAAGTGTGCGCAGCCCCAGAGAAATTGGGAAAATTAGATATGGAGCCTCTCCAAATTCCTTGGAAGCAACCAGGACAAGTGGTGTCTAAAAGCAATCCCCTGTTCCCAGGGAGGCAAGGAAGGGGTTACAGCCTGTTACTGAGTCCCTGCTAAAGGCAGGGCTTTTGGAGCCAAGGATCTCTCCCTACAACACTCCTCTCCTGCCACTCAAGAAACTGGATAATGGACACCAGAAGGAAAGCAGAATTTTCAAGTGTTCAAAAGCAGATTAACTGAGCCTCCTGCACTGGCCCTTCCCGACAGGGAAAAAGAATTTGAATTGCATGTGGATGTTAAACAGGGACATGCCAAAGGAATTCCTGTGCTAAAATGTTTAACCCAGTGACCAGAGAGTGGCCTCATTGTCTGCAGAATTGTGCAGCTCCAGCTTTATTGGGAACTGAGGCCTGACAACTGACAGAAGCAGAATCTCTTATTGCTCAAGTCTGGCATCAAGTTAAAGCTTTGTTAACCAAAGGAGCCTCTAAATGGATGAGCAGTGCTCAGTTATTACAGTATGAAATCTGTTTGATGGAACAGGAGGATTTAGAGTTGAGGACAGGGGAAGGGTTTAACCCAGCCTCCTGTCTGAACGGCCCTGGACAAGGGGGGCTGGGAAGAAACCCATGGCTGCATTCAAGTGACAGAGCTTCAGACCTGGGCTAGGACAGATTTATGAGACATTCCATGGCCTGAGGGAGAAAATATGTTTATTGATGGGTCTTGAAGGGCACTAGAAGGAAAATGGGTCACAGGATATGCTGCTATTAAGGGAAGGGAATTAGAGGACAGGGGGAGGTTACAGGGTCAGCTCAGACAGAGGAGCTGTGTGCGCTTGTGAGAGCCTGGGAATTATATTGGTAAAATAGTGGACTTTTTCACAGGTTCTAAGTACACACACGTGGAGTGGTCCACAGCTTTGGAAAACTGTGGGAGGAAAGAGCTTTGTTAACCTGTAGGGTAAAAAACGTTCACTCATGGAACTCGCCTATTGGAGGTGGTGAATTTACCAACACGGGTGGAAATAATCCATGTTAGGGGACAGCAGGCAGGGTGCTCAGGGGAAACAATATGTCAGGGACCGGCAGAGGAAGAGGCTCGGAGAGCAGCACTTTTGCCAGAGGTCTCCAAGATCCTCCCCTTGCTCCAAATGGGTCAGCTGCTGCCAGAGAAACTGTCTTTTCCACCAAAGGAGTTGGAGATAATTAAAAACAGTGGGGCAGAGGAAAGAGGCGAGAATTGGTTTACAAAGGACATTAAACAATGAATACCAAAAGCTTTGGCCCTACAAATATCAAAACCACTCCATGAAGGGGGGAGTCACTGGGGCTCTGGAGGATTGGCACAAGCCTTCCTCAAAACATCCTGCCTTGGGTCTTTTTGTTCTGGTAAAACGAGCTGTTGAAGGTTGATTTGTGCCAAAGCCAATGACCAGGTTAGAAAGAAACTTGCCAGGGAGGGAGGCCTTGGGCTGTACATCCTTTCCAACGATGCCAGGTGGATTTTACTGAAATGCCCAAGTGGGAAGGCTTAAATATCTTCTGGTAACAGCATGTCAGCTCACAGGGTGGCAGAAGCATTTGTGACTGCTTCAGCAACCCTTGGATCAGTTATTAAGGTAATTCTCGACCTAGTGGGGGGTGGAGATAAGGGATGTCTATTTAAAGCAGTCTGTGGCCACAATCCTGTCTCTTGTGAAATCTCTTCCACACAAAGCTCGCCTG
>RAHM01000697.1:52032-62799 GCA_003713295.1 Parotia lawesii
TCTCCTTCTCCTTCTCCTTCTCCTTCTCCTTCTCCTTCTCCTTCTCCTTCTCCTTCTCCTTCTCCTTCTCCTTCTCCTTCTCCTTCTCCTTCTCCCTCTCCCTCTCCCTCTTCCTCTTCTTCCTCCTGATGGGATTCAGCCCCCACCGTCACTCGGCTTCTTCTGCCACTCCTGCCCAGCAGAAACCGGCGTTGCCGCTGATGGGGCCAGAGCGCGGCTGCCCCGCAACTGCCCCGCGCCTCAGGGCCGGGCCGGGGAGTGACCGCATGGGTGGGGAGAGACCCTGCGCTGGACAGGCCAGGGACTGACCCCATGTGGAGCTCAACTGTCATCCTGAAATGAGGGAATCGAACGTGGGCGCTGGGACTCCTGTAACCTCAAGCTGTTACTCTATACTTGATTCTTTAGTTTTGGCAATAGGAAGCCCTTCAGTAGCAATGTCTCTCCCAACCACTGGTTTCTGGCTGAGACCCAGCTCGGAACTTGGGTAAGAAACCCAAAGTCCCAGCAGAAAATGCTCTGCCGTCACTTTTTTTTCATAGTTATATTTTATTTTAAACGTGTCTGTGATGACGTATTTAAGAAGGAAATCAAAACCATGCGCCGCTCTCCCAAGGGGTGGCGAGGCGCCATGCCCAGGTCCATCCCGGCTCCGCAAGCGGCCAAGTGGCTGCCGCCATCTCAGCATGGCCAGCGGCAAGCTTTGCCTGCTTGGCCGCCTCTAGCCAGCTGTGCTGTGGGCAGAAGGGCGGGGCAGCGGCAGTGGCTTCTCCTTTTTTGTGCCCTGCTTGAAGAAAGACATTGAATGGCGCCAGTGTTGCGGCAGCTGGCACCGCACATACAGTGGCGGGGGGGGGTGCTACGTGGCCAACAGCGGAGGCGTGGCAAGCGATTCCCCAACGCAGAATTTGGACAAAATCGGCCTCTCGGCACTGTGAAGTCCTGCAGAAGTCTTTGAACTGGTGGAATTTGTTGGCAATGGTACTTACGAGCAGCGGTTTTTTCCTTCTTAGTCAGAGAAAGAGGAGGAAGTGAGGACGTGGCAGCACCAAGGTCAGTGGAAAAAAAGAGGGGGAGGAGTATGGATGCTGAAAAAGCTTCAGCGGAGAATTTCTTCAGCTCTCTGCAGCATTTTGTGAGAGTTCTGTCTTTCCCATGCAGATTATTTAAAACAATGTTACAGTATTGTAAACTTCTTGCACCTGCAGGTTGTTTTGCAGTATTGTTATGGTTCTAACTAGATAAATATTTAGAAATGGGTGTCTTAGAACTTGACCAATCCCCTCAAGGGGTGGATGGCCAAAAGACCAATTACCTTATGCCATTTAACACACTTTTGCGAACTAACATATAAAAGCCTTCGGAAAGATTATTAAATTGCTTCCATTTATCCCTGAGCCTGGACTCTTGTGTCGTTTCTCTACCCGTCCTCGGTGCAGACAGCGACAGAGGAGGTGCTCCAAGTGTCAGAGTCGAGATCTCTCTGCAAGCCGTGGTGAGGACTATAATTCAACAAACTGTCTCCCTATAATTCATGAAGTCCATGGGGGGATGCAGAGATCCTCTCGCAGTCCACGTGCAGAACAGGTGCTCGCACTGGAGCAGGTGGATGCCAGAGGAAGCTGTAATCTAGTGGGAGACCCGAACAGAGAGAGAGGGCCTTTTCTTCCAGAGACAGAGGAAGAGGGCCCTTGTTCCAGTCTAGAGCAGTTTATCCTTAAAGACTACACCTCATGGACTAAAATGACCCACACTATGCAGTTTTCGGAAGACTGTTTTGCCCATGGGAGGGACTCACGTTACAGCAGGTTGGGCGGGACTGCTACTCGTGAAATTAGAACCACACTGGAGAAGTTCACAGAGAACTGTCTCCCATGGGAAGGACCCCACGGCACAGCAGAAGAAAGAGACTCCCCTCCCTAAGCAAACTGAAGAAAGATTTTGAGTGAGGAACTGACCAAAACCCCCTGCGCTGTTGGTGGGAAGGAGGGAGGGGCTGGGGGGAAAAAAGTGTTTTAAAGGCTTATTTTATTCTTCATTATCCTCTTCTGACTCAATAATAAATTTACTTTATCCTTTTAAGTTTGAGCCTGTTTTGCCCTTAGAGTGTTTTTTCCTAATCCTTATCTCAACTCATGAGCCCTTCATTTTTTTTCCCCCTCCTCCGCTCAGCTATAGCAGAGGACAATGAGTGAATGGTTTTTCATGGGTGCCTGGTGTTTGGCCAGCGTCAAACCCCAACACCAAGGAAATTGATGGAAATAATGATGAATTTTCTAGTTCTTTCTGCTGCTGTTTCCAGAAGGTCCAAGATGGGTCCTGCCGGAAGGAGCCAGGGGAGGGGAGGGGGCTCAGGGCTTAATTGGGGAGAAAAGTTTAATTGGGGTGAGAAAACTTTAATCGTGGGGAGAAAATGTGAATGGAGGGGATTTGAATGGGAGGGGATGATTCGAATTGGGCAGAGAAAATGACGTGGGGGGAGGAGCCCCCCAGCCCTCAGCTGTGCCCCGAAGGTGCTGCCAGCGGTTCCCCTGCTCCGACCCCCCGGGCTGGGGGTGTGGAGCTGCCGCTGCTCCCCGGGAATGCCACGGGATAAAAACTCCAGTCAAGCTTTTATGTTCCCAGTCACTCCCAATAAGATTCCAGTTGCCCCCAACATGGTTCCAGTTGTTCCCAGTCATGCCCTGCATGGTTCCTTTCACTCTCAGTAGGAGTCCAGTATGGCCCCAGTCACGTCCAGTGTGAACCCAGTCAGTCCCTCTATGATGCCATTTGCCCCCATCGTGGCCCCAGTTGCTCCCAGTATGAGTCCAGTCACCCCCAGTACATCATGGTCCCAGTTGCTCCCAGCATGATCCCAGTAACTCCCAGATACTCCCAGTACTATGCCAGTCACTCCATGTGTGACCCTGTCAGTCCCAGCATGATCCCAGTATGACCCCAGCATGGGCCCAGTTGCTCCCTTGTTAGCCCAGTTCTGGTCCCAGTGAGTTCTGGTCCCAGTCTGTCCCAGTCCATCCCAGTCTGTCACATTCTGTCGCGGTCCCTTCGCAACAGCCACTGCCATTTCCCGGATCCTGCCCCCTCCAACCTCCAGAGCTGCCGCCGGACATCCCCCCAGGATGCTGATGGGGGTCAGGGGCTTCGTGTTGGACTTTGTTTTCCCAGGCTGGGGCTCAGCCTCCACCTGTGGGAGAAGGTGAGGGGGGGGGTCTCTGGGGGGTCATGTCCTCTCGGAGCCTGTGAGCCCCTCTCAGGCCTCCCCTATCCTGGGGTCACCCCCTTTTCTCTCCCCCAGAGCTCCTGACCCAGCTCCTGCTCTCCCCTGGGAGGGGGCTTTGGGGAACCCCCTTTTTCCTTAGAGCCCCCTGGAATCCCCATTCCTGGGCACTGGGACCCCCCTGCATCTCCTTCCCCAGCTCCGGGAGCCCCCTGCACTCCTTATCCCACACCAATACCCCCCTGCACTCCCTTTCTGGGTATCCACCTCTCCCAGCCCCTGGATCCTCCTTTTCCTTGACCCTGGGGATCCCTGGACCCCCATTCCCGGCCATCCTGGGGCACCTCAGCCCCAGGCCTGCCTTTGCTGGGAAACCCGAACTGGGCACGGGGCTCTGCAGCCGCTCTGGGATTTGTGATCACCCAAAGGAAAGGGAGCGAAGAGGAGAGAGAGAGAGAAGGAGATTTGGAATCAGGGATTGGACTCATAGTGCCCAGTTCTGCTCTGCTGCGGTTGGGGACCGCAAGAAAAATTGGATCTGCTGTTCCCGGTGCTTCCCCCACTTTGGGCCGAACCCAGTGGTTCCAAGCAGAGTTTGAGCGCAGGGCCCGGGAGTCCCGCAGAGCGTGGCTGGGGAGGGTCCTGGGGGGGTCCAGAGGGGTCCAGGAGGGGATCCAGGTGAATTCCCTGCTTCCAATGAGGGATCTGTATTTTAAGAGAGGTGGTTGATGGTGCTGTAAAGGAGCAAACTGCAGAATAAGTCACAGGGAAGTCATCTAAGCAGGGAGCACCCGTAGTTTCCCAAAACTAAAATAAGTCAGTATTTATTTTGAGGGAAAATGATTTCTAATGGCATTTTGAGGGTCCACAGAATAAATACAAAGAAATAAATACAAAGAAATACAAAGAAAATACAAAGAGGTGAAACAGGACTGGAGCTCGCTGGAGTGATCTTGGGCAGAGCCCAGGCAGACCCTGCACGAATTTGGCTGCCTGAATGCAGCTCTTGCCTGGGCCCCAGGGGTGGCCCCCTCTGGGTGTCTCTCACAGCACCACAGGGATGCTCCTGCCCCTTTCCTGGTGCCCCAGGGTCCTGCAAGCACCTTCTGGGGCCACCCAGACACCTCCCTGGGCCTCTGGGGACCCTCCAGCAGAGCGCAGACCGGGATAAAAGCAAAGCTTCCTTGGAAGATGGAGGCAGGAGAATATTCCCCACGATCTTCTTTCCARCTGCCCTCCATACTCCTGCAAATCCTGCTGGGACACTCAGGCTGTCCATTCTGGGGCTCTGGAGCTCCCATGCAAACCCATCCATCACTGTGTCCCCTCTTGCATGGATATCAAGAAAATGACACAGCAATGTCCAGAAATCCTGAACTTGATTAACTTGACTGCTCTAAAAATCTACAACTAGGAGGTGACTGGAAGACTACAGGGTGAGAACTTTATGCCTACAAAAAGGGTCAACAGTTTGGAACTGGAACACTCAGGGAAACTTCAGCTTCCGGGGGAAAAGGTGGCTGGGAGCTCTGCGGCTGAGGATGAGGGGCTTCACTAACAATGGGAAAGGAGGGGAGAAGGTAAAAATGGAGGTTTAGGAGCCCTAAACTTGGCATGAGGGGGGTGGGTCATCCCCAAACTGAGCCCAGGGGAGCAGGGATTTGGAAGGACTATGGGAAAGAGGTGGGAGAGGGGGATAAGAGGCGGGGGGACAGTGGGAAAGTGTCCCCATCACTTGAATCCCTGGAGCAATTCTTTGGGGCTCGGGGTGGGGGGGGGGGGGATGTTGGATCAGCACTGGAGGGGTCCCCAAGCCCCCTGCCCATCCCTGGGGGGCTCATGGGGGATTCCCCCACCCAACACCCGGTGCTGCGGCGGCCGTGGGGCGGGGGAAATAAGGGACCGGGTGGGCACAGAGGAGGAGCGGGAGGAAAAGGAAGGAGAGATGAGGAGGAGCAGCAGGAAGAGGAGGAGCAGGACGAGGAGCCGAAGGAGACACACGACGTTCGCTGCCCGCTCTCTCCGCCGCGGCCTCGGGAGCATCGTCCCCCCCACATCCCGCAGGTGAGCGGGGAGGGGAAGCTCGCCCCAAATATATCAGGTGGTCTCTGCGCAGTTCCCCAGAGAGGGGAGAACTCCAGGATCCGCGGGACCCCCATCAGCCCAGAGGAAGGGAGACCCCCAGAACCCCAAAGTGGAGAGACCAAAGAGGGGGAACTCCTGGGATGGGTTTTCTGGGCTGAGTCGTGGTGGTTTGGAGATTTTTACAGAAACAAAACCCCCAGTGACTTTCTGAGATGGACCTGGGCAGGAGGAAACCCCAACCCAAGGTGCTCACCCCTTGTATTTCCCCCCAAACCAGGATTTGTTATTCCCAAGCCGTGGCCGGATGGAGGAGGAGGAAAAGTCCCGGAGATCCCACACGAGGAGGGGCTGCAAACCCAGCCCAGGGAGCTGCGAGGAGGAAAGACCCACCCTGTGCCGGGAAGGCGGCTGGCCGGAGATCCAGGCGGAGCTTGGAGCTGGTGGAGAAGCCTCAGGCTGGGGAGAAACTCCATCAGTGCTTGGAATGTGGGAAGGGCTTTAGCCGGAGCTCCAGCCTCATCCATCACCGCAAGATCCACAGCGGGGAACAACCCCGTGAGTGTCGGGAATGTGGAAAGAGCTTCAGCATGAGCATGCTCCTGATCTAGCACCAGGTGATCCACACAGGGGAACGGCCCTACACCTGCACGGAATGTGGGAAGAGCTTTGGGTGGAGCATCCTGAGAAAACACTGGCGCAGCCACACCGGGGAGAGGCCCTACGAGTGTGGGAAGAGATTCACCAGGAGCTCTCACTTGACCCAACACCAACGCATCCACCGGTAAGGGAAGCCCTGCGAGTGCCCCGAGTGCAGGAAGAGCTTCGTGAGCTGCTCCAGCTGCATCCCCCGTGGGAGGATCGGCGTTGGATGATCCCCAGTGACCCCTGTTGGGCAGAGCCCTGGTGATCCCCGTTCCGGGTGATCTGTGTTGGGTGGGGGGAAGGCGTTGGAGAGATTTCTTTCTCCTTTCTCCTTGTGCTGCTGTGATTTGCTTGGTAATAAATTCCCTCCCTGTGCCCAGGCTGGGTTAAAGCCGTGCGTAGAGCTGAGGCCTCTCAGCCAATCAGAGCGCGTCTCTCTGATGACTCATCAGGGGACGGGGATCGGGGACTTCATGTCTAGCTTCGTCTTCCTGGCGCTGGGGCTCGGCTTCTACCTGTGCAAGCAGGTGAGGGGGGGCCGAGGTTCGTGTCCCTCCTCCCTCGGAGCTCCCCAGCCTGGTGTCACCCCCTCTGCTCTGCCCACAGAGCTCCTGAGCCGGTGGCGGCCGCAGCCCCTCCCCATGGCCTCAGGCCCGGCCAGGACCCCCCGCTCCGTCCCCGCGCTGATTTTGGGGGGGTCGTGTGTCCCCCCCAGCCCCGCTGTCACTCTGTCCCCGCCCGGCTGCTCCCAGTGCTCCCAATAAAGCTTCCCAGTTCGCCCCGGTCCCGTTTATTGGGGGCCAGTGGGGAGGGACTTGTGGGGACCCCGCAGGGAGGCCGAGGGGGGGGGGGGGGGAGGAGAACCTGCCCCGGGATGGATCGGGAATGGGGACCCCCGTGTGTCCCCCCCGTGTCACTCCGCTCTGGGGGAGCATTGGGAGGCCCCTGAACTCCAACACGGTACACAGCGAACCCCCAAACCTCCCCACAGACCCCCCAAGGACTCAAAACCCCACAGAAAAATTTCCCCCAAAAAATCCCAGCGAAATTCAGCCAATCAAAGAAGGCGCTGAACAATCTTCAGCCAATCAGACCGCACGGTGCTGATGACTCCCCAGTTGCCAGGCAGACCCGCAGCGCCCAGCGTTCCCACCGGGACCCCCCTGCGCTCCCCCCTCGCTCCCAGCGCCCCCCGCCAGGGGAATTTGGGGAGGGGGCGCGTGGGCGCCCAGAGCCCAGCGCTGCCCCAGCCCGACCTGCCCTGGCTCCATCCTGGCTCCTCCCGAGGGATGCGACGGCGTTGGGAAAAGGGGGGCCCTGGGCCCGGGCGGAGCAGGAGAAGGGATGGAGGAGGAGGAGGGATGAGGAAGGAGCGGGAGAAGGGACGGAGAGAGGAGCAGAAGGAGGCGGGATTAGGAAAGAGGAGGAGCGGGAGAAGGGGTGGAGGAGGAGCGGGAGAAGGGGTGGAGGAGGAGCCGGGGGAGGAGCGGGAGGAAGAGGAGGGAGAGAGGAAGAGGAGGAGCAGGAAACGGAGGAGGAATCGGAAGAAATTCTCGGTTCCAGCGTCCGTTGCGTCCGCAGCACCTCCGGCCCCGGGATCGTCGACCCCCGCATCCTGCAGGTGAGCGGGGAGGGGGAGTTCGTTCCAAATATATCGGGGGGTCTCTGGCGGTTTTTCTGGGGGGTTTTGGATATTCAGAGATTGGAAGACCTCAGAGCTGAGCCGCAAATTCTCCTTGGGCGGATAATGGGGATATTATCCCGACCGTTTGGGGATTTTTGGGGGGGGGGGGGGGGGGGGCGGGGGGGGGGGGGGGGGGGGGGGGGGGGGGGGGGGGGGGGGGGGGGGGGGGGGGGGGGGGGAGGTGGTTTCTTCCAGCAGAGCCCGGGCAGTGGACGGGGGGATGGGGGATCCCCGGATCATCCCTAAGCGAGATCCTGGAGAGGGGGGACTGCAGGAGCCACGGGACCCCCATCAGCCCAGGGAAAAGGGACCCAGAAACCCCAAAGTGTGGCGATCAGAGAGGGGGAAATCCTGTGAAGGCATTTTTGGGCTGAATCTTGGCAGTTTGAAGAGTTTTATGGACACAAAAAGCCCAGTGATTTCCTGAGATGGACTTGGGCAGGAGGAATCCCTGACCCAAAGCACTCACCCCTTGTTTTTCCCCCTAGACCAGGATTTGGCATTCCCAAGGTGTGGCCGGATGGCAGAAGAGGAAAGGCCCCAGAGATCCCACACAAGGAGGGGCTGCAAACCCAGCCCAAGGAGCTGCAAGGAGGAAAGAGCCCCCCTGTGCCGGGAAAGCGGCCGGAGATCCAGCCGGAGCTCGGAGCTGGTGGAGAAGTCTCAGGCCAGGGAGAAGCCCTACAAGTGCTTGGAATGTGGAAAGAGCTTCAGCCAGAGCTCCAACCTGATCCGGCACCAGGTGATCCACACTGGGGAAAAGCCCTACACCTGCTTGGAATGTGGGAAGAGCTTCAGCCAGAGCTCGCACCTGATTCGGCACGAGGTAACCCACACTGGGGAAAAGCCCTATGAGTGTGGGGAATGTGGGAAGAGCTTCAGCTGGAACTCTGACCTCAATAAGCACCGCAAGATCCACAGTGGGAAACGACCCTATGAATGTGAGGAATGTGGGAAAAGCTTCAGCCGGAGCTCCAACCTTATCCGGCACCAGACAATCCACACTGGGGAACGGCCCTATAAGTGCTTGGAATGCGGGAAGAGCTTTAGACGGAACTCCAGCCTCAATGTCCACCGGCGCAGCCACACAGGGGAGAGGCCTTACGAGTGTCCCGAGTGTGGGAAGAGGTTTCAGACCACCACGAAACTCCTCCAACATCAGCCAACACACACAGAGGAGAGGCCCTTCCGCTGCCCTGACTGTGGGAAGGGCTTCAACCGCAACTCCCACCTTGTCAGCCATCGGCGCATGCACACTGGGGAGAGGCCCTACGAGTGCTTGGAGTGTGGGAAGAGCTTCAGCACGAGCTCTGACCTGATCCAGCACCAGAACATCCACACTGGGGAACGGCCCTATAAGTGTAGGGAGTGTGGGAAGAGCTTCACCTGGAACTCCAACCTCAACAAGCACCTCAAGATTCACACTGGGGAACGGCCCTACGAGTGTTTGGAATGTGGGAAGAGGTTCAGGTGGAGCTCCCACCTCATCACCCACCAGAATGTCCACACCAGCAAACGTGAATGGCCCTATGAGTGTTTGGAATGTCGGAAGAGCTTTGGCACTAACTCTGACCTCATTAAGCATCGGAGGATCCACACTGGGGAACGGCCCTATGAGTGTGGGGAATGTGGGAAGAGCTTCAGCCAGAGTTCCAACCTCATTCGGCACCAAACAATCCACACCAGGGAACGACCCTACAGGTGCTTGGAATGTGGGAAGTGCTTTAACCGCAACTCCCACCTCATCAGGCACCAGCGCATCCACACTGGGGAGAAGCCCTACGAGTGTCCCAAGTGTGGGAAGAGCTTCTCACAGAGCTCTCACTTCACCCAACACCAACGGAGCCACCGGTAAGGGAAGCCCTGTGAGAGCCCGGAGTGCGGGAAGAGCTTCGTGCACTGCTCCAGCTCCATCCCCCATGGGAGGATCTGTGTTGGATGATCCCCAGTGACCACTGTTGGGCAGAGGTCTGGTGACCCCCATTCCGGGTGATCCCCCTTTGGTGGGGGAAGATGTTGGAGAGATTTCTTTCCCTTCTCCTTGTGCTGCTGTGATTTGGTTGGTAATAAATTCAGTTCCTTTCCCCAGGCTGGGTCTGTGTTCCCCATGCCAGTGTCTGATGAGGGATCTCTCTCACTCTTATCCCCACCCAGGAACCCTTGGTTAAATTTCCTGTCGCCTGTGCAGCTGCAGGGGGCAGGGACAGAGTGGCTTTGGTGAGTGCCTGGCATCGGGCCAGCGTCACCCCACGCTATGGGAATTCCTGCTCCAAGGAATTGCTAACAAGCTCCTGCTTTCCTTATGACCAGCCTTGGAAAACATTCATCTTGCCTGAACGGCATAATATTCCTCTTCTCACACTTTCAGAGAAAGTGCCCACCCAAACTGTGGCTGGGATGAAACATCTTTATGACTGAAGCCCACTCTCTTGTGACCCTATCAACAGCGGCCCAAAAGGAGACCCTTTGAGCTCTCCTGGGCCATGGAGGGCTGTGACCAGCAATCTCCCTCTGAGGGGGCCTCTCAGAGCCAGCAAACCCTCAGGTTTGCTATACCTGGAGGATCACCGAACCACAACGTGTCCTGGGCTGATACCTTCACTCCTCAAGGCCTGATCCTTTGCCCAGCGGGAGAGGAAGAAGCATCTGAAGTGAGGATTTCACTGACCTCTGAGAGGAATTTTTCACAGGAACCTTGCTTGCACTGACTGTTTCTGTCTGTGTGCATGGCCCTGCGCATATGCTATAGCAAATCTGAGAGAAATACTGCTTTCTCAGGTGTTTAAGTACCTTGGATATCTAAGTTAGGCCTGTAGGTAAGGTTCAGGTATAGTTTTAAACTTACTTAAATGCTGCTAAGTGTTGTTCTTTTGCTAGGTTGTTAAACGTAACTTATAAACTAAGTTCAGTGTTTTTAAGTGTTGTTTTTCTGTTAGGCTGCTAAGTATAACTTGGAAGTTACAGCTGTAAGTAAGGTTAAATGCTGTTAAGTGTTATTCCTCTGTTGAATTGTTAAGGTATAAGTTAAAAGTTCAGGTAGAAGTTAAAGTACTGCTGAGTGTTGTTAAGCTTTTAGGCCATGTTCCTATTTGTCCTTACCCGCACTGTCTTTTGTCCCATGCACCTAAACATCCAC
>RAHM01000698.1:0-11238 GCA_003713295.1 Parotia lawesii
AATAACAACTTTTTCTTTCCACCGGTCACCGCTTACCTCGCTCGCTTGACCTTGACTGCTGAGATCCGGCTTTACCTCCTAAAAATAAAGACAAAGAACAGTGCTGTAACATAGCCACCATTTACGCTTGCCCTGTAAAAAGAAACAGTGACCGACCTTCCTGCAGGAATCCCCTCGCCCGGTGCGGGGCATCCTGCCACAGATTTAATCCGTCTGCATCTGAAAGAAAGCGATGACAAAAGTCAAGGGGCTGCATGGGGACTTAACCGTGGCTCCAGCCATCCCGTGTGAATCTAGGAATACCATCTAGAGACCAAACTGCACCCTACATTATAATTATCAAGTCCCCGGGCCTTGTCCCGTTACACCTATAGGCCAGRCTACGCAGCAGGGCAGAGCGGCTCCGGGCCAAACTCGTGCAGGCACCCGTGACACAGGACATGACAAACGAGGAGAAGCGACGAGGAGAGAAAACTCTCGGCGAGAAGAATGACCGCAAGCAAATCAAAGGGCTAAGGCTAAAGATACGGGACACGAGACGCCCAAAAGACACAGAACGCACGATAGACAAGTGACACGACCGGGACCGCTCTGCCCTGCGCGCCTCAGCCTTGCGATCAAAAGTGAGACTTTGCCTTTACGGGGCCTAAGGGGCCCCTTCTTGGTTATGCCCATCTCCAAAGCGGACTCAAAATTCCCTCCCGGCGAGTCCCGACCCGGCACCCCGCTCTCATCCCCTCGACTTATCTCTCGGACGTCCGGGGATGTGAATCCTCCTCGGGCACAAAAGAAGGCCGCCTCGCCGTCCGGGAAGCTCCCGTCGTCGCCGGGCTGTTGTCTCCTTGTCGGCCGCGATGAAGAAAAGCGAACGTCGAGGCGTGAACTTAGTGGCGCATGGGCCAAAACCCAACAACTCCGCTACTCACCGTCTCCTAATAACGCCGGGGCCCTCGGGCCGCACGCTTTGGCCGCGCTCCGGGGCTGACGCCGTCGTCGCAGGGTGTGCCTGGGTTAAGAGGAGACGAGGCGATGCAGCATCTAGCGGCCAGATTACACCCTAGCCACCATTTACACCTCCCCTGAAAAGSAGAATGGTTACCTGATCTTCCCAGCGGAGAAGGGGCAAAACAAAAGGAAAAGGCGTGTTCCAACGTAGGGTCCAAAAGCATCGCGTTGCCGTGGTAGTTTCCGTCTGAAACCGCTTGACTGTGACCTCTTTCCACGAGGGTCTCTGTCATATTGGAGTAGTGGTTTGAATGCTGCAGGCCACCTGTAAAATACAAAATAAACAAAAGATGCTTATAGTTTTATCACTAATACAACTCTGGTAGCATCTAGTTCTGTGTTGGAATCAATACTTGTCCCTGTCACCGCTACTCAGCTGGCTCACAGTCTCCTCGGTGCCGACACCCAGCCGTGCGTTTCATGCCTTCGAAATGAAACGAAAAGCCGAACGACGAGGTAAACGTAGAGCTGAAAAGTCAGGCCTTCGCTTGGAGGTCGGGTGCCAACCCGCCTCGTCGCCGTGCTCCTCCGGCCTCCTCCTCGGGTTTACGTCCTATCCCTCCGCCAAAAAATTATTTGTCAAAGTCACWTAGGCACGCAGGGAAAGTTTAACCTTTCCCGAGTTCTCATTTCTCAAAGCGAACCGCCTAGGATCCAACAACAGGGTGCATTAAGACAAATGGCTAGAAAACAGAGACGCCGCCATACCGCTCCCCCCGAACCCCGCACGGACCGGCCGCGGTCGCTCCGTCYGAGGTGTGGCTCGGGTGGCTAAGCAAAGCTAAAGGTTACCATTAAAGTTTTCTTTCTGCTCCACCCAGTCTATTCCACAGGGCAGAGCAGTTCCAGGCTAAACACAAACTCAAACAATACATTATGCTACAAACAGCGTGACACGAGGATGATAAACAAAGCTCTCGGGGAGAAGAATGACGGCGAGGACCAAGATGATGCCGAAAGAGACGACCGATGGCGTGGCAACGGCGGACGGAGGAGCCCCTAAGGAGCGGAAGAAAGGACTGTAGCAGAGTGACCCGTTATAAGAACCATCGGTCACGATGATCAAGACAGCTGCGAGACACTGCTACATTCAGAATGCTCCCCATATCCTTACAATCTTATAAGCCCCAAGACATTACAACTCACGGCTGGAAAGGATGGATGGCAACRCAGCCGGGAACAAGGCCTCAAAAGACGTCTGACTCGACGCTTCCGAGATGCGATTCCAAGACACGGCCGAGCCCGCCGGTAAGAGAACAAATGATATCGGCGATGTGCCAAGAAGTGCGAACGTTCGAGAACCTAGAGATGACGGCTGACGCTTGCGATAAGGTCATCGAGTGTAAAAGGCAGACATATCTGATCCAAGGGAGCCCAAAGACACGCTAGACAACGCAACACACTAGACAACACAACACAGACCGGAACTGCTCTGCGCTGCACGCCCTATGGTTGCAGTCAAAAGTAGAGCTGCTCCCTTTAGCTGTCCTAAGAGGCCCCTTAGAGGGCATCCCTTACCCTCGCACTAACTACTAAATCTCTCCCGGGAATTTCCAACTCACTACCCTGCTATCGTCCCATCTCCGGGTCGCGGACCCCGACTTATCTTTCGGATGACCGGCGACGTGAATCCACGTTGGACGCAAAATGAGTCCTCCTCGGCAGTCTCRGAAGGCCCCGTGATAGCCGGGTTAGCCTCTTAGCCAGCTAAGATAAAGAAAACCAAGATCAAYGCACAAGTTTTGGGGCACAGAGGCCAAATCCTAACAATTCAGCCCTCTCCCTTCTCGAGTCTCCGGCTTCATCTCGAGTCAAAAGCTGTGGCCATTATTTCAATGGACACCCGGGTTAGCGAGGGACGAAGTTATACGGCGTTTCTGCGAGCGCGGCAGATGCGTTCGTGCGCTTTAAGACACGTAAACGCATCTGCTGTGCTTGAGGAAAAGCCTTAGGGGGCCCCTAATGGACACCTTTTCCCACCGTGCAGCCTTCAAAATCCCTCCCAGCACTTCCTAAACCGGTTACCCTGCTCCTGGTCCCCCTCCCGGTCACGATCCACGACTTACCTGTCGGAAGCCTCCGTCTCGGACATCGTCTTTGACGCTGGGCAGGTCCCTTTTGTGACAAGACGAACACGCTGAAAAAATTTGAGGCTTCGTACTCGACGTGACGTAGAAGTTACAACGCTCCTGAAAAAAAAAACCGAACAAAAACCAAAATTATAGAAGCGCCTTACCGCCCCCAAACGCTCAACCTAAAATCATGAGCTTAAATACTCCCTGTGTTCATAGTCTCTTCAAAGCCTCTACTGCTTTAGAGGCTAAAAGCATCTGCTGAAAAAAAAGGTGAAATGAGCTGAAAGATCTCCTCCATTGAAATGAGAGAAGAGCTCTCATCCCAGTCGATCCCAGAGAGGGAATGAACCCCTGTGGCAAAGGCTGGGCTTAATATACCCCGGGCCGGGCCCGCCTCTCGTTCCCATGATGCCCCGGAAAAGGGAGGGGTTAATCGGCACGAGGTATAAAAGCCCTCGGAGGAGCTGCGGCCGTTTGGCTCCTCTGACTTACGTCTGACGTAAGTAAAGGGCTGGATAGAGGAAAAAACTCTTTGGGGAAATGCTGCCACCTTCTTTTTTGCTACAACTACATTGAGCGAAAGGGTAGAGACCGGGTAGGGAATAAAACTTTGTGTTTTGGCAGCATAGATAGGTAAGTGACATAATTAGTTGTTAAATTGTGTAATTGTTCCATAGYGATTATTAAGTAGTATTCCACGTGTGACTAAGTAGGGTGGAGAATACTACAAATTATGTAAATGCCTTTACTCACCTGAATTTAAGTCAGGGCATCTTTCGACTTACCTTATTGTCAGCAGGTGCTTTTGGCATCTAAAATGACAGAGGCATTAAAGATGCCGTGAAGACGACAGCATTGAACACAGGGAGTATTTAAGTTAATGATTTTGGGTTGCATGTTCAGGGATAGTAAAGCGCTTTTATAATTTCTTTTTTTATCCTTGTTTTTTTTCTTTAGAAGCATTGCAAATCCCTGAAATTCCAGATCGTGTCGAGTGTGAAACTTCAAATTTTTTCAGCAAATTCTTCACGTTGCAAAAGAGACCTACCCTGCATCAAAGACAATGTCTGAGAGTGAGGCTTCTGATAGGTAAGGGGAGGATTGTGACCGGGAGAGGGAGGGTGGGCAGGGTACCGGGGTAGAGGTGTTACGGTGGGAGGGTTTTGAAGGAAGCACGGCGGGAAACGGCATCCGTTCGGGGGCCCCCTAAGGCTTTTCCACAGGCACGGAGGACGCGTTTACGTGTATTATGGCACGCGAACGCGTCTACCGCGCTCGCGGAAATGCCRGGTGACTTTGCCTCTCGCTAACCCGGGTGCCCGTCGCGATAACRGCCGCGGCCTCGGACTCGGGATGAAGCCGGAGGGGCGGGGACCCGGGCACGCTTAGGAGAGGGCGAGCGGCCGACTCGTTGGAATTTGGCCCGCGTGCCGCTAAACTCGTACATTGATTTTGATTTGGGGAGATCGCCAGAGAAATTGGGGGCTCTGGGGGGGGTCTCCGGGGAATTTGGGGTCACCGGGGGCGCTGGGAGTGTCTGGGGGAGCCGAAAGAACAGCAGGACCCCACGGTTTGATTGAACAGCCTTTATTGAGGGGGCAAGGGGCGCCCTTAAAAAGGGGTGGTCCCCCCCATCACAGCCYCCTCCTCATCTCGAAGCCCCCCCTGCAGGGGCACCTGCAGCCCGATGGGAGGAGGGGCGAGGCGGGGCCGTCGCTGGGGCCCCCCCAGGTTCCCCGCCCGGCCCCTCCCCGGTCCGGGTGGCGGCGCTTCGGGGCCCGGTGGCAGCGGTGGGGGGGGTCTCGACACGGCGTGTGGTGACAGAGGAGGGCGGGGCGGGGCGGGGCGCGACGGAAAGTGTCGTGACAGGGGGGCTCGCGACGGACGGTGTGGCGACAGAGCCGGTGGTGACGGAGCGGGTCGCGCTGGGCTATGTCGCGACAGAGCCGATGGCAGCAGCATCGTGACGGTTCCGGGTTCTGGGGGGCTTCGGGGGGCTCCGGGCTCCAGAGTCGGGGGTCCCGTGGGGGTCTGGGGGGTTCCCTGGGTGGTCTGGGGGGGGCTGGGGGGTCCCAGGGGGGCTCCGGACTCCAGAGTTGGGGGGTCCGGGGGGATCTGGGTGGGTCCAGGGGGGCCCAGGGGGGGTCTGGGGAATCCCAGAGGGCTCTAGGAGCATCTGGGTGTTCCCAGTGGGGTCTTGGGGGGTCCCACAGGGGTCTCGGGGCATCCGGCAGGGCCCTAGGGGGCTCCGGGTGCCAGAGCTGGGGAGTCCGGGGGGGTCCGGGGTGGTCCAGGGCAGCCCGGGGCGGGTCCGGGCTCCACGGTCTGGGGTCCCAGAGGGGTCTGGGTGGGTTGGGGGGCTCCCAGAGGGGTCTGGGGGGGTCCGGGGGGGCCCTCCGGGGCTCCGGGCTCCAGGTTTGGGGGGGCCGGGAAGGTCTGGGGGGGATCGAGGGAGCTCGGGCGGCGTCTGGGAGTTCCCAGAGAAGTCTGGGGGGAGTTCGGGGTGGGCCTGGGGAATCCCAAGGGGGTCTTGAGGTGTCCCAGGGGGGCCTGGAGGGAGCCGGAGGGTCCCAGGGGGTCTCACTTCTCCAGATTTTGGGGGTCTGAGGGGGTCTGGGGGCGCGAGGGGGCCCGCGGGGGTCTCTGGATTGAGGGGGTCCCCAGGGTGGGGGGTCTGGGCTGAAGTTGGGGGGGGCGATTGGGGTCCAGCCTTCATCCCCCCCCTCCTCCTCCTGGCGGGGCTGTGGGGACCTCCAAAAGGGGGTGGGTCCTGGCAGGAGCCCCCCGGGATCCCCCCAGGTCCGGGTGAGCCCCCCGGGGGTCTCGTCCTCCTCATCCTCGGCCGAGCTCCACGAAAAAGGGGTCTGGGGGTGAGGGGGGGGGGGTCAATAAACTCCCCCCGGGACGCTCCCAAAACTAGGGTGGGATCCCCCCGCTCCCCCCAAATTCCAGACTCACCTCCCGCTCTCCGGGGGCTCCAAAAATGGGGCTGGGGGCGCGAGGGGCCAGCAGCAGCTGTGGGGAGAGAGGAGGCAATTTAGAGTGAATGGGCCACTTTTGGGATACTTTGGGGACAACTTTAGGGTGCTTTTGTCGTACTTTGGGGGCACTTTTAATGTACTTTCTGGGCACTTTTTGGGGCACTCACCGTATGGACAGCACGAAGTGGGCTGGGGGTCCCGGCAGGGGGATCCCCCGCCTCCCAACCCCCTAAACTGGCTGCTCGTCCTGGGAGTCCTGGCCTCGCCTCTTGCCGGGGGGTCTCCTGACCTGCTGGAGACACCACACCTGATTTGGGGGGGGGATGTCTCCGGTGCCCCCGCCTTCCCCTTGGGGCGGGAGCGGTACCTGGGGCCTGGGCCGGGGTCCGGTGGGCCAGGAAGACCCCCAGGTCCGGGGGTCCCCGTCGGTGCCTCCAGAGCGCGGCCGCGAGGCTCCGGCGCCGCTCGCTCGCCAACTCCCTCCCCGAAAACACCCCGAAGCTCCCCAGCAGCGAGGCCAGGCTCGCCGCCAGCTCCTTCAGCGCCTCGGCCGGGACCCCCCCGACCACCCCCTCCTCAGTTTGGGGGGCTGGGGGCGGGCAATCCCCGCCAGGGCCGGGGGTCAGCAGGCGTCGAACGTCGAGAGATTTGACCTCGCGGTTGAAGAGGCCGCGGTGGCACAGCCGGTTCTGGGTGATCACCGCAGGTTTGGGGGGGCCCAGGGGGCTCCCCAAAGCAAGAGCGCCCCACGGGGGAGGCCGCGGCCAGCACGGGGGAGCGGCAGGACCCCGCCGGGACCCGCTCGAGGGGACCTTCGGGCCGAATTTGGCCGCGTTGCGTTCCCGTTTGGTCCGGAGGCGTTTGGATTTAGAGCGGGCGGGGATGGGGAGGTGGTTTCGTTGCGGGGGGGCCCCCGGGACCTCCCGGTGGTGGCTCATGGTGGCGGTGGCGGCCRGGAAAGAGCTGGAAAAAGGGAGGTTTTTGAGGACTTTTCCCCCTCGGGTGCCCCCCAGGATCCCTGTTCCCCACGTGGAATGTCTTGGTACTCACAGGACCCCGTAATTCGCCCCCCCAGGACCTCGTAACTGCTCCCCAGAGTCCCCCAATTCCACCTCGGGACCCTCCAGGTCCCCCCTCTAGGACACCCATTTACCTCATGACCCTCCCGGAACCCATTTCACACCCAGGACCCCCCAGTTCCACCGCAGATTCCCCTCAGAGCCTCCCATTTCCCCCTAGGACCCCCGGTTCCTCTCAGGACCCCCAACTCCCCTCCCATTTTCCCCTCAGAACCCCCCGATATCCCCGGGTCCCCCTCAAGGGCCCTCAGGCCCCACTCCAAACCCCCATTTTCCCCTCGGATCTCCCCTCAGGGCCCCCCATTCCTTTCTAGGGCCCACGTTCCCCCCTCAGGATGCCCCAGGACTCCCAATCCCCCCAATTTTCCCCAATTTCTCCCCAGTTCCCACACCGGGCCCGAGGCCACGCCCCTCTCACGCGCCGGTGGCCGTTGGGCGCCAGGTGGTGCTCGGGTTCTCCCGCGCGTCGCTCCGATTGGCCCGCGGGGGCCCGGGGCTCGGGCGCTGATTGGCCGAAGATGCGGGGGCGGGAAAAGGGAGGGGTGGGGCCGTCGTGAGGGGGAGGAGGGGGTGGGTCTGAGAGAAGAATGGAGGGAAGTTCGAAATAATGGGTGGAATTGAGGGAAAGTGGGAGAAAAGAGGAAAAAGCAGGCAGAAAAGTGGAGGCAAAAGGTGGGAAATGGGCTACAGTGAGGGAAATCTGGGATAATGGGAGAGAATCGGGGGAAATGGGGACAGTGGGGTAAAATGGGAGGAGAATAGAGAAAATGGGAAATAGTGGGGGGGAAATGGGGACAGTGAGGGCAAATGGGTGGAAATGGGGGTAATGGGGAAAACTGGGGGATGGTAGGGGAAAACGGGACATAGTGGGCTAGAACTGGGAATAACGAGGGAGAAATGGGGGGAAATAGGAGAAATTGTGAAGAAAGGAGAGCAAATGGGGGATAATGGGTAGAATGGGGGCAATTGGAGATAATGGGGGATAATGGGAAAAAATGGGAGAAATGGGGAGAAAATAGGATAAAATAGGGGAAATTTTGGATAATGGGGGAAATTGGGGATAAGGGGGGAAAATGGAGACCTCATCTTCATTACTTATTCACAACATATTAAAGATTCATTGATGATTTATTAGGGATTCATCAGCTCCAGGCAAGGGGTGGTCCCCCAGAACCCCTGGACCCTCACCAGCTTTATTGGGAAGGGGGGGGGAGGGGGGCAGCACGGCCTTGAGTTACCAAAGCAAAGCCTTTGGGGGGCGGGGGGCACGCAGGGGTTTGGGGAGGGGTCCTGTGGGATCCCACCCTGTTTTAGGGGGTCTTTTAAGGCTTCTCCAGGAGGCCATCGGCGGCAGGGGGGTTCCCCACATCCTGGTAGGTGGGTTGGACCCCCCGGGAAATGTCCTCGTACATGGAGCACTCATCCAGGTTCAGCCCCTGTGCAGGGGGAAATCAGGGTGAGTGGTTTGGTTTGGGGGTGATGGACCCCCCCCCAGTCCTTTTTTGGGGGGGCTCAGGGACTTCCCCCCCCCCCCCCCAGGTCACCTCATAAAGATTTTCCTCCTCGCAGGATATTTTCTTAGGCTGGAGGAGCCGCTCGTTGGCCCAGCGCTTCTGGGAAGGGGAAAAAGAAGGGGTATGGGGGGGGTTGGGGGACCCCTGGGGGGATTGGGGTGGAATCGAAGGGGATTTGGGGTGCTGGGGGGGGGAACTGGGGATGCCAGAGGGAGATTGGGGGTGGTAGAGGGGGAACTGGGGGGGTCTCCAGGGGAAAAATTAAGGGTGGCAGGGGGTATTCAGGGGTACCTGGAAGGGGGCTTATGGGTATGGCAGGGGGTATTTAGGGGTACCCGGAAAGGGATTTATGGGTACCAGGAGGAATTAGGGTTGTCAGGACTGAAATAAGGGACACCGGGACTGGAATGAAGGGCGGAGGTCCCCCTTCTCGCCCCCTCCTCACCCTGAAGAGCAGCAGCAGCCCCGGCCCCGCGGCGCAGAGCAGCAGCAGCACCCCCTGCGCCGTCAGGATCCTGTTCTTGGTGGCCTCCCCCAGGTCCAGGAACGGCACCGGCACCGGCTCTGCCAGACCGGGTGAGTCAGTCAGACCCCCAAAAATCCCCCAAATCCCCCCGAGAGACCCCCACTCACCGCGGACTCTCACGAAGGTCCCGCAGGACTGCGCGGCCGCCTTGCCGAACTCCACCCGGCAAAAGTAGAGCCCGCTGTGGTTGTGCTCCAGGTGCCGGAAGCTCAGCGTGGACACGCCCCCGTTCCCACCCACCTGAAGACCCTCGCCCGCGGCCGGCACCTCCTGGGGCCAGCTGCAGCTCCAGGTGTCCCCGCGGTAGCGCCGGGGACACACCTGCAGCCAGGTGATCTTGGCGGCCGGCGGCGCCTCGAAGCGGCACTCGAGGGTCAGGGTTTCCCCGAGGGCACCGGAGCGGGAGGGGGGCCCGGGCCACACGCGGACCTCTGCCCAGGGCCCGCAGAAGGGGCCGGAGCGAGGGGTGCTGGTCACAGCCAGGGGTTCTGGGGTCTCCGAGTGTGGCGAGGTAATCGGGGGATAGGTGGAGGTGAGGCACTTGGAACCTGTGGGGGACAATGACGGGGTCATCGAGGGGCACTGACCCTGCTGGGCAGACGCTGCAGACCACGGACCCCCATGGGCGGGGGTCTCACACGGGGACCCTGCAGGTGACACCAGGGGCTCCCCACAGCCTCCCTCCGGCCCTGCCTCCCCCGGTTTCAGTTCCCGCTGGGGAYGGGAAGCTCCGGGGACGGTCCTGGGGAGTCCCAGGGGACGCTCTGGTGCAGGTGGCTGGGGGGAGGCAGCCGATGGTTTTGGGGTCCCCCAGAGACCGCCCTGCCGGATTCGGGGGTCCCCGTGGGCACGGGTAACGGGCACTGGGGACCGGGACCCGCCATTAGAGGCGTGAGGGGTGGGCACTGGTGGGACCCCCAAGATCCCCAGACCCAAACCTTGAGACCCTGGAAGTCCTGAAGCACCCCGACCCAAAACCTGAGGTCCCAGAAATGAGATCCTCAGGACCCCTGAGACCCCAGAAATGAGACCCTGGAAACCCTGAAACTCCCAGACCCAAACCCTGAGATCCCTGAGACGTCTGAGACCTCCTGACCCAAGCCCTCAGGTCCTGGAACTCCTGAAACCCCCAGACCCAAACCCGGAGACCCTTGGGACTCCTGAGACCCCCAGATCCGAACCCTGAGACGCTCGGGATTCCTGAGACCCCCCAAGACCCGAACCCCGACACTCCGGAACCCGTAAAAACACCCAGATCCAAACTCAAACCCTGAGACCCCTGAAACCCCCAGACCCAAACCCCCCCAGGCGATACCTGGGAAGAGGAGGAGGAGGAGGCTGAAGATGAGGAGGGGGCTCGGGACCCCGTGTTTTGGGGCAGCCCCCCGGATTTGGGGAGCGGCCGCCATCAGCTGCGTCCACCCAGGCCCTGCAGGAGATTTGCCCCAGTGCCCYGAGGGGAGGGAAATGGGGGGCCCCGCCCCATAGCCTCCCCCAAAATCCCCTGGGACCTCAGCGGGGGGACTAGGGGGGCAGGGGACTTGGGGAATTCAGGGTCTCAGTGTTGGGGTGTTGGGATTTGGGGCGGAGGTCTCAGGGGTGTAGGGGTCTGAGTACTGGGATGTCACAGTTTGGGTTTGGGGGTTTCAGGGCTCCTAGGGTCTCAGGGTTTGGGTCCGGGGATCTCAGGGGTTTGGGGTGTCAAGGTTAGGGTCTGGGGGTTTCCCGGCGGTCTCAGGGGTTCTGGAGCTGTGGGCGTTTCCGGCATTGGAGTGGAGGGCCTGTTGGGGGGGTCCGTGGGTCACACCCCGTGGGGGGGGGGTCCGTGGGTCACCCGTGGGGCTTCGGTGGGTCACACCCCGCGTGTCCCATCCCCGCGGGGGGGTCCCTGTGTCCCCGGGGGTGCCGCGGCCCCACCCCACTTCCTGCAGGAAGCTCCGGCCGCTCCGGCACCGCCGGGGCCGCGCTTTGTGTCCGCCCGGGAAACGCCTTTTTCCGCCCTCCCCCGCGCCCCAAAACACCCCAAAACAGCCCCCTAAACCCGCCTCCCCCCCCCCC
>RAHM01000699.1:0-15631 GCA_003713295.1 Parotia lawesii
AGAGGATATATTGCTAGATTTTGGCCAAACCGGCACATATGCCCATTGCATGATAACCTCTGAGGCAATGAACATCATTCAGAATATATATACTCAACTTTATTTGCCTGTCCTAGTCTGGGCTGCTACGTCTGGGGCCTCCTCAACAATCGCACCAAGCCCCTGGGGGGAAGAGTAGAGAATGTTTTTTTCCAGCCTTTCAGACTTGACACAGCATTTTCTGAAAATATTGAATGCCCTCTGGATGTCAAGGATAGCATAATCTTGTTGTCAGTTCTGTTTTCTTTTTTCTCTATGACCTGCACCGTGTACACCATGCTTAGAGTCAGAACAATGCTCGGTGTGGCACTGCATCCTCAGGATGAGGAGAAGAAATGCAGCAAAGCAACAGGCACCATGTCTACACAAACTGTCACAGAGAGAAAAAGAACCAAAAGAACCGTCAGCATCTCCACACGAACCATTACCGAGCCAGAACAGCCTAAGCCGGTAGCAGTTGCCCCTGTCCAGAAGAAGAAATCAAAAAGCAAATCAGTCTGCATAGTGACTGACAACGAGGCGGCTGGACCTTCACACCCAGCAGAAGAGACGGAGCCGGAGATCATCACTCGCTCTCTATCCCTGGGTGAGCTATGTGACCTGAGGAGGAAGTTCACCTGTCAGATGAATGAGTCCATCCTGACCTGGCTCCTCCGTATCTGGGACACCGCAGCTAATGACACAGTTCTGGATGGAAGTGAGGCCAGACAACTGGGATCCCTGTCCCGGGATGTGGTCATTGACCAGGGGATTGGGAAAACCCAGGAAACTCTCAGCCTCTGGCAGCAACTGCTGGCAAGTGTAAGGGACAGATACCTTTGTAAAGAAGACCTCCATGTGCACCAAGGAAAATGGAGCACAATGGAACAAGGTATCCGATGCCTGAGGAAATTGGCTGTGCTGGAGATCTTTTTCTCAGAAGACGAGAGATTCCCTTAGAGCCCAGACGCTGTGCAGTGCACATCTCAGATATGGTTGAGATTCCCATGGCTTGGACCAGAGATGTACTCCCGTTACCTAGCGACGCTGCAATAGAGGGAAGGAGAGGACAAGGTGGGAGCGTTGGTCAACAAACTAAGAATTTACGAGGACACTGTCACTGCCCCTTACGCACCCATGCCTCATCCGTGGAAACAAAGCTGGCTGAGCATGTCCAGAGCTTGGAAGAGAAAATTGAAGAAGGCCATCAGAAACTGAGAAAGGAGCTTAAGGAAAGAATTTACCACACCTCACCAGAACCAACAAGAGTCTCTACCATTAGGAGCAGACATCCTCCAGCCAAAGAGAGAGGATACACTCCACGAGGTAGCCTCTGTTTTTTCCTTCAGGAGCACGGAGGAGACATGAGGAAGTGGGGATGGAAAACCCACCTCCTCCTTAGCAGCCCGGGTACATGAATTGAAAAGTGGAACATCTACCACAAGAAGCTCATCTAGGTTCAACACTGCTCCGGTCTCTCATGGACAGAACTCCAGATGGTATAGGAATGATAATATGACCAATTCTCTTGAAGGGACCTCATATTTACAGGAGGAGAGCAATGTGTACCATGACCAGGATTAGAGGGGCCCTGCCTCTACCCAGTTAGAGGAGAGCGACAATCTGATCTATTGGACTGTGTAGATCCGATGGCCTGGCACGTCTGACCCACAAAGATACACAGATTTGGTTGACACTGGAGCTCAATGTACCCTGATGCCATCAAGGTATGTGGGAGCAGAACCTATTTCTATTTCTGGGGTGACAGGAGGATCCCAGCAGCTGACCGTACTGGATGCTGAAGTGAGTTTAACTGGGAACAAGTGGCAGAAACACCCCATCGTGACTGGCCCAGAGGCCCCATGCATCCTCGGCATAGACTATCTCAGAAGTGGGCATTTCAAAGACCTAAAAGGACATCGTTGGGCTTTTGGGATAGCTGCTTTAGAGACAGAAGACATCAGACAACTGAATACCCTGCCTGCTCTCTCAGACGACCCCTCTGCTGTGGGACTGCTAAGAGTTGAAGAACAACAGGTACCAATCGCCACAGCAACAGTGCACCGTCAGCAATACTGCACCGACAGACTGTGATTCCCATCCATGAGATGATTGCCAATGCATTTTTCTCCATTCCTTTGGCAGCAGTGTGCAGGCCCCAGTTTGCCTTCACCTAGAGGGGTGTGCAATACACCTGGAACTGGCTGCCCCAGGGGTGGAAGCACAGTCCCACCATCTGCCATGGACTGATCCAGACTGCACTGGAAAAGGGCAAGGCTCCAGAACATCTACGGTATATAGATGTCATCATCGTATGGGGGAACATAGCAGGGGAAGTCTTTGAGAAAGGAGAGAAGATTATCCAGATTCTTCTGAAAGCTGGTTTTGCCATTAAGTGAAGTGAGGTTAAGGGACCTGCTCAAGAAATTCAGTTTCTAGGAGTCAAGTGGCAAGATGGATGTCGCCAGATCCCGACAGAGGTAATCAACAAGATCACTGCTATGTCCCCACCTACCAACAAGAAGGAAACCCAGGCTTTCCTAGGAGCCGTGGGCTTTTGGAGGATGCATATCCCAGAGTACAGCACGATTGTAAGCCCTCTTTATCTTGTGACACGAAAGAGAAATGATTTCCAGTGGGGCCCCGAACAACAACAAGCRTTYRAACAAATTAAGCAGVAGATTGCCCATGCAGTAGCCCTTGGGCCAGTCAGAACGGGGCAGGATGTGAAGAATGTGCTCTACACTGCGGCCGGGGAGAATGGTTCTTCCTGGAGCCTGTGGCAGAAGGGACCTGGAGAGACTTGAGGACGACCGCTCAGATTCTGGAGTCAGGGATACAAAGGGTCTGAGACCAGCTATACCCCAACTGAGAAAGATTCTTGTGGCTTATGAAGGACTTCAAGCTGCCTCAGAGGTAATTGGCACGGAAGCACAGCTGCTTCTGGCACCTCAACTACCAGTGCTGGGTTGGATGTTCAAGGGAAAGGTTCCTTCCACACATCAGGCCACCAACACCACGTGGAGCAAGTGGATTGCGCTGATCACATAGCGAGCCCAGATAGGACATCCTAATTGCCCTGGGATTCTGGAAATTATAACAAACTGGCCTGAAGGTGAGACCTTTGGATTATCTTCTGAAGAAGAGGAGGAGCAAGTGACCCATGCCGAGGAAGCCCCACCATATGACGAGCTACCGAAGAGTGAAAGACGATATGCCCTCTTCACTGATGGTTCCTGCCAAATTGTAGGCACTAACTAGAAATGGAAAGCTGCTGTATGGAGCCCCACACGACGAGTTGCACAAGCTACTGAGGGACAAGGTGGATCGAGTCAGGTCGCAGAGCTTAAAGCCATCCAGCTGGCTTTGGATATTGCTGAACGAGAGAAGTGGCCGAGGCTCTATCTCTACACTGACTCATGGATGGTAGCTAATGCTCTGTGGGGATGGCTGGATGGCTGGAGAAAGGCCAATTGGCAGCTCAGAGGGAAACCCATCTGGGCTGCTGAGATTTGGCAGGACATCGCTGATTGGGTAAAGAGGCTGACCGTGAAGGTTTGACATGTGGATGCACATGTACCCAAGAGTCGGGCTAATGAAAGAGCATCGCAACAACGAGCAGGTGGACCGAGCTGCCAAGGTGAAAGTATCACAGGTGGATTTGGACTGGCAGCGCAAGGCAGAATTATTTCTAGCTCATTGGGCCCATGACACCTCTGGTCATCAGGGACGAGATGCAATGTACCAATGGGCCCGTGACCGAGGGGTGGACCTTACTATGGACAGCATCTCACAGGTCATCCACAACTGAGAGACCTGTGCTGCAATCAAACAGGCCAAGCAGGTGAAGCCTCTGTGGTACGGTGGACGATGGTCAAAGTATAGGTATGAGGAAGCCTGGCAAATTGACTACATCATCCTTCCCCAAACCCGCCAAGGCAAGCACTATGTGCTGACCATGGTGGAAGCCACCACTGCATGGTTGGAGACCTACCCTGTGCCTCACACTACTGCTCGGAACACCATCTTGGGCCTGGAAAAGCAAGTCCTGTGGAGACATGGCACCCCTGAGAGAATCGAGTGGGACAAAGGGACTCATTTCAGGAATAACCTTATAAACACCTGGGCCAGAGAACATGGTATCGAATGGATCTATCATATCCCCTATCATGCACCAGCTGCCGGGAAAGTTGAACAGTGCAATGGACTACTTAAGACCACCCTGAAGGCACTTGGCGGGGGGACCTTCAGAAATTGGGAAGTAAATTTCGCAAAGGCCACCTGGATGGTCAATATCTCAGGGTCCATCAATCGAGCCAGTCCTGCCCAGTCTGAACCCTTGCACACAGTAGATGGGGACAAAGTCCCTGTGGTACACATGAAAGGTATTTTAGGAAAGATTGTTTGGATTAATCCCATCTCAGGCAAAGGCAAACCCATCCATGGGATTGTTTTTGCTCAAGGACCTGGTTACACTTGGTGGGTAATGCAGAAAGATGAGGAAACCCATTGTGTACCACAAGGAGACCTAATCTTAAGTGAGAACTGTGTGTAAGGTTTCATTGTATATATATATAAAAGTAGAGTTTAAAGAGGGTATTGATTTAGGTATGATGCAGATGATATTAGAATAAGGGGTGGATAATGTCTTAGGCTACAATGTAAGATGTAACCAAAAGCATGTATTCTATCACCATCTGTTAAAACCAGGTGGGGCAGTGTTCTTTATGTCTTCCATGACACATCCCTGATAACTCCCTCCAGAGAGATATTTTTCTGTTAATGGGCTATTAAGCCTCACTGCATGACTCATAAAATTATATCATCCCATTGTGAGATGCTCCGCCCAGGGGGAGGAACCAAGCATTCCTACCTGGATATAATCTGAGGTTTGGAATACCACACTCAGCCCTTACCTACTGGRTTCCCAGAGGACAAGAGCTACTTAACCACCATTGGACCTTCAGAGGAAGACCAGACCCTTCTACAGGATCACTGCTTCAACAGAACCACATCTATCACCTCAAGAGGACTGCAGCCACCATTTAATCAGACTGCTACCACCACCCTGACTGACAGGGTGTCAGGTTGTATCCTGACTCTGTCAGTGTTTTTGTACTATTGCATTTATTTTTAATTTTCCTACTAAATTGTAGTTCTGATTTCGAGTCTCTCACTGGTTTGCTTTCAAACTAGTACACCCAGCCAGCATGGAGTTATGAAAGGCAGGTCCTACTTGACCAACCTGGTCTCCTTCTATGACAAAGTGACCCACTTAGTGGATGAGGGAAAGGCTGTGGATGTTGTCTACCTAGATTTTAGTAGAGACTGACCGTTTCCCACAGCATTCTTCTGGAGAAACTGACTTCCCCACAGTTTGGACTGGTGTATTCTTCTCTGGGCCCAGCCATCCAGCCAGCTAGTGGTAGAATTACATCCAGATGGCATCTGGTCACTAGTGGGGTTCCCCCAGGCTCAGTATTGGGGCCAGTCCTGTTTAATGTCTTCATCAACAACCTGGACGAATGGATCGAGTGCACCCTCAGCAAGTTTGCAGATGACATCAAGTTCGGTGGTAGTGTTGATCTTAAGAGTAGGGAAGGGTCTGCAGAGAGATCTGGGCAGGCTGGATCGATGGGCTGAGGCCAATTGTACAAGGTTCAACAAGGTGAAGTGCTGAGTCCTGTGCTTGGGTCACAACAACCTTCTGCAGCCCTACAGGCTTGGGGCAGAGTGGCTGGAAAGCTGCCTGGTAGAAAAGGACCTGGGGATGCTGGTTGCCAGCAGCTGAACATGAGCCAGCGTTGGCCAAGAAGGCCAATGGCATCTCCTCTTGTGTCAGAAATAGCATGGCCAGCAGGTCTAGGGAAGTGAAAAATTAAAAAGCTTAAATTTGAGAAGAAATATAAATGTTTTCAACAGTAAATCTATACTGTTTTCAGAGTTTGAACAGAATTTCAGTAATCATATTAACTGAACTTGGTTAATTGGCAACTCAGGTATTTGCATAGGCCTTTGAATTTTTAACTGATAAATCAATCCCAATTGCTTTTAAATATTCTCAGATACTTCTGTCTTATTTTGGGGTCCATTTTAGGAAAAGAGAAGAAAACTGATGTTTTGTTGGTCGTTCATTCATGACCTTCATTTGATTCAACCAGGGAATATCTGTGCTGTTGTTTCTATTCAAATTAATTTGCATATGTCAAAGGTACAGTTCTGGAACCTCACCTTTAACCATATCTAATCTGGAACACATATGAACTCCAAATCTTTAAGTCTACCTTTATTAAAATGTTTAAATCTCTAAACCAAAAGATTTCAAACACAAGGTATGTAGGGCTTATTTATTTTACTCATACTGTTAATTATTACTATGAATCACTTGAACTGTAGTTCTAGAGTGTAATTATATCGTAGTTACGGTTAAAGCATCATTGATTTGTACTAGTACACTACACAGAACAAGAAATTTTCTCTGCTTCTTTATTAGGTGCTGTATGTCTATCTGTAGGAAAATTGTTAAAAAAAAAAAGCTTCCAACACAAGTGATTTGCATGATTGAAAGGGGTTATCACTTACTTGTAGTGCATTCAAAATGTCAAGTTCAAATCTAGGAGATGAGTGCTAAAGCAGATGAGCAGATTACTATTTCTGAACTTCACCACACTTTCTCTAGATCATATAAAAATTAAGAAATAAAACGTATCTTTGTAGTTTGTCTTCGATGAAAAGGTAGCTGCTTTGTTACTTCTCAGTCTTACAGTGTCTCTGTTTTGTATCCAAGTTCCTTTGCAAAAACAATAAATGTTTCATCTGGGACCTCATATGATGAAAGTGAATGAATGAAATAATTTTCACTCTTACAGATCCCTCAAGAAAAACTACAAAATTCACTCCCGCCTTCATGTCAATGTCTAGTCTGGGTTTGTTTGGGGTGGGTGTTTTTTTGAGGGATGGGGATTGGTGAGGTGTTTTTCTGTTTGTGGTTTTTTTGTTTTCGTTTGGTTTTTGTGTTTGAACTGACAGTGAATTCCTTCAGGGGAAACTTATAATATTCAATGTTTTTAATTTCTGTAGTATATTATTAGCTTGTACTAAACTTATTTTCTGTGGAAAAAAATTCCAACATAAGTCAAATATCTAGCACAATAACACCTACATACACCCATGTGGAAACCCCTATTAAACACATTGTGTTCTTTATACCATTGCTAGCTTGAACTCTTATACTAATTCTTAAATTATTTTAAGATGTCAGTGAGCTCTTTGCAAGTTCCTGTTAAACACTTCATTATACCAGCAATCAAACTTCCCAAATTGGGAGTTTTCCCTAAAGCATTCATTGCATGTTTGTCCCACCATTGTTCTTCCTTTCAACCTTCCCATTCTCCACTAAAGTTCAGTTTAATGTCAAACACTCCAACCTGTGTGGTGCAGTTGATCCACTTGAGAGAAGGGATGCCAGCCAGAGGAACCTTGTCAGGCTTGAGAAGTGGGCTCATGAGAACCTCATGAAGTTCAACAAGGCCAAGTGCAAGGTGCTGCACCTGGGTCAGGACAATTCCTAATATTAGTATAGACTAGGAGATGAATGGATTGAGACCAGCCCTGCAGAGAAGGACTTGGGGGCACTGGTGGATGAAAAATTGGACGCGAGCTGGCAATGTGTGCTTGCAGCTCAGAAAGCAAATTCTGTCCTGGGCTGTATCAAAAGCAGTATGGCCAGCAGGGCAGGGGAGGGGATTCTGCCCCTCTATTCTGCCTTTGTGTGACCCCCACCTGGAGTACCGTGTCCAGCTCTGGGGTCCTCAGCACAAGAAAGACATGGGCCTGTTGTAGCAGGTGCAGAGGAGGCCATGAAGATGATCAGATGGCTGGAGCACCTCTCCTAGGAAGACAGGTTTGTTCATACTGGAGAAGGTTCTGGGGAGACCTTATTGCAGCCTTTCAATGCTTAAAGGGAGCTTATAAGATGGAAGGATGTCCCTGTTGAGACGGGTATGACACATACAGACCCCAGAACAGTTCCAGGCAAAAAACGGTTTATTCTACGAAGCCAGTGTCATTTATACACTTTTGTATGTTTATCATTCATGTCAATTATCCATTGGTCACTTAACTACTACAATAAACTTATTGGCTATTATGTAACTATAATATACCGTTATTGGTTCTATGCAGCCTAAGCATCCTAAGCATTCTAAGCATTCAGAAAAACACCAGGTGCAAGTTTGTTGCTGTTCTCTCTCTGTATTGTTTAGATTTCTTGCTTCTGTTTCTCACAGGTACAAACGGATTGTGCTAAGATCAACGTCAGAACCAGGCAGGCTTGCTGATCTGCTGTTAATTCCCACAGGAGACTTTTTACATGGGCAGATAGTGAGAGGACAGGGGGCAAGAGTTTTAAACTGAGAGTAGATTTAGATTGGATGTAAGGAAGACTTTTTTTGTTTTTTAAATATGATGAGGGTGGTGAGATACTAGAAGAGGTTCCCCAGAGAGGTTTTAAATGCCCCATCCCTGGAAGTATTCAAGGTCAGGTTGGATGGAGCTTTGAGCAACTTGATCTAGTGGAAGATGTTCCTACAAGGTGGTTGGACTAGATGATCTTTAAAGGTCCCTTCCAACCCAAGACTATCTATGAGTCTTTTACCTCTGTCTTGGTTTGAAAGACAGGTGTCTGTCAAAGAAGGCAGGAGCCTCCCCTGAAATGGAAAATGCAACCCCTTTCCCTCCRAATTATTATAATTTTGAAATTAAGGGGCTTTCAGGCAAAAATATGAGGGGTAGGAATAACACATCTTTACTAATATATATATATAAATGTATGACAAGGCAAACAAACAACAATAACTGTGGCAGTAACAGCAAACAGAACCACAAACCCAGTGCCAGCCTCTCTGGGCTGTCAGGCCCTTTCCCCGTTGGTGCAGTTCCAGTCACAGCCGGCAGGGGCGCTGGCGGCTCCCGGTGAGCAGGGCGGGTGCGATGGTTCCCCCGCGGCTGCAGGGGGCGCTCCGGAGCGAGCTCGGGGAGCACGCGGTGATGGCGGCTCGGGGTCCCGGGAGGGATGGAAGAAAGGCTTCAACAAACCCTCTGGGTGGCTGATCCCGGTGTCTGGCCGGACCCTCGGGAACAGTGGGCTGGAACAGCAGGGACGAGCACAGATCCCAGGTGGCAGACGAGATGTATCAAACTCCGGAGCTGCAGTGGGAGCCCCGGGAGGTCTCAGCCGGCAAAGGGTATGCAGGGGCTACGATGTAGCGAAGTATCGAAGCAGCAGCAGAGGCAGGGCAGCTGCAGCCCGGCTCCCAGCAGGGCAGGGAAAAGGTGGGCTTGGGAATCCAGGTTTCTCAGGTGGAAGGAAAGCAGCTGAAAAACAGAAACCTCCAGCTCTGACCAACTCCTTCCCCACACTGAGAGCACCAGCCAGCCCTGCTGCCCCCACCCCCCAGGTGAAAAATGAGTAGCTAGTTGGACCCCCCGCCCTCTGTGGCCAGGTCTTTTGTTCTTCTTGAGCACCCAGTAATTTGTCCCCTTGGCAACATATATGGGGAAAATTCTTTAAGAGAAAAAGAAAACAGAAGAACCCCTAAAACCCCCAACAACCTCCTTCAATCACTCTGAGCAGTGCAAGGGAATGGGGGTTTGTCTTTGCCACTCCGTATTCCTCATGATTTTTCCCTTCTGCAGGGTGGGGTCCCTCCCATGGGCTACAGACCTTCAGAAAAATCTGCTTTAACACGAGCTCTCCTCAGGCTGCAGCTTCCTTCAGTGCACATCCACCTGCTGCATTTAAGGGTTCTCCATGGGCTGCAATGTGAATACGTGCTATGGTGTGAACCTCCATAGGCTGCAGGACAACAACCTGCTTCACCATGATCTTCACCACTGGGTGAAGCAATATCTCTGCTACGGTGCCTGAAGCATCTCTTCCCCCTCCTCCTTCACTGACCTTGGTGTCTGCAGGATTGTTTTTCTCATTTCTATTTTTTTTCCTCACTTCTCTCTCACAGTTGCTGCACAGTGTTTTTTACCCTTTCTTAAATATGCTATCACAGAGATGCTACCAACATCACTGCTTGGCTTGGCCTTGGGCAGTGGTGGGTCAATTTTGGAGCTGGCTGGAACTGGCTCTGCCTGATGCAGGGGCAGCTTCTGGTGTCTTCTCACAGAGGCCACCCCTGCAGACATCCACCCACACACACACACACCCCCACTGTCAAAACCTCCCCATATAAACCCAATGTATAAATATTTTTCTACGCTACATTTAAATACCTTTCATTTACAAATATCTATGCATTTGTAATCTGTGCTGTTCATTTTTTCTTCTTTCTAGTAAGAGTTGAAGATATCACTGTGGTGTTTTTTAGGACAGGAATGTAGATGTTAAGATCTGGTCTGTGTAAGAAAAAAAACTGGTTATGGTTATTCCATAACAGCTGTTACAGATTTTTTTAAGTTACTTTTCTTTTTAGAAGAGTAGTTATCCTTAGTAAAATAATTTAGAACATGATTCTCATAAGTAATTGTAATGACATAGTGACCTTTTTCCAAAATAGGTACAGTCTTTGCTGTGGTCGATGACAACATGAAAAATTGGTGTTTTAAGAAGCACAATTACTTTCACTTGAATGGTGTGTTGATAGTTGCAAACCTTTCTAATTATGAGCATGTCCCTTTTATACTGGAGACAGTTGAAGTTTAGCTGTAATTCATCAGTTAAGACAATGTTGGTACTTCTAACACAAAGGTATTTTGGTTAGGTGCTGCAAAATACATGGTTTAATGTGTGCGTGTATGTGTGTTGAAATATAGTTTTACTTGTAAAAAGCACTCTGAATTGCTCATACTGACATTGTTTTACTTGACTTGTTTTTTTCCTTAGTTTACAATGGTATCGGCATCCTACTGAAGAAGATCTAAGACTTTTTGCAGGGAAACAAAGAAGCAAGAGCAAAAAGGATAGGTAAAAACTTGTTTTAAGTGGTCTTTTTTGGTTTTGTTTTTTAATTCATATAAGTAAGTACTTTACCGGCAAACCTCTGAATTTGTGTGAATCTTAAACTTCTTGCATATAATTGGCCTGCTTGCTTTGATTACCACAGCTCTATACTGAACTGTGTTCTTTTGGCTTAACAGAGTGCTTAACATGCCCAAATTGTACAGAACTGGGTAATTCCCAGTCTTCAAAAGTCATCTGTGACATTGCTAGTTTGATGGCAAAAAAATTCTTAATGGATCTATTCAAAGACTGAGAATAGGAAATCTTATATACAACTGAAGCTCTTCAGCTTGAAGCAAGATGAGAAAGATTTGAGTATATTAGCTGAATGCAGGATTACTGTGAGCTGCCATTCTTATGCAGCTGTGAAAAGGGTAAATGGGTTCCTAGGATATATTGGGCGAGGTATTTTGTCACAGGCAATTAGAGAAGCCCTCCTGTTGAGTCATGAGGTTCAGAAAGGACCCCCTCACTTTCTAAACTATTCCTCAGAGAGGAGCCTGCATGCAGCTGGATCCAATCCTAGACTGCAGACTTAGTCAACAGTTTATGTCTAAAGGATTGTATAGGTGTAATTGAGCCTTTACACAACTTTGTCCCACAGGATTAAGGATGGTAAACCAAAGATATTTATATAAGTATAATAAATAATTTATTTAAATTGATGGTGATAATGATCAGACTAAAAGATCTTAATCAGAAGTATTTACTACGCAGTATAGGTAGCTATAACTACTAGTATAGTGCACTATTTATTGAAGCAATATTGAAACAATGATATTAAAGCTAGCAAAATAATGATGAAGTAGAGATTGATGTTACTTACCCATACCAACGACCATGGGCAAATCTCTTTTGCTCAGCCTAGAGGAGTAACTTTGAGGGGTGTCCCCACTCAAGGGAGGAATCCCCACACATACTCCAAGAAGGGATATGTTAGAAGACCCTACTGTTAAAAAGGGGGACTGGGCTTTTATAGTTCAGGAAACATTGTTCTTCCTCAGAATATTTAACTTTGGGATTGATGAGTCGGGCTGGTCTCAGCATTCTTTGACACCAAAAGCAGCCTGACCTCCCCCTTTTCCATCCAGCACTTTTGCAAATAGGGTATTGTTTGAGCTGTTTTACCCCCACATAGGCAAAGCATCCTGCTACATATTTCCAGTAAAGAGAGAGGGAAATGTTAATCCTGTTGCACAAGGCCACCGATGTAGAACTTCATCTTGATTACTGTGTACAGTTCTGATCGCTCGTGTTCAAGAAAAATGAATTGACTCAAACAGGTGAAGAGAAGGACTGCTGGGATGATCCAGGAAGCAGAAAGCCTGTCTTACAAGAAGAGGCTAAAAGAGCTTGCCTTGTTTAACCCAGTACAAAGAGTCCAAGAAGGATAGGATAGCTGTCTATCAACTTAAGCTGGAAACAGATTTCTTATCTTCAGTCATGAAGCTCTGGAACAGCCTCACCAGAAGTGTAATTGGGGCAAGAACAAAGACTGATCTTGAGGTGGTGGAGCTGGCTATGTTTATGCAAGATTTCTGAACTGAAAATGTTTAAAACAAATAACCAGTGACTTGCTTTTTGGTGAAATAGGTGGTTTCCTTTGGTCTTTTTTATTATTATTCCAATATAAACTGCTCTCTTAAAATTGTAACTTTTGTGTTAATTCATAAACTGCACATATAACCTGTTCATCATAAAATCAAAGCTTTTTTTTTTCCAATTTCTTACTTAGGCTATATGGGTAGCAACCTTATTTGCCAAATGTTGGGCTAAAAAATTAAGCCTTTTCTTTAATATATAATTCTTCAATATTACATGTTTGTCACAATATTCTTTGATATTCAGAAAATCATTTTATCCAAGTTTTCTGTAACAAATTGAAGCAAAATTGTTAATACTATTGCAATTTACAACTGTGCATTTAACCAGTGATAATTATTCATATTTAAAATAACTTCAGTTACATAACTATAAGTTACATGTTTCACCAATATGAGCCTTCAACAGGAAAACACAGTTGCATTATCAAATAACATTTGCAGTTTACACTGAATGCCTTTCCTCAACCTTGGCAATCTTCTGCCATCCAAAGCATGCATATTCTCACTTTCACCAGGGCAATCATATGCTCTCTGCTGTATGAAAGTATGGCATGATAATGTGTACTTACATATGAGCTTAAATTTTGTAATCTTGGAAAAATTTACTGTTGAAGCTTGGTAGAAAACAGTATCACAGATCACCTATTTGCATTAAGTCCTTTTTCACTTGTTAAACCTTTTCATGTAATGTTTCAAATGTGGTGCTACGTTTTTATGTCTACACAGTCAAATTCTGTTAATGTCATTTCATTACTATGATTGGGGTATTTGTCATAGTCTATAAATATCTAACCAAGAAAATACAGTTTTAATATATATATAGTTGTTTGTAATAAGGTAAATTTTATTGACAGATGGATATGAAACTTCAAAGGGAATCAGGATGGTAATGTGGAGACTTAAATGCTGCTTTCTTTACTTTGCTAATATAACAATAACATGTATAATAACCTTAAGTTCCACTCAGTGAATATACCTCTCTGTTCTCTGAAGAAGCTGCTTGTCAGGGCAGGCCCAAGACAAGAGACAGACATAAGATTCAAAGGGTCTTGCAGGCAGTAGCTTGGAGAAGCCAAGCTCTGCCTGCTAATCAGTTTTATTAGCTCTCCTGATACCACAACAACGGCAGCTGAAGACTTAATATTTACAGATCATCTCATTTGAACGGACATCTTTGTAACCCTGACACTATCTCCTGCCTTCACTCAGGGTGTGCCCCCACATCCTCCAGTGGACCAAACTTAGCAGGATAATGGGTGCCCAGGAACCTCTGGGCCATGACCCACCCAATCAGTCAAATACTGCAAGGTACCCCAGAATATCCTGGAATCCAAAATAGCCCAGACACAATATTCTGTCTGGCCCTGGACCATAACTGGAGATGGTGGTAGAGGGTGATGAGGTCTGAAGACCGCTGTGCCCTGCTGTCAGTGCATCATGACAGCGCTGAAGGACCTTACATGTGCAGTGGGTCAGCAGGGATATACAGTCCCTCATCACAATACAGACAACCATCCTTCTCCTGCAAATTCTGTGAAGTATCCCCTGCCCAAAACTAATGGCCAAAGGATCACCAGCCATCACCTGATGCACAGAACTAAGGTATTGGCTGGCATAGCAGCAAAAAAATTTTGCAGAGAGAAAAGTGACAGGGTAGCAGATCTGCCTCAGCATCTCCCGCTGAGGCTTCCTGACAGAACAGGGCATCTGCCCTGCCATTCTGTTTACCCAGCCTGAAGGTGACAATAAATGGAAACTGAGACCGAAAAGTTGCCCAACAATTCATCTGGGAGAGAAGCACTTCAGATTCCTAAAATAGTCCAAATTTCAATGGTCAGTCAGAACCAAAGGGGGTTCAGCAGGTCCCACAAGAAGGTGCCTCCACTCAGCACATGCCTCCACGAGGGCCAACAACTCTTCATCCCAGTCACTGTAATTCCTCTCTGTGGCAGTCGACTGGCAGGAGAAATAGGCATAAGGATGAAGCTGTCGATTCAGTGAATGGCACTGAGAAAGTACTGCCCTGACGGCATGGACAGAAGCATCTGCCTCCATCACAAAGGGATGACTGGTATCCAAGTGGGCCAAAACTGGGACCATCGTAAATGCCTGCTTCAAGTCATCAAAGGCCCCCTGAACCTTGTGTGTCCACTGAAAAGGGACACCCTTATGAGTCAATGCTCTGAGCGGAGCAACCTTTTGAACAAAATTCCAAGTAAAATGCCCATTAAAAATTAGCAAAGCCTAAAAAGCACTGCACACTACACACCACCACTGGAGACTGCCAACAAAGAAGGATATCAGTCTTTTTCATGACCATGCTCATGCCCTCGGGGGCAATTGACTAACCCAGGAAGTCCATATGCTGTTGGAGGAAGGCATACTTCAGCTTTGCATAAAGGCAGTGAAGCCAAAGCTGGGAGAGATCCTCTTGAAAGTGAACATGTTCCTCCCATATCCTTGAGTAAACTAAAATGCCATGAGTATGTGCAATAACATAATTGTCCAACAAGTCACAGAAAACATTGGTGACAAAGCCCTGAAAGATATAGGGGGCATTAGAGAGGCCAAAAGGTTTCACACAATACTCAGAATGGCCATATGTGCAAACAAAGGCCCTTTTCCACTCGTTGCCCTGATGAACACAAAAAAGATTATAAGCCACTTTAGTAAACCACCATGCCCCCTGTAAATGCTCCAATGACTCGGGAATGAGGGACAGGGGGGATTGGCAATATCGATCCCTGATGCTCCACACGTGGCCTCAAGCTGCTTCTTTACAAAATTTATAGTGGCACCAAGGGAGGGAAGTGGAGTATTGAATAAAACTTCAGGTTAAACTGTCCTCAGTATGTCTTCAAGGTGTCAGGACAATTAATCCACAATGTCAGAGGTTTATGTCCAAAAAGGAGACAGAGGAGTCCTGTAACTTTATTCGAATAAAGGGAGAGGCCATGGGACATTCCCCTGGGGTCTCTCAAGTTGTTGGAGGACTGAT
>RAHM01000699.1:18688-42007 GCA_003713295.1 Parotia lawesii
AACGGTGGAAAATCCCAACCATTCCCAGAGCTCCCGTCTCGGCCACACAGGCCCCATCCCCAGCACCGCCAGCATGGCGTCTGCCCCCCCCCCCCCCCAAGCAGAGAGGGTGCCCAGAAGGGAGCAGGGCCCGAAACCAGAGCAGAACCAGGGATTAACATAGTCCCTCCCCCGACCCGCCTTTTAGAGCATGCATATTATGATTGTGGGGGTCTTCGGGGGTCTTCTCCGATGAAGGCTCGCATCTTCCTCATATCTTGAACTTTTCAACTTTGTCTTTGGAGCATGCGCAGTTATGGTGTTCCTAGGTCTTTCTGGATCCAACCGGTTTAAATTCTTTACTTCGTGATTTATTGGCTTCACTTTTGTCCACTTCTCATTAGTACATCCTGCTGCTTCCCTTATCTAGCTATACTTGTTTATTTTTGAAATTATCCACCTGGCGCTTCCGTTTATTTAAGCGTTAAGCAATTAGTTAACCCTATACTAGCTATTACATTGTATAGAAGGTTATGATTCAGATTATATAGGTATCTTATAACTCAAGCTATATTAGCATCTTGTAACTTTGACCCCAGTTATAATGTTAACTAGTTAATATCTGCATAGCAAAGTTATTCTTAACATGTTTACACATATTTCCTAACATATTCTAATACATAATATTTCTTACATTTCACTACCCACAAAAGCCAATGCTATAATAGCTGTTTATCACACTTGTTTAGTGGCAACCTGCAAAATCTTCTGGCGCCAGCCTTCGGGCTATCTCTGTAGGAACATCACCGGCCAGGCCATGAATATAGAGGAGTAACAAAAGGTCATCCCCCTTAATTCAACTCAGATGACATGTGCAGGAGATCCGTGGTGTACTCTGCCACACTCTGCCTCCTCTGGCGCAGACTGAGCAGGGGGTTAAAAAACCCAAACAGAACAAAAGAAAGCTGTCCTTCGCGCGATCACCAGGAAAAGCATTATCCCAATTAAAAAACTTCCTATTCTATAAGACATACTTTTGTTTGTACCATATTTCAAAGACTATTTAGTAGAACTAGAAAAGGCTAACGATGGCTAGAAGTAAGGCTTCCACTTAAGGAGGAGTAGGCCAAGATTTACTAGTCCAGGAACTGATTGAGGAGTGGTTTTGCTAGAGGTATGTATCCACTTTGCAAGAAGGTGGATAGAGAGTAATAAACTTACCGCCCTGTTATATACAAGGAGATGCTGAATTAAATTGAGTAGGTTTTGCAGTAATCACGCAAGGGCATGGACTTCTCACACAAGATGGAAAAGTACAAAGCGTTTATTGTGCACTCAGAATTCCCTAAATACCAGCACCTAACAGGATATMAYATCATATAAACAGGAAAGATGTTCACCWCAGTGTCCCYCAATCACCTGGGRTAKTGCACAGATATTACCTATTATGGTAACAGGTAAACAATACCCTATAAGGTCACAAACTACAATTATCACWTCYCATAGGYCCARCACTGTCCACAAACCCACAATCCTCTCTCAGCCCATCCCCGGTGACCTGGATGCACTCCCAGGGTCACCTCTGGGTCCAGGAAAGAGACTCTCTCTCTGGCCCTCAGGGCCTATCTCTCTTCTAGCACATAGTGCACCCCAACAGGTTTAAGCACGTTTTAATTGGGGACACAAATTGTGGAACATGCTGCTACAAGATATTTTGAAGGCCAACAGATTTCAGACTGGTTTAGGAAGGTATTCAACAAATTCATGTCACTTATTAAAAATGATGGTTTCAGGGGTTGCAATCCCTGGCTCAGGCTATTCTCAAGTTGCTTAATGCTGGAAGCCAGGCAGGATTTAGCAGTGTGAGGATCAACCTTTGCTTGCCTTATTCTTTCCCTTTGTATAAGCAAATAGCCACCTAGCCTGATAGGAGTAAATGGATCTTTGTGTGATTCTTTATGAAGCTTCTGTATATTGTTGTCATGCTGTGAAGGAGTGGTTAAAATCTGGAACAGAGCTTTGAACCCTGCCTCTGCGTCAGTGTACTTTGTTGTTTTGCCCAAAGAGAGCATGCAGGGTTATTACTTTTAAAATTGTAATTTAAATTCTAACTAATTAATACAGTGATACATTTTTGGGCTTATTTTCATAAGCAGGATTTGAATTGAAACAAGTTTCCTTTTAGGTTAGAAAACTACCTTAAATTTGTCTTTGCCTGATGGCTAGTAGGACAGATCTTTCAAGGATCTTGGTTAGTCCAGCTCAGGTGACACACTTGCTAAGCACCCTATTGTGACAAAAGGAACCAATGCTATTTTGAAAATTTTATCTTTATTTTTTCCTAACAACTTTGATTATCTTCTGAGATCAATTATTTCTTGTTATTTCCAGTGAATGGTCAATAAATCAACACTCTCAAGTATGTCTTACTCATCTACTTACTTTCAATCCAAAGACTTTAACACTGCTGTCTTTTAGTCTACTGGCCTAGACCTCAACTGAAAATTCTCAAATTAGCTTTGATTTTCTCCAGTGTATTTCTATGGCAGGGTGGATATGTTCTGCATTGTACCTGTAGTCATATCAATAAACTGTTAAGGCTGGGGAGCCAATTGGAACACTTGTCACAAAAATTCCTTAACTGGCCCATGCCAACTGAGGAAAGAGGCTAGGATGCAAAGTATAGAATTATAAGAGTAAATATTTATTCATGCACATGAGGTGTCCCGGCCAAATTGGGGCACCCCCAATGTGGTTTTACACAGGGTTCTTAGACCCTTCAAGCATTCAGGTAGAACACGATTTGACTAATCACTAACACCCACACTACTGATTACTAATCATAGGAAAGCTTTGCAAAGCAACTATATTTCTGCAGCGTTCTTGCTGCTTGTCTATTGATCCAGACATCCCTGGAGTCAGTCTTGCTATAGTTACTTATCTATGATGCCAGATGACTCTGGGAGGGTTTCAAAGACACGTCAGAGGGGCTAGGATGCACTGGTGTTATCTCGGTTGTCCAGGGGTATCCTTTATCCTTCATGAGACAGCTCTGAGCTTCCAAGAAGCAAAGTCCTTATTTCCAGGGCTGAGCTGTCCTTTAGTTTGTTTTACTTGAGCATGAACAATACCAAAGTCTCCAGTAAAATTCCACTACCTTATTACAGCACAGTGTATGATGTGATCTAATATATATATATATATTAACAAAGTTAATGTACTTTCATACTATAAAGACTGATTGATATAATAGTTAGGAAAGGGATTTTTCATAACACACCCTATATCTTCCTTCCTGTCTGAACAGCAAAGCTTGCTTTCAGAGGAAACTAGTATGTTGGAGTACATGGTGCCCATGAGATCCTGTTCTAATACATGTGACCGATAGGTAAAGCTCTGTAAAGGGAAGGCCTGGTAAAATCATGGCTCGGGCCTGTTACTTAGCCTAAGTAGAAATGGACTGTGGGAGAATGACTCAGCYAGAATAGAGGAAGTAAGGCATGCTGCGTGACTGCCTCATGCCCGCATCGTGATGTATGGTGGTTGGTTCAATTTGGTTTGTTGTGCCTTAAAACTATGTAAACTAACAACCGACTAACGGCATAAAAAGGCCGGGTTTTTTGTAAATAAAGTTCCTCCTTTGCACCTGCCTGGGGACTCCTCGCTGCTCCATATCGCTACAAATACATACTCAGGACATAACATATAGATGACATTTAGACCTATATGTGTAATCACAGTAGTCTTTAAGAGGCTTGCAAGGTAAAGATAATAATTATTGACATACCTGTTTTTTTCTCAAGATATGTGCTTACTTGAACTTGAATTAATGCTTTTACCTAGGTAGATGAAAATGTCTGTACATGGGGGAAAAATGGTCTGCATATTACTTAAATTTGAAATGTTATTATATAATGAACAAGTTAGTTTTGTTTTATCTGTGTTTGTTTTATTTATTGTTTGTTTGGGATTTTTCTAACAGAAAATATAATGGTCATATTGAAAACAAGCCCCTAACCATTCCAAAAGACATTGATCTTCATCTGGAAACAAAGTCTGTGACTGAAAGGGACACTATAGGTAAGAATAAGTGGATACAAACAACAGCATATTATGTCAAATATATCCTAATGTTGTTTTCTATCAAGTGTTTATTTGCAATAAATACTGGAATATTTTTTCAATAGATAATGAAAGAATAACAGTACAACTGATTAGAAAGAATGTGAGAAAGAAAAATTTAGACCTAAATCTCTTTTGTTGTTCCATGGGTGACATCTTAATAGCAGTATTAGAAAAATGATAAGTAGGTGAAATCCAGCATAAAGCACATCTACTTCTGCAATAGGCATCCCTAGCAATATGAGACAACATCAAAAGGATCACATCACTCAGTCTTTGAAACAGACGTAAAAATAGCTTTGTACAAGAAAATGGTAACTGGCAGATGTTGAAACATACTTTCTGCTCTTCTAAAATAGGAAATGCACTGCAGCACTGAAACCTAGTTCTTTCACCCACACCTCTGAAATTTTGAAGTAAAATATTTAGAAACCAAAAGTAACACTGCAGAAATGCACAGCATTTGTTTGAAAATTAAGAGGCTTTTTTTAGAAATAGTAATTTTTGACTCCTTAAACACAACCAATTTTTCTGTTTGTGGTGGGCTGACCTTGGCTGGATGCCAGGTACCCACTGAAGCTACTCTATCCCTCCCCTCCTCAGCTGGTCAGGGGAGAGAAAGTATAACAAAAGGCTCATGTGTCAAGATAAGAACAGGGAAAGATTACTCACCAATTGCCATCATGGGCAAAACAAACTCGATTCGGAGAAATTAATTGGATTTGTTACCAATCAAATCAGAGTAGGATAATGACAAATAAAACCAAATCTTAAAAACACCTTTCCCCCATGCCTCCCTTCCTCCTGGGCTTTATTCCTGATTCTTTCCCTCCTCCCTCCCAGTGGCACAGGGGGACAGGGAATGGGGATTGCAGTCAGTTCATTACACATTGTTTCTGCTGCTGCTTCCTCCTCAGGGGGAGGACTCCTCACACTCTTCTGCTCCAGCGTGGGGTTGCTTCCACAGGAGAAAGCCCTCCATGAATTTCTCCAGTGTGGGTCCCTTCCATAGGGTGCAGTCATTCAGGAACAGACTGCTCCAGCATAGGTACCCTGCGGGGTCACAAGTGCAATGCTCCAATGGAGATTCCTCTTTCCATGGGTCTACAGGTCCTGCCACAAACCTGCTTCAGCATGGACTACCCATTGGGTCACAGCCTCCTCTCAGGCATCCATCTGCTCCAGCACGGGTCTCCTCCATGGACTACAAGGGAATCTCAGCTCTGGTGCCTGGAGCACCTCCTGCTCCTCCTTCTCCGCTGACCTTGGTGTCTGCAGAGTTGTTCCTCTCACACATTCTCACTCTTCTCTGACTGCAATGGTTTCTGTGCAATAGCTTTTTTCCCTTCTTTAATATGTTATCACAGAGGTGTTACTGCCATCTCTGATTGGCTTGGCCTTGGTCAGTGTTGGGTCCATCTTGGAGCTGGCTGACATTGGCTCTATTTGTGTGGTGGTGCATCCTGCCTGTAGCCCCCTCGCTACCAAAACCTGGCCACACAAACCCAATAGAACATATGATACATATTCTTCTCCTAGCCACATTTTATAGGCGTGCATTGTGTGCATAGAGACAGAAAGCAAGCAAGCAAACAGTGCTGAGCAGGAGATGTTGCAGCTTAAATTATCCAGGACAGTGATGAAAAGACCTGTAACGGAAATGTACAGCTTTTTAAAACTGGCATGTAAGCAAAGCATTAGCAATTCTTAATTAGTGTTATTTGCTTCAAGCAATATTTATGGGTCTCCCCAAGAATAAAACTAGCATCAGTTTATAGATACTGAAACAGTGTAGGGTTTATTTCTCCTAAAAAGGTTATCTATGCAAATATATGTTGACTCTAACCAAATAGGTATTTCAAAATAAATCTTAGACTTTCATTGAAATACCGGAGTTCAACCAATTTCATGTTTTTGACAACAGATACCTTGTAGTCAAAAGACAGATGCTCAGTTGTCGCTGTTTTCCCCATGGACGAGTAGAGAAACGACACAAAGTCCAGGCTCAGGGATAGATGGACGCGCTTTAATGAATTCATAGAAGACTTTTATATGTTAGTTTGCAAAGTGTATTAAGTGGCATAAGGTAATTGGTTTTTGCCATCCACCCCCTAAGGGGATTAGTTAAGTTCTAAGACACCCATCTCTGAATGTTTTTCTAGTTAGAACCATAACAATTCTGCTAAAACAACCTGCAGCTGCAAGAAGTTTACAAAACTGTAACATTGTTTTGTCTTACTTGCATGGGAAAGACAGAACTCTCACAAAAATGCTGCAGAGAGCTGAAGAAATTCTCTGCTGGAGTTTTTTCAGCATCCGTACTCAGTAATATTCTGTGACTTTTTAACCTCGTTGATGTAGGATGGCGTTTGAGAAGGAGTGGTGGGCTGACCTTGGCTAGCCCCAGGTGCCCACCAAGCCACTCTGTCACTCCCCTCCTCAGCTTGTCACCAAAACCCAGGAAATAAACTCTCCAACCAGTCTGTTAGGTTAGAAAGTCAACATTACTTTATTCAGCACTGAGGTACATGGGGATTGCTCCACCTATCATGTACATCAGTTATCAAAATTTTTAACTATTTATACATTTTCTCAAACAAAGGAATTAGTGTCCATTGGATACAAGTTACATAGTTCTTTTATTAATTAGTACTCTCTTCTATTGGGTAATGATTTCTCACTTCTCATGCTAATTAGTCCATATTTTCAGTCTTTTTATTATCTTTTTCCCAGATAGGGAGATTTTCAGTACAATTGCTGAATTGTCTTTGTTAGTTTCTTCTTTATCTCTGGTTTCTGCAAAATGTCCTTGTAGTCTATAAAGTCTGCATTCCTGGTGTCCAGTTCTCAGCAATATCGCTCTCTCCCAGGCTTTGTTAACTTCCTCCCCCAGGTCTGAGAGCACTGAAGCATGTCAAGCTCTAAACTTTGTTTTTCTAACACATGGACATCACCCAGAGCTTGCCCATCAGCCACTATGTGTTTCATGGATTAAATCTCCCCTCTTGTTGATTTGGTCCCAACATTTTCCCCCACTGCTGCATAGACTCCTTTTTAAAGAAATATGACTTGTTCGGTAACAAGCTGAACAGGGTAGAGAAAAAAACTAATAAAAGGCTTATGGGTCGAGATAAGGACAGGGAGAGATCACTCAGCAATTACCATCATGGGCAAAATAGACTCGGGGAAATTAATTGTATTTATTGCCAATCAAATCAGAGTAGGATAATGAGAAATAAACCCAAATTTTAAAACACCTTCCCCCCCACTCCTTCCCTTCTTCCTGGGCTCAATTTTGTCTGTCTTGGAGCTGGCTGGCACTGGTTCTGTCAAACATGTGGGAAGCATCTAGCAGCTTCTCAGGGAAGCCACCCCTGTAGCTCCCCCCATACCAAATCCTTGTCACACAAACCCAATGCAGAGGAGCAGACTGCACTTCATTGTCAAGAATTGTTCTTTGCAGTTCCTAGCATCTATGGGAGAAAGAAAAACTCTCTTTTTAAATTACCCAACCTGCATGGAACACAGCATGTTCCCCAGAATGTTTAGGATGGTGTTTACACAATGAGTTACTGGTATACAAGAGATGTTATCAAAATCTTGAAGAATAAACCATCAATGTTTTAAGTCTGTTTTTTTTTAAAGAAAAAGAGGAAGCAATTCTATGTAGTACATTACATGATTGTCAATGAGCTTTTAGTCTTAAACAGAGAATCAAACTTCTTATCTAGAATTGTAGCTAGACTTCAGTGGATAACTATTTTTTTAATCTTGATTTTGAGATCTAAATTAGCCATGATTTTTTAAGTTAGCAGGTTAATGCATAAAAGCTGAGATGATAAAATACTAAAACCCTGTAACCTTATAAATTGCTGAGTGGTAATCCAGTATCAGGTAACAGAGGTGAAGAGTGAAGTTCAGGTTAAAACAAGAGGTTGCTGAGTGAAAAAAACAAGTGTCTCTTAACCTGGATAATCTGGATCTAGACTGGATCTAGACCTCAATTATTTGAAAATAATCTTTAATTGTCATCCCTTTTTGTATATGTTGGTAATTGCCTTAAAAATATAGTTGTAATTTTAAAGATTTGCAAACTTGTATTTTTCAGCATTGCATTATTTTCCTGAATATCAGTGGCTGGTGGATTTCACTGTTGCAGCTACAGTTGTGTATGTGGTGACTGAAGCTTATTGCAGTATCATGAAGCCCTCACAAGAAATGAATATCAGTGTAGTATGGTGTCTGCTTGTCTTGGCCTTTGCAGTGTATCCTTTACTGTTTTTTAAAATCATTCTATCTGTTCCAAATAGCTTATATCATTCTTAAATTCATATAAATCTCTGTATTGTGGGTTTTCAGAATAAATATGTATTTATCATTGCCTTTGCCTTAGTCTTTACTAGGAAGACCAGCCTTTGGGAATCCCAGGCACAAGAGACCAGAAGGAAAGCCTGGAGCAAGGAAGCTGTACCCTTGGTGGAAGAGGATCAGGTCAGGGAATACTTGAACAAACTGGACATATGTAAGTCCATGGGCCCTGATGGGATGCACCCACGACTGCTGAGGGAGCTGGCAGTTGTCATTGCTAGGTCACTCTTGATTATCTTTGATCGAACATGGTGGTTGGGAGAACTGGCCTAAGACTGAAAGAAAGCAAATGTCACTCCTATCTTTGAGAAGGGTAAGAAGGAGGACCCAGGGAACTATAGGCTGCTAAGCCTCACCTCAATCTCTGTGAAAGTGATGGAATAACTAATCCTGGAAACCATTTCTAGGCACATGAAGGACAAGAAAATCACCAGGACTAGTCACCATGGCTTCACCAAGGGCACTGGATATTGTGTACCTGGACTTCAGGGAGGCTTTCAACCCTGTCTCCCATAAGATCCTCATAGAGCAGCTATTGATGTGTGGGCAGGAGGAGCAAAAAGTGAGGTGGACTGAAAACTGGCTGAATGGCCGGGCCCAGAGGATGGTGATCAATAGCAGTGCAAAGTCTAATTGGAAGTCAGTGACTAGCAGTGTACCCCAGGAGTCAATACTGGATCCAGTCCTGTTCATCTTCATTAATGGTCTGGATGATGGGGCAGAGTGTACTCCCAGCCAGTTTGCTGATGACACCTGTACTGGGTCTGGCTGAGATGAGTTCATTTTACTCCTCCCCAAACTGGGAGGAGTGGCTGATACACCAAGGGGTCATGCTGCCATCCAGAGGGACCTGAACAAGCTGCAGAATTGGGCTGACAGGAACCTCATGAAGTTCAACAAGGGGAAGTGACAAGTCCTGCACCTGAGGGGGGAATAATCCCATGCACCAGTACACATGCTGGGGGCTGCCCAGTTGGAAAGCAGCTTAGCAGAAAAGGACCTGGGGGCCCTGGTAGGCACTAAGTTGAACATGAGCCAACAATGTGCCCTTGCTGCAAAGAAGGAGAATGGCATCCTGGGCTGCATTAGACAAAGTATTGCCAACATGTCAAGGGAGGTGATCCTTCTATATTATTTTTTCAGTGCTGGTGTGGCCACACCTGGAATCTTGTGTCCAGTTCTGGGCCCCCCAGTGCAAGAGAGGCCTGGCCATACTGGAGAGAGTCCAGAGAAGGGCCACGGAGATGATGAAGGGTCTGGAGCATCTCTCATGAGGAAGCACTGAGACAGCTGTGACTGAACAAGACAAGAGAAGGGTCAGGGGGAGGGGGGGAATCTCATCAACGTATACAAATATCTGAAGGGAACGTTGTCCACAAAAATCGGATTCATTACCTGGTGTGTGACAAGCCAATAATTACACACTCGAGAGAGACATTGATTATTTATTTCTGAGTTGTGCAAGCCTGGGTGCCCGGTGGAATTCCACAAATCAAGCACACCAACTATCAAAGCTTTTTACTATTTATCTATATTTTAGCAAACAAAGGAATTAGTGTTCATTGGCTACAAGTTACGTAGTTCTCTTATTAATTAGTATTCTCTCTTCTATTGGTTAATGATTCTTTTGCTTCTCATGCTAATTAGTCTACATGCCCAGTCTTTTTCTTCTTTTGGGTCAGTGGGTTTCTTGGGTTGGTGGTCTGTGAGTCGGTGGTCATGGTCTCCCCCTGCTGGAATTGCCTTTTATCCAGTTGGAGCTGATTTCAGCACAGTTGCTGAGTTGGTTTTATTAGTTTCTTCCTTGTCTTGGGAGTTCTGCCAGATGTCCCATAAACTCTGCATTCTTTGTGTCCATTATCAGTGGGCATCCTTCTTCCCAAGCTTTGTTAAACATCCCCCTAGGTATGAGATCATTGAAACATGTCCAGCCCTAAACTTGAACAAGGCAATTCTACTAACAAGTAATTTGTTTTTCTAGCACCTGGACATCACTTAGAGCTTGTTAGCTGCTCTCTGTTTCATGAATTAAATCTCCCTTCTTGTTGATTAGGCTTGAAAGTATACAAAGCTCAAACATCAAAGAACATCCTTTATTAAGAAAATTTTACATATTCCACATTTTGCAACAGAAGGGTACAAAGAAAAGGGAGCCAGATTCTTTTCTGTGGTGCTCAGTGACAGGACAAGAAGCAATGGGCACAAAGTGAAACACAAGAGGTTCTGTCTGAACATCAGGAAGCACTGTTTTACTGTGAGGGTGATTGAGGGAGATGAAGCAGAGCCTGTCCTTTCTAGAGCCTCTACATGATGACAGTGATGCTGTCTATTTGCTCTATCAAGGCTTGAGTCTTCTCCTATATCTCACCCAGTAATGAGCCCGGTTCCCGTGAATACTGTGACTCAAGCTGTTGTATCCGCTCCATGTACCACTGAAGAGCTTCCACAGCATCTCGTGCAGATGCGCCTGCACTGGCTTGGGGACCAAACATTTCACCCAGTATTCCCAGTGGGGAAGATCTTTCCAAGCTAGGCATCAGGGCAGGCCCAAGACCAGAGACAACACCATAGGATTTAAAAGTTCTAGTAGAAAATAGTCAGAGAGGCTAAGCTCTGCCTGCTTGCCAGTTCTATTAGCTATCCTGATAACACACTGAGGACAGCCATAGACATAATATTTACAAAACACTGTGTCCTTTGTTTGAATAGCCATGTAACCCTGACATCCTACTTTTTCCTTGAAGTGAATTAGCAATGGCAAGATGTTCTGGCATGCTTTCTTTTCTCCTGCATATAATTGATATATGTATACACATATGTAGATTTTCACGCTATCATAGAATGACTTGGGTTGGAAGGGAACTTAAAGATCATCTAATTCCAACACGTGTCCCTCCCCCCCCCTCCCCCACCACCATGGGCAGGGGTGCCACCCACTAGATCAGGTTGCTCAAGGCCCCATTCAACCTGGCCTTGAAATCTTCCAGGGATGGGACATCCACAACCTCTCTGGGAAACCTGTTCCAGTGGCTCACCACCCTCTGAGTAAAGAATTTCTTCCTAACATCTAATCTAAATGTCTCTTCTTTTAGTTTAAAACCATTACCCCTTGTCCTATCACTATCTGCTCATGTAAAAAAGTTGCTCTCCCTCTTTTTCATAAGCTCCCTTCAAGTACTGAAAGGCTGCAATGAGGTCTCCCCAGAGCCTTCTCCAGACTGAACAGCCCCAACTCTCTCAGCCTCTCTTCCTAGGAGAGGTGCTCCAGCCCTCAGATCATCTTTGTGGCCCTCCTCTCAACCCACTCTAACCGGTCCAGGTCTTTCTTGTGCTGAGGACCCCAGAGCTGGATGCAGTACTGTAGGTGGGGTACCATGAGGGCAGAGTAGAGGAGCAGAATCCCCTCCCTCAACCTGTTGGCCACTCCTCTTTTCATGCAGCCCAGGATGCAGTTGGCCTTCTGGGCTGCAAGTGCATGCTGCTGGCTCATGTTCAGCTTTTTGTCCACCAGAACCCTCAAGTCCTTCTCTGCAGGGCTTCTCTCAATGACTTCTTCTCCCAGTCTGTGCTCATGTCTGGGATTGCCCCAACCCAGGTGCAGCACCTTGCACTTGGACTTGTTGAACCTCATTAGGTTCTCATGGCCTACTTCTCAAGCTTGTCCAGGTCTCCCTGGATGGCATCCTTTCTTTCTGTTGTGTCAGCTGCACCACTCAGTTTCATGTCATCTACAAACTTGCTGAGGGTGCACTCAATCCCACTGTCTATGTCATTGATAAAGATATTAAAGAACTCCAGTCCAAGGACAGAGCACTGAGGGACACCACTCATCACTGGCCTCCACCTGGACATAGAGCCACTGTCTATAACTCTGGCTGTGTCGATCCAGCCAATTCCACAATGTTCATGCAAGTTTTGTAAGGTAAACAGAGAATCTGGGTATGAAAGTTTACTTAGTCCCTGCAGAATCCAAAGGAATGGATTTTGATTAATTTTAACAAGGAAAGAAACTTTGAAGGTTTTGCAATTTGGTGACAAGTTTATTGTGGTGTTTGAAGCAAAATATAGTTCCAAAACTACTGTGAAATACTGGTTTTGAACTCACTTGTAAAAACCAAGAGTAAGCACATTTAATAATTGATTAGAGCTGCATGAAGCTGTTCCCTACATAGTTGACCTCTGGTGCATATGCCCGCCAAGTGTTAAGAAAATTTCACAACTGGCCTGTGCAGGCTGAGGAGAGAGGCTAGGATGCAAAGTATAGGATTACAAGAGCAATTCTTGATTCATGCACATGAGGTGTCCCATTCAAATCGGTTCACCCCAAACACAGTTTTACACATAGTTCTTAAACCTTTCAAGCATTCAGGCACAACATTTGACCAATCCCTACTTAACACACACATGCTGCTGTTTTGCAGAGCAACTATAATTCTATGGCATCATCACCCATCTGCTTCTTTCTTGATCTAGATGTCCTAGTCTTGCTACAGTTAGTTATCTGTAATGCCAACTAATGGGAGGGTTTCACAGAGGTGTTTGTTAGAGGGGCTAGGATGCTGGCATTATCTTAGTAGTCCAGGGATATCCTTTATTCTTCAAGGTGGGGCCTATTCTCCTCCTTGCAATGAACCGGGGCCCTTTAGTCATGCTGACTTAACCATGACTATGCAGTATACAATGTAAACTATATATATCTATCTTAAGAAAGTTTATACAATTTCGTACTATAAAGACTAATTGGTACAATAGTTAGGGAATGAGATTTTTTTTTCCTAACACAAGCTATTTTGCAGTGCTGCTCATTGCTGTTTTGCCTGTCTACTTTGCAGCTATCTCACCTTGTTCATCTGTGCTAACCTAGTTTATCTGATCACTTTATTTGGCAGAGAAGGAAAGACAATGTAAAAGAAAAGTTGCTGCTTTCAGTTCTAGTGAAGTACTTGTCTTTTTTTTTCCTTGCAGCCATCTTTGTTGTTTCAACTCTTTTAAGCATAAGATTGCTCATACGCCATACTGTGTTCCTGCCTTATAATGAGTTTCACAGAGTCACAGAATCAATTAGGTTGGAAAAGGCCTCTGAGATCATTGAGTCCAACTTATGACCTAACACCACCTTGTCAACTAGACCATGGCACTAAGTGCCACATCCAGTCTTTCTTTAAACACCTCCAGGTGTTACCAAAAATTCAGCAAAATAAAAAAACTCCTTAACACCAGCGTAGCATTAAGAAACAGGCATTCTTTATTTGGCCGGATGCAGGGGGGGATATCTTCTCCCAAAGTTGTGCATACTGGGTACAGGAAAGTTTCTGTTTATATACTGTATTTTGCATACATATTCATTGATTGTCCCGGACTAAACATACATATGATAATAATTTCCCCGAATTCATGAACATATTTCCCCTCCCCTTTACGCATGCGTTCTTCTATCCTGGGGGTCTCTCTCATGGTCCCTGGTGGTCGTAGACCCCAGTGTTCCAGGTGACCTGGCTGAGTTGGCAGGACACTGAGGCTGGTGAACTTCCAGTCCTCCTTCTTACACAATGGGCATTGTGCAGTTTCCATAGGCCAGTAGTTTTGGAGGACAAGCATTGTGTTAGCTCACCAGGTATAGGCCATTTATCATCTGGTAACAGAGGGATGGTGACTCCACCACCTCCCTGAGCAGCCCATTCTAATGTCTAATCACCCTTTCTGTGAAGAAATTCCTCCTGATGTCCAACCTAAACCTCCTCTGGTGCAGCTTGAGACTATGTCCTCTCCTCTTGTCACTAGTTGCCTGGGAGAAAAGGCCGACCCCCACCTGGCTGCAACCTCCTTTCAGGAAATTGTAGAGAGCAATAAGGTCTCCCCCGAGTCTCCTCTTCTCCAGGCTAAACAACCCCAGATCCCTCAGCCACTCCTCATAGGACATGCGCTCCAGACCCTTTGCCATCTTTGTTGCCCTTCAGCTTGATGTCTCTCTTCAGGCCTGTCCTCGTGGAGGTTTCTCATGAGAAGAATGTGAAATTGAACTTCTTCTCTCAGGGAGAACTTATTTAGCAAGAACCCCCATGCAAGTGCCCTGACCTAGGTGCAGCACCTTGCACTTGGTCTTGTTAAAACTCATGAGATTCCCATGGGCCCACTTCTCGAGTTTGTCCAGGTCCCTCTGAATGATGTCCCATCCTTCAGGTGTGTCAACAGCACCACTCAGCTTGGTGTCATCTGCAAATTTTTCTGAGAGTGCACTCTATCCCTTTGTCTATGTCATTAATGAAGCTATTAAATAGCACTGGTCCCAATATGGACTCCCAAGGGACACCACTTGTCACTGATGTCCATTGGGACTCTGAGCCATTGACCACTACCCTTTGGGTGCGACTGTCCAACCAATTCCTTATCCACTGAACAGTCCACTCATTGCATCCATCTCTCTCTGATTTAGAGAGAAGGATGTTGTGGCGGACCATGTCAAAGACTTTACAGAAGTCTAGATGACATCTGTAGCTCTTCCCTTGTCCACTGATGTAGTCACTCCATCATAGAAGGCCACTAGGTTGGTCAGGCAGGACTTGCCCTTGGCGAAGCTGTACTGGTTGTCTCAAATTACCTCCCTGTCCTCCATGTGTCTTAGCAGAGCTTCTAGGAGAATCTGTTCCATGATCTTCCCAGGCACAGAGGTGAGGCTGACAGGTCAGTAGTTCCCAGGGTCCTCCTTTCTACCCTTTTTAAAAATGGGTAAAATTTTTCCCTTTTTCCAGTCACCTGGGACTTCCCCTGACTGGCATGACTTTTCAAATATCATGGGGACTGGCTTGGCAACTACATCAGCCAATTCCCTCAGGACTCTGGGACGCATCTCATCGGGTCCCATAGACTTATGTATGTTCGGGTTCCTCAGGTGGTCATGAACCTGATCTTTATTTACAGTGGGAAACACTTTGTTCCCCCAATCCGTCTTGCAGTCCATCCACTCAAGAGATGTGTGAAGAGAGGTTGCCAGTGAAGACTGAGGCAAAAAAATTGTTGAGTACCACAGCCTTCTCCTCATCCATTGCTACCAGCTTTCCAGCATTGCTTATCAAGGTATTCCTTCTTTGATCTTCCTTTTCTGGCTGACATACCTGTAGAAGCCCTTCCTGTTATTCTTTGCGTCCCTTGCCAAATTCAGTTCCAGCTTTGCCTTGGCCTTTCTCACCCCATCCCTACACAATTGTACTTCTTCTCCATACTCTTCTCAGGTCACCTGTCCTTGTTTCCACTGCCTGTGCATTTGATTCTTTAGTTTGACAAGCAAGTTCTGACTCAGCCATGCCCGTCTCTTGTCTTCCTTGCCCAATTTCTTGCTCCTGGGGATCGCTAGCTCTTGCACTCTATGTAAGACTTCCTTTAAGATCTGCCAGCTCAGTTCCACTCCCTTGTCTCCAAGGGCAGTTTCCCAGGGGATCCTATTGACTAGCTCCTTGAAGAGCTGGAAGTTTGCTTTCCTAAAGTTCAGGGGCCTTACTTTGCTCCTTACCTGACCCATGTCCCTCCAGATGGCAAACTCCACCAGTGCATGATCACTGCAGCCCAGGCTGCCTCCAATCTTGATGACCCTGATAGAGTTTGCTTACATTGGTGACCATCAGATCCAGTATCTCATCCCCTCTGGTAGGGTTGTCTATTACCTGGCTCAAGAAGTTATCCTCCATGCATTCCAGGAGTCTCCTGGATTGCCTACAGCTCGCTATGCTACTTTTCCAGCAGATATTGGTGGGGTTGAAGTCCCCCAGAGGGACAAGAGCCTGCAAGCACAATGCCTCCTGTAGCTGGAGCAAGAAGGCTTCATCAATAGGCTCCCCTTGGTCAGGCAGCCTGTAGTAAACACCAACCACAGGGTTCTCTTTGTTGCCTCGGTCTCTGATTCTTACCCACAGGCTTTCAACCTGCTCATGGCTGCTCTTCAGAGACAACTCTACACACTCAATCCATCTCTTGGTGCAGAGGACAATCCCTCCATCTCTCCCTCCCCTGTGTCTTCTGAACAGCCTGTAGCCATCCATAGTCGCACTCCAGTCATGGGATTCATCCCACAAAGTTTCAGTAATGGCAACAAGGTCGTAACTTTCTAGCAGCTCAGTGGCTTCCAATTCCTCCTGTTTGTTGCCCATGCTGGGTGCATTGCTGTAAAGGCACCTCAGCTGGGCTGTCGGCTGTGTCGCCTTCCTAGAGGAACACCCCTTAATTCCTTTGAGATGTTTCCCTGGTGTTTTCCTGTAGATATAAGTGAAAAAACAGCTTACTAACAACAGCAACAAGCAAAAAAACCCCAGTAAATAATCATTAGATACAAAATTGCTAAATCTCACAAACCCCACAGGAACAAAGAGACACCCAAAATGGCCGGGTACAGCTCCCTTCCAAGATGGTGGCCCCCACTGCTGACCGCATGTAGGGAGACAAAAGGAAAATGGTGTCAGGACAATCCCATTATTGATAGAAGTGCTTCTTGGGGCATCCCATTCCCTGCTGTTTGTATGTATACCCTGTGTTTTCTGCTCTCCCACACGAAATCCAGCACAAAGTTACTTTATCTGATGTTTGAATATTTCTAAGTGTCAGAGAAAATATTTTGGTGTTTTTAGAGCAAAAAATTTATTTCATCTTTTCTGACACTTTTTTATATATATATATATAGGTTCTTACAATTTCTCTGCTCTTATGCGAAGAGTTAAGTTTTTGTTGCTTCCACTAATCATGATGCCCCGAAATTTCAGAAAAGGAAATCTAATTGAAAGGGTACAGATTTTGTAAAACTACCTGGAAACTTTTGCAAGTTTACTTGGGAAAACTCAGCAGACATTTGAGAGAACAGCTTTTGCATTAAATGCTTATTGTGTGGGCTTTTTTGCTTCTAAGATAAAGGGCAACAAATCTGTCCTCACTTGATGTCTTCTAAAATGTCTTGCCTTTCATCAAGGAGGGAATAGATAAATCAATGTCTGTGGTTTCCTTCAGAAAAAAAAGAGAGAATTATGTGAGGAGGAGCACCTTTTCTACCTTTTCAACATTCTTCTCCCCAAAAGAACAAAAAGCTATTAATGTTATATACACAGTATACATATATATGCACTATATATATATATGTGTATTTGTGTATGGATGTATGCATGTGTACAAACATGCATTCACATATAATTAAGCCAAGACTGAGGAAATATTTTAACCAAGATTATTTCAGCAGCAAACATGCAGTGACTTGAAATGTGCTATATTTCTGCCTTTGAACTCTGGATTTTTGTAGTGAAGAATCTTGAATACATCCATTTGGGGTTGTGCATTCTGACAGAACATATATAACTCCACTTCTGCATTTGCCGTTGTGTAGTTTGATGGAATGTTTTTCATCTATCTTGATATTTTACATTGAAGATACAGTTGTCTTATTTTTTGTTTGATATAACTTCTGTAAATTCTTAAAAGTGTGTAAAATTTACATTTAATCTTTGGTTTAATTATTCTCAGGTTGATAGTGAATACCATTGCATTTGGCTATCAGTAAGCCGAAATGAAAACAAAATTGTATTCCAGAATAGTGTATTCCTAGCTACCCATTGTGATTGTGTGTCTGTGCTTATTCAGTTCCTACAGTACTGTAAAGCATAATTAACCTCAAATTGGCCAAATACTTATTACTTTTTAAAGCATTTGCATGTCTTAAAACAGTCAGTGTAAATGACCAAAATACAGGTTTATAATTAATAAATATAGTTATTTTGCAAACTTGATTTTCCTTGACATTTTTCTTGTATAGTAAGATACTGTTTTCATTGACCACCCATTATTTCATAGTAAAGGATGGAGGTGAAAGATCAGTCTGTGTCACCTTTGGCTTCTTCTTTTTTGTGAAAGCAATGGCAATCCTGATTGTGACAGAAAGCTATCTAGAGTTTGGACTCGAATCAGGTAACTCCTTTCTTCAGGGTTTGCAATAGCTCTAGTGATTACATTACCTGAAAAGTTAATTTTAAGCAGCTTAGGTGGTCTTGAGAATATCTGTATTTAGATAAACTCTATATGTAATACACTTGTAGGAAAAATTGCTTTGGAATGTCAGTTCTGAAGGATATCCTGTATATTTTCCTTGCTTTGTTTTAAATGATGTCATCTTTACCTGGGTTGTTTGCTTTGCTAATTATATTTACTTCCCAGTTTTATTTTTAACCCATTTTGCCTTTGTCGTGGGATGATGCCGGCTGGATGCCAAGCACCCACCAAAGCTGTTCAGTCACTCCCCTCTGCAGCTGGACAGAGGAGAGAAAATTTAGCAAAGGGTTCATGGGTTGAGATAAACAGGAGGGAGCTCTCATCAAATACCATCACAGGCAAAATAGGCTTGAATTAGAGATATGAAGTGAATTTATTGCTAACAAAATCAGAGCAGGATAATGAGAAGTAAAATAAAACCCTTAAAAACACCTCCCCCCACCCCTCCCTCCTTCCATCTCTACCTCCTGTGCCAGTGGCGCAAGGAGGCAGGGAATGGGGGTTATGGTCAGTTCATCACCCAAGGCTTCTCCTGCTGCTCAGGGAGAGTTGTTCCCCTGCTGTACCATGGGGTCCCTCCCACAGGAGACATCAGGGATTGGCTCTGCTGGACATGGAAGAAGCTTCTAGCAGCTTCTCACAGGAGCCACCCCTGTAGCCCCCCCCTCCCCCGCTGCCAAAAACCAGGCCATGCAAAACCAATACACCTTGCATAGTAAAGCTCCTCTACTGAAAAAAGTTACTTACCTTCTTAAAAATGAATGTTCTACTCAGATTTATGAAATGTACAAATATCAGAAATGTTTTCAAAGACTTAATAACTGAGTTTTATTGCATTGTGACATACTAGTTAGCACATGAAAGAGCTATGCTAGACATAATTTGTTGTTAATAATAATAATGCTTGTCAAAAATTTTTACAGTATGTCCTGTTACCTAGAATTTTAAAAAAAGAGATTTTATATTTGTACTTTGATATTATACATATGATTTATGTCTCTGCAGGATTCTCAAATTTTTCAGAAAGTGCTATGCAGTTTCTTGAAAAGCAGGGTTTGGAATCCCAGTAAGTTTCTGGAAATACACTTGTCTCTTTATATGTGAATTTATAACTGAACCGTTTGGATTTTCTTAGCAAGCATTTGTCTTGCATGCTTTGCTCTTATATGCAGTTATAAACTCTGCATTAATGTGAAGAGGTGGATTAATGAAAATGATCCATAAATATTTACCAAGTAACTTAAGTTGCATTTGTGTATTTCCTTTTTATTCCAAAATTATTCCAGTCCATAAAACACAGTTAAAAACTGTAAAAGTATTTCTCATGGTACTTCTTAAACAGTCCCTTCAGATTTGAAAAGATTGCTTAAAACAGGAGAAAAGTATATTTTGCAGTTCCTGTGGTATGCAGGAGGATGAGAGTGCAAAAGCTACAATAAAAATGGAATTAGGAGTAAATTTTTACTTTTTACTTTCAGTCATGTTTTCAGGCTATAATAGTATTTTCCTCTTGGCAAGCACATCTGCTTGCTACAGTGCATCCAAGTTTTGTATAGAGTGACACAGCTTATGATGTTGCTTATATATACAATCACTGTCATAGACAGCCTCTATGTATTGTAAATGGAATTCTGTTACAATCCTTGCCTTAAACACATGATCTAAAATGCTTGTATGTGGTATGTCATCACTGTGGGAATACAAATTCAAATTTCTTGTTTGGAAATTCTCAAGTATTGTATAAGAATTATAGTATTTTCTTTATTTGTGAGGAACAGAAGTTTAAAATATATACTTAGATTAATGTCATTTATAGATATGGATATTTAATGAGAAAGAAACCCTTCATCTGAATCCTATGCGTTTCTTAACCTTTCTTTTCTCTGCTTTTCATAAACTATTCTGAATTTACTAATTTCTGTATTAATTTTTCTGTTTGTGTCCATTTCCTTTTAGACATTCACAGTGCTTTGGCTGTTTACAGCAGTGGTTGAGTTGATGATGGTGTGTCTTGGTAGTTTGAATGGCATAACTTAAAAATAAAAATTTTCCTCTGACCAGTTAAACTTGAAATGTATCTGTTCTTCTATTAAAAGTACAATAATTGAATTCATTCCACTATCTATTTTTATTGCATAAATTGTAAATCACAATATAAAGTTAGCCTTTTTTGATGTTTATTTTTGCTCTGATAACAAATTTAACATCTTGTAGGAAAGAGCTTAGGTTTTGGTTTTCTTATACTGAAGAGCTTTTTATTCTTTTTAGTAAATAAATAGGTGGCTTGCTTGGTTTTTATTTTAATTTGATTAACTGTTAGATACTGTTGATTTGAATGCAGTTTCTGATATCCCCCCCATGTTTATTTCCTTTCTTTTCTTTTAGGGGTCCTGTGTCTAAACTAACCTTCAAATTGTTCCTGGCTGTTCTGTGTTCACTTATTGGTGCTTTTTTGACATTCCCTGGCTTGCGACTGGCTCAAATGCATCTTGATGCTCTGAATTTAGCAACAGAAAAAATAACACAGTAAGAAAATATATGTACATAGGTATATGCTACTCAGTCTTAAATCTCAGTTTAAGGTCTGAAAATGAAAAATCAAACTATTAAGAAGGTAGTGGCTCACTAAGAATTCTGTTGCTGCCTGCTTTTCATATCTCCAGAAGATTTGTGACATGCCTCTTTGTGCTCAACCTGCCCTCTGCCAATCTATTACATTCTTTGTCTCAAAAGTGGAATATGAGTTAAAGCAGCATTCCTTTTCTTTCCTTGTGTGAGATCCACCATGAATGTTTCTACTTCCTGTTTCCTTTCCCCCCTATCTTTTTGGAAATTCCAATAACTGTCTGGAAAAAGAGGCGCAGACACAGATTTTTGTTTTTCTTCTAAATGGGCCTTTGTTAATAAAATTAAGTTAAGATGCAAAGAAAAAAACAGAAAGTGAAGAAATAGCTTCAGAAAGGCAGTCAAGTTGAAACACATTAAAAGGGAACCTCAGTAATCTAAAACTCAGTAAAAACTTCTGTTAATAAATATTTAATTTAGACTAAGATATAGGAAATGCATTCAATTATTAAAGTGCTAAAATGAAACGTAAATTTAAATTGTCCTTTAAAGTATCTCAGTATTTCTTACATTATGATGACCCAGAATACATAATAAGTCTCAGAGGTTAGTACAAGTTTAAAGGAACATTTTCATTTTCAGCTGTTGTTGAATTCAGAAGTAAAATGTTCTCTTATATTTAACTATTTCTCTTCAGCATTCTCTGGTTGAGGAAACAACTCTAAATGTCTTTCATAGATCATGACCTCTGAATATTAAATGCAGAATAACGACACAAATTCTGCAGTATAGGCCATTGTGATCATTTAGGTTGGCCACTTTCATAAGAGAACCATTAGATTTTCTCATACATAAATTATTTCTCCTCGAACTGAAGTGTATTTTTTTTCCAAAAAATGCCCTGTTTAAAAAATTAAACTATGTTTAAAATGGATCCTTTACTCTTGGTAAATTGTTAACGAATTACTTTGTATTAGATTTGGACTCTCATTCTAGATGAATACATCCAATTACAGCTGCAAGCTACTGACTGTTGTGTCTGCTATTAAGCTTCAGTCTGTGTAGACTATCGAGTCACCTATTAAACTCCTGAGTTTTTCATTTTTATGGTTTTCAATATTTTAAAATTTCTTGTGCCTCTTCTGTAACTATCCTCTAATTTTCCAACATCTATCTTGATCTGGGCACAGGAGATCTCAGGCAGAAATATAAAATAAAAAGAGTTTTTAAAAATATGTGAATAGCAAAAGGCAGTGCCGAAATAACATTGGCCCATTACAGGATGAGGATGGTCACCTCACAAACAGGGACATGGACAAGGCTGAGATGTTTAATGCTTTCTTTGCTTCAGTCTTCAACATTGATGATGGGCTCTGGGACCCCCAGAGCACTGAGCTGGAGAACCATGACTGTGAGAATGATCAACTCTCAGTTGACTCTCAACTTGTGTGGGATCTGCTGCTCTTTTTTTCTTAAGAAAAAGAGAGAAAAAAATAACAAAGAGAGAGGAAAATAAAACCCAAGAAAGGCAATCCTCAAAGAGCTGTCTGATGTCATCACAAAGCCTCTCTTGATCATTTTTGAGAGGTCTTGGAAATCCAGAGAGGTCTTGGCTGACTGGAAGCTGGTGAACATTGTCCCTATTTTCAAGAAGGGCAAGAAAGAGCCCCCCGGAAACTACAGGCCTATCAGTCTCACTTCAGTGCCTGGTAAAATCATGGAAAAGATTATTCTGAGAAGTATTGAAAAACACATGGAGGACAATGCAGTCATCAGTCATAGCCACCATGATTTCATGAGGGGAAAGTCCTGCTTGTCTAACCCGATTTCCTTCTATGACGGGGTAACCCACCTAGTTGACCTAGGAAAGCCATTAGATGTAATCTTTTTGGACTTCAGGAAAACTTTTGATGCTGTCTCTCACAGGATCCTTCTGGACAAAATGTCCAGCACACAGCTGAATAACTGTATTGCACGATGGGTCAGCAACTGGCTCACAGGTCAGCACAAAGAGTTATAGCAAGTGGGGTTACATCAGGCTGGCACCAGTCACTAGTGGGGTTCTGCAGGGCTCTGTCTTAGACTCAGTTCTTTTCAACATGTTAATTAACTACTTGGACACAGAACTTAAAGGAATACTAAGTAAGTTTGCTGATGACACTAATTTGGGAGGAGCTGTCGACTCCCTTGAGGGCAGAGAAGCCTTGCAGAGACCTTGACAAATTAGAGGGCTGGACAATCACCAATTGTATGAAGTTTAACAAGGGC
>RAHM01000699.1:42902-55332 GCA_003713295.1 Parotia lawesii
AGCAATGTTTTTCATAGTTTCTGTGAGAAACAGAGCTCTCACAAAATGCTACAGAAAGCTGGAAAATTTCTCTGCTAAAGCTTTTCAGCATCTACACCAGGGGAGTGGTCACAGCATCAAGCCTGCCAGAGTTCAAGAAGCATTTGGACAACGCTCTCAGGCATATGGTTGGATTCTTGGGGGTGTCCTGTGAAGGGCCAGAAGTTGGACTTGAGGGTCCTGATGGGTCCCTTCCAACTCCGCATATTCTATGATTCTATAATTACCAAATGGGAGACTTATAGGGACCAGTGACTTAAAAAAATAATTTTAGATTAGGCAAATGATGAATTGCCACCTCAGTAACATGGTCAAAATTACTAACATGAATCTTGCATATATAAATAGGGAATAAAATTTTGAGTAAAATAGAATTAAGATATTCTGGTGTCAATTTTAATTTTGACTGCCCGTCTGGTTTTCCTTTAGCAGCATCCTTTTCCATATATATTTTGGAATCCTCTTAATCAATTAATACAATTTTCCTACACATTCACTCCATTTCCAGAGCCTGCTTCAAGAGTCTTTCAGCCTTTCTACCTTTACTCAAATAAACACAAAGTGGTTCTTGCCACTCTTTGGCACATTCCAGTCCACTAAGGCAATAGGCTGTCTTAAATAAGTAGAAGCTTATTTCACAAGTTACTGAAATGCTTTAGACTGCTCCTTAACCTTCCTAAATAAAAATCTTCATTAAACTGAATGATCTGACCTGTGAAAAGTGTTTCTTCTAATCTGTTTAGATAATTGAAAATAATCTGAGTACATTTTTAATAAAGAAAAAAATCACTAGTATAGCAACATATTTTCCATAATTATCCAAGATACTCACTCTCTAGACTAAAACAGTAGTGGCTACTGTAGTTTGGTATTATGCCATTGTATGGAAATTTTCAACAACTATCTTTTACTATAGTGTGGTAAAATGCATGTAGTTCCTTTGGTTAGTTTGTTCGAATGTCTAAAACACTTGGGTTTTTTTAAACCACAACCAGTGTGATTTCACAGTATGTAATATTACTGTTTTGTTGAGACTTAAACCATACTTAAAAAAAGGGAAGTCATTCTCTTATTTACCTTTTCTCCCCTATTGTAAAACTTGTATTACTCTTCTGTACCACCAGTTTCAACAGTATGGTAACTGTATTTAATAACTCACTTCCTTTTTTTTCCTCTTCCAGAACATTGCTGCATATAAACTTCTTGTCTCCTTTACTTATGGTTCTACTGTGGGTAAAACCAATCACTAAGGACTACATTATGAATCCACCTTTGGGCAAAGAGAGCGTACCTTTGTAAGATTCTTTTTAAAGATTCTTTCTGGGGTATTGAGGCTAAAATCTTAAGTCAACGTAGTGCTCTGTAAAAGTCATAGCAACAAGGAAAACTTAAAATTGTGGCTGTGACTAGCATCTATCATGAAAGGTATTGTAGAAGTTCCAACTGAGCTGTAAAGGGCTTCTGTTGTTTAGGAAGAATGAGAATTAGTTGCAGAGTATTGAATCCAATGAAGAATGGTAAGGCAGTGGTTTCCAAAGAGCTGTTATCTTCTGGCATCTCTGCATCAGAGTTCTGCATTGTTCTTCCTAGGGACAGAATACCATGTCATTGCCAGCTTCTAATACCTTACATCTTACTTATTGGTCTAAGAGAGAAGTGATTTCACTGAAGATGATTGAGATACATTGGTATGAGAACTGACCTAAGGTCCTTAGTAATATGAAACTTGTCTTAAAATCTATGTGTAGATGAAGTGCATATGAAATTCACTAGCTAAAATATTTTAAAGACCAAAAATAGAAAGAATTTTCAGGAATAATTGTATCTGAAATCAGTATTGTGTAAGTAGCATAGGTAATTGTCATTGTCACTTTATTAACATAATTCAAAATAGTATTCAAATTGAGCTGAAACTGATATGATTTACTGTCACTTTTATTGCTTTCTACATCTAAAAGATGCTTCTAAGATAACTGTGATCACTGAACTATTGCATAAAACATTGTAAATATATAATTTTTGTTTCCATTTTACTCTTCAGTTAATGAGAGTTGTGCTATAGCAATGTATCTAAGGCAGTCGGAGATGTTATCTAGAACTATATATCACAAAACTTGTAATTATCTGTAARAGCCTGCTTTTTAGTGTCCTCTTTTTGTTACTCAAAATTCAAGCATTTAAGTGTTGTTTGCAAACAAATGGGTACTAATTTGGATCTAATGCTGTAATAGGGCCCACCAAGCTGCTCTATCACTCCTCCTCCTCAACTAGACAGGGCAGAAAAATATGATGAAAGACTTGTGGGTTGAGATAAGGACAGGGAGATCACTCAGCAATTACCATCATAGGCAAAACAGACTCGACTCAGGAAATTAATTTAATTTATTGCCAATTAAACAGAGAGCAGGATAATGAGAAATAAGAACAAATCTAAAAACACCTTCCCTCTGCTCTTCCCTTCTTCCCAGGCTCAACTTCACTCCCAAATTCTCTACCTCCTTCCCCAGGAAAGACAGAGGGACATGGAATGAGGGTTGCAGTCAGTTCATAACACTTCCTCTCTGCCACTTCTTCCTCCTCACACTCTTCCCCCAGCTTCACCATGGGATACCACACATAGAGACAATCCTTTGCAACCTTCTCCTTTTCCTTACAGATGATGCAAACAAATAACTTTGTAGGGGTAGGTGACCTTTAGAAAAAAACATTGCCCTTTTATCCACAGAATGTCAGAAGATACATTTGACACCATGCGGTTGTGGATTATAATCCTGTTGTGTGCTTTACGGTTGGTTATGATACGTAGTCACTTACAGGCCTATCTGAATTTAGCCCAGAAATGCGTGGATCAGATGAAAAAGGAAGCTGGCAGAATAAGTACAAATGATTTACAAAAAATGGTAAGTATAACTGCACTAAGGTTACATATGTTTGGGTGCTCTGTGCAAATGCTTTTCATAGAAAAACATAAATGTCTGTTTTGTTGTCTTCCTTGGCACCAGAATTGAAATTTGAATGAAGCTTCCTAAACTATATCCTTTATAAAAATATTACCATTACAACAAAATTCTGCAACGCAAAATATGTAAAGATACATCATCCATATTTTTCAGATGTTTTGTCTTAAGTTGTTCCTCCTTTGTTCTAAGAGATCCCACCATGAAGAATTCTTTACAAATATCTTGGCAAGTCTTGTGTTTGTCTTGATGAGTGTTTCTGTTCAGCATGAATTGAGTTTGAATTTGTCAGAAGGATGATCCAGGAAACTACAGGCCTGTCAGCCTAAGCTTGATTCTGGGCAAGGTTATGGAAGAGATCCTCCTGAGTTCCATTGCATGGCACATGCAGGACAACCAGGGGATTAAGCCCAGCCAACATGGACTTATGAAAGGAAGGTCCTGCATGACCAACTTGATCTCCTTCTAGGAAAAAGTGACAGGCTTAGTAGGTGAGGGAAAGGCTGTGGATGTTGTCTATCTAGACTTCAGTAAAGCATTTGGTACCATATCCCATAGCATCCTTCTAGAAAAACTGTCTGCTCTCAGCTTGGACGGGTGGACTTTTCTATGGGTAAAAAACTGGCTGGATGGATAGGCCCAGAGAGTTGTGGTGAATGGAGCTAAATCCAGTTGGGGCCGATCGCTAGCAATGTTCCCCAGGGCTCAGTTTTGGGGCCAGTCCTATTTAACATCTTTATTGATCACCTGGATGTGGGGATTGAGTGCAGTAAATTTGCAGATGACACCAAGTTAGGTGGGAGTGTTGATCTGCTCGAGGGTAGGACAGGCTCAATCAATGGGCTAAGGACAACTGCATGAGGTTCAAAAAGGCTAAGTGCCAGGTCCTGCACTTGGGTCACAGCAAACCCATGCAGCACTACAGGCTGGGGGAGAAGTGGTTTGAGGGCTGTTGGGCAGAAAGGGACTTGGGGGTGCTGGTTGACAGCTAGCTCACTATGAGCCAGCGTGTGCCCAGGTGGCCATGAAATTCAATGGCATCTTGGCCTCTATCAAGAATAGTGCAGCCAGCAGGACCAGGGAAGTGATTGTCCCCATGTACTTGGCACTGGTGAGGCCACACCTCAAGTACTGTGCTCAGTTTTAGGCCCCTCACTTCATAAAGGACATTGAGGTGCTGGAGTGTGTCCAGAGAAGGGCAACAAGGCTCGTGAAGGGTCTAGAAAACGTCTTATGAGGAACAGCAGCTGAGGGAGCTGGGTTTGTTTAGAGGAGGCTCAGGGGGGACCTCATTGCTCTCTACAACTACCTGAAAGGAGGTGGTAGTGAGGTGGGGGCTGGTGTTTTCTACTGTGCCTGCAGTGAGAGGACAAGAGGAAATGGCCTTAAGGTGAGACAGGGGAGAGTCAGATTAGATATTAGAAAAAAAAATTTCACTGTTAGGGTGGTCAGGCATTGGAATAGGTTGCCCAGGGAGGTGATGGAGTCACCATCCCTGGAGGTGTTCAAGAGACATCTGGATCCGGCACTGGGTGATGTGGTTTAGTGGTTTAAGGGTTACAGTGGCAGTGCTGGGTGGGCAGGTGGACTTGATGATCTTGAAGGTCTCTTCCAGCCTTGATAATTCTATGATTCTATGAAACTTAGGAGTGTATAGGATAAATGGTGTTTTCTTAGCTACAGCATGGAAAAGCAAGTAAAATTTAGATAGAAGGGCAAAATGTTGTTACCTAATCCCAACTGTAATTGTTAAATTTGGGCAAAATTTAAGATAGAATAGTTATATGTCGGGATAAAATAAGACATGTTTAGTTCTGTGAGACCACTCTCAAATGCATTAGCCTAGATATGAAACCATCCGTGCATCTTGGTACTGTGGCAAGTGATAAAAGGGAAAGATTTACTTGAGGGGCTTTTTTTAAAGCAAAGCAATAAAGCCAGCAAACAGAGGAAATCGATAGATAGAAAATTGTAAGCTTGTGTAGTGGTTTCTGTTCGAAATAGGGATTACTTACTGATTTCTTTTGTGTGAGATAAAAATCAGGAGAAAACAAAGCAGGCACAAAACTTACAGAATATAAAGAAGTTTATTAACAGACTTAAAAGAAAAAGGAAAAAAAAGGAAAAAAACTGCTGTGGTGTGAAACATTTCTTCTATGAAAACTCACAGTTTCATTGCACTGCAAGACATGGACCATTACATGGGGTTATTAATCTTTTTAAGGATGAGTTATTTTGGCTTAAACACAAAGGTTTTTTTGCCACTAGTCTCTTAAAAGCCTCTTTCTCTTTGCTTTTAAATAGCTTGGCATGGGCACTTTCACAACCTTCACGAGCCATACGTGAATTGTCCATCCCCCCATGTATTTTAAATGGATTAAAGAGACAGTTATGATATTACAGTTTTTACTACGGCATTGCAAGAAGTATTTTAAGCTGCGCGCGAGAAGCGCGGCACCGCCCTCCGCCCTCTTCTGAAGCCATCTTTAGAGGCTCTGGAGCTTCGTCCCATGTGACTAACTTCTTTTTCTCTCTCTCTCTGCCTTTGAAGTCGTCATGTTACCGTGCAGAGTCCACGGTGAGGAGAGCCCCCTGCTCTCCCTGTGCCGCTAACTGCACGGTATTCGCTTCAGTTCGGCGTGAAGTATGCTGGCTGTAGGCTGTAAGCTCCCGCTGGCTTCTTAAGAAAACCGCGTCTGACGGCTTTATAGTTTCTTCCTCTCAGCGACCTAGGGTCTGTGCTGCCGCATTAGGAGTAAAGGGGAGGCAAGAGGGGCAGAAGCGTCCGGCCCGGCCCGGCCTGGCCCGGCGGGCCCTGGGCTCTGAGGGCCATCCCCCCTCCCGTCCCGTCTTTGAGCTGGAACAAGAAAAGAACCCCTAAAAATCCCGCCTTTCCACACAGTTTAAATATGTGAAATTGAGAGAAGCGTAATTGGTTTAACAGGCTGTCTGTCAATTCAGGTCAACCCACTACAGCTTGATATGGAGTCATGATGTGTTTCCTGCAAAATAAACTTATTTCTAGTGTTGCATGATAGCGGTGCCTGATAATCTTTCTGAGTCAGGGTGTATTCCAGAAGGAATATTGCAATATGCCATAGGACAAAGCTTCCTCTCGGTTTTTAGATCATCACTACTATAATCTTGTCTTTGTTATTTCATATATGTAGTAACATACCAAGTGACTGGCACTGGACTTCAAAAAAAGTTAGGAAGTACAACTACCAGCAGTTGTTTATGAGAGAACTGTTCTAGTTGTGAATGCATAGTTTTAGTTTTGGGAGTTTTCATCTCATTGATTAAATGTATGTGGTGTTTCCTAAATCCATTTACCCAGTACTTTGAAAAACTTTAAGAAGCTCAGGGCCACTAAATATAATCCTATCTGGTTTTACTAGCCATGCCTGCTTTCTTTTCTTCTGGTACTTTTGCCAGTAAAGTCTTTCCTATCAGTTTTCCTACAGTGATCATTACTTTTTTTTTATTTGCTCTTTTCATCATACACCATCAATTATCTTAAAATATTTTGTCTCATACTTTTTCTTCTGTCAATGTTTTACTGCTTTTTTTTGCATTTTAGTTTTCTGATGCTTGATCATCTCAAAGCCCTTTGAGGCTTCAAAGCTATTTTAAAAAAAAGTCAGGTGTGCCTTCATCTTTTTTTGCCACCCTGCATTGTGTTATTTTCTAAAACCCAGTAAACTTTTACTGCTTGTTTGCTATTTATTGGGGATATGGTTTAGTGGTGAACAGAGTGGTGCTGGGTTAACAGTTGGATTCAATGACCTTAGAGGTCTTTTCCAACCTTAATGATTCTATGATTCTATTGATTTAATTACTTTTTTACCTTCTTCATTTGATCTAGCCTTTTAGGTCAACAGCTTATGTAAAATATATAATGTAGCAATCTTGAGAAAGCTGGAACAGATTGGGAATGGGGGAGGGATAAATCTGAGTGGTTCTCAATGAACCATAATGTGTACCTGAAATGAAGATCATTTAAATGCTTTGTTATTGATGAACTGCTAATGAAAATTCCTCTTGTCATTGTTTTTAAAGTACTGGTTTTATCCGTTTGGAGATCTTGCAAATATCTTGTTGCTGTTGTACCTAGAACGGTGTGAAACTACACGATTCAAATTCCAGGTCCGGGGAGAATAGCAAGCGAGAGCTCCGTTTATTAATTAAAGACCACTTTTATAACTTGGTTCGCAAAGATGACAGAAAGCTATTGGTTCTTTGAACAGCTACCCCTTGTCCTATTGGCAAAAGCTCACAACACCTACTTTAAAATATTATTTCAATGTATACCATAGCAATTCTGCAAAAACAGAACCCAGGTGCACAGGTAAAGATAGTTTACAAAACCGTCTTTGCCGTTTTCATCTAGTCTGTGTGTGAAAGCAATGTTCTCACAGAATATTGAGAAAAAGCTGAAGAATTTCTCTGCTTTTAACTTTTTAGCATCCACAATATCTCACTTTGAAAAGGGACTACAATATTAACCAAATTTTCATTTACCTTTGATCAGGCTTTGGACTGTTTCTACAGTCACAGTACTGCATTTTTGAAATGGGATTTAGTTTGTAAATCACTGAGCATAATCATATATTTAGCTTTGAGATGGCTCACAAAATTCTAGTGTATTCAAATATGAATATTTGAATTATAGCATTCAGTTTGGATAAGCAAAATTGCTCTTGTTTGTGTTAATAGAACCACTACTTTTAATTATTTTCTTTCAGCAATTCCTTTTGGGATTGTAAGTGTCCTGAAACTAGAATTCATTATAGGGACCTTCATTAGGTCTTTTGAAGACAATATATCACATACTAAAATATGCTATAAAACTTGTAAAATAGGGGGAGTTTTGCATAAGAACTGGGGTTTTTTTTATTAATTGCTTGTTTTTCCTGAACAGATGCATAAAGGTTTGCTTTGATCACACAGAACTCATGGATTACTCTTTTCTATTTTCCCAGGTGGCTCGGGTGTTCTATTATCTTTGTGTAATTGCACTGCAGTATATTGCACCACTGGTAATGGTCCTTCACTCAACTCTGCTTTTGAAAACACTAGGTAGGCAAAATTTGACGAACAAAACTGTTCTATTCAATATCGGACATTTATATTTTCAGTCTCCTGAAGAAAATTAGAATCTAGTCCAACCCTCCTGCTCAAGCAGAGTCAGCTACAGCAGGTTGCCCAGGACTGTGTCCAGTTGGGTTTTGAGTATCTCAGAGGAGGGAGAATCCACAACCTCTCTGGGCAACCTGTTCCAGTGTTTGACCACCCTCACAGTAAAAAAAGTGTTTTCTTGTGTTCTCATGGAATATTCTGTGCTTTAATTTGTCCCCGTTGCCTCTTGTCCATCAATGGGCAGTACTGAGAAGAGCCTGGCTCCCTCTTCTTCATTCCCTCCCATCAGGTATTTATATGGAGTAATAAGATCCCCCCCTGGGCCTTCTCTCCTCCAGACTCAACAGTCCCAGCTCTCTCAACCTCTCCTCATATGAAAGATGCTCCAGTCCCTTCATGATCTTTTCGGCCCTGAGATGGACTGTCTGCAAGTATGTCCATGTACTGGGAAACCCAGAACTGGACACAGAATTCCAGGTGTGACCTCACCAGAGCTAAATACACAGGAAGGCTCACCTTGACCTGTTGGCAAACAGCTGATAAACAGCTTTTAAGCTGTGCTCTTCTCTTGCTGCTTTTGACACCTTTCAACAATGAGCTGTATAAAGCATTGTTTATTTAACTTTATGGATATCTGGTAATTTTTTTTCAATACTTCAAACTTTAGTGAACTTTTTGGACAGAAATTGTAAGGTGTGGGGTTTATTTTATTATTGGGAGATCTGATGTCACTGGTTTTTTCTTTCTTTTGAGGAATGTCTTTCACAGTTTACCATGCAATACCAGCATTCATTTTGCCAAATGTGAACAGAAAGAAATAGGCATTATTAGTCTGTGATTCATTCCATCGTAAAATAGACATCTACATCTGGCGAGATGAGTCACACCCAGCACTGATAGGGTCCCAAGGCAACTGATTCATATGTAAAAATTAGGATGTCAAAAGGTAAGGTGAATTCTACCCTGATAGCTTACTAGTATTATCAGAAAGCTATGTGGATGGACACAACTAGCATTTACTAATTTATAAGTAAAATTGTGCAATTTTTTTTGTTTGACAAATATATATAAGCTGATTATTGAGTTGCTAGAAATAACAGAACTTAAAATCTAATTCTACAAGTATCTTATATGTTACTCTGTTTTTTAACAGGTAATTATTCTTGGGGCATCTACCCAGAATCTAATTCTGACACTGCAGTAGAAAACAATCTGCTTCCCAGTTCAGTTTCTTCTGAGTCTCCATCTGTTGATGGAAAGACAAAAATAACTGTAGTGCAAATAGCAATGGCTTTGGGAAGCCTAAAGAATATTTTCACTCCTCTCCTATTCCGAGGACTCTTGTCTTTCCTCACCTGGTGGATTGCTGCTTGCCTTTTTTCTACAAGCCTTTTTGGGCTCTTCTATCACCAGTACCTGACTGTGGCATGAACAAGTCAATTGACAAAGCAAGTGTGGTCAAAATCTAGACACAAACCCAGGTACCCAAGAGGAGATGAAGAGAAAAGAAAACTATATATGTGAAGAGAAAACATATCATAATTATTTTTAAACACTTCCTTGGTGTTCTCAGGGTGAATAATCTTAAAATGTTTAAAATTGCAACTGGGTTTGTTATTTTTGTTACCCAAATGGTAGGTAACTAATTGAATTATGGTACTGGGATTGACTAACATTCTTGTGTGGTGGGTATTAGTGGACATGTTGAAAAGATAACACTTCAGAGTATATACTTTCCATAAACAGCAAGCCTCCCTCAAAATTTTGTATTTTAAGAATCAAGAGTCAGTGACTGAACTATGTCAGTAGGGTACCATTTATGCTAATGGTGGCTGCCTAGTAAGCAAAATCTTGAAACAGCCATACAGTGAAACACTAGGGGGTTTTAAAAAAATTGTTGGATAGCTCTTGATCACCTTTCTCCAAGAAAAATGGAATAATCCAACAGGACAAGGGAGATACTGTATATTACAGTAACGAAAGTTGTATAAAATTTAAATTTAACACAGGAATAAATATGTGAACCTGGCAGGTATTGCTGCCTAAATATAAGCATTAATGCTTGTGCAGTAAGAAGGTGTCCTGGGGTGACTGTATGATACTGTATTCCCTATCGTCTGCCCTATGCCAGACATGAATCCTGTGCTTTTCTGTACCTTTAAGAGAGAGGGAGGAGAGCCGGTGGAATTCCTTCGGCTCTCTGTTCAAAACACAGATAAGCTCGCTGGCTTCTCCTGCCCGGCTGCTCCACTTCTGCAGCAGGGAAGAGAGTTACATTCCTTTCGCTTTTTAGCTAGTTTCTTGTTCGTTAGCTAAAGTACGGAGCCCTGGGACCTTGGCTTCTTCTTCTCTTCTGGAACTGTTCAGAACACCAGAACATCAGAACTTCACTGGGAGGCCTTTCCACCGAGGCCCGGAGGGGCCCACGCCGAACCCCAGCTCCGGAGAGGAGAAAGCCACACCCACAAAGGACTCTGAAATCTACCCCGGTTCTCTYCACAGTGAGAGGTTTCATTATTTAGCATTATTCTTTTTTTCCYGTGCCTGCATGCCCTTTACTTGTTAAATAAATATGTTTTTTTCACTTTCCTGCTAGGAAAATTCTTTCCTAACCTGGTGGGGGAGGGGTGGCTGTAACCTGCCTTCTATCAGAGGACGTTCATTTCCGACGTTCCTCCGAATTTGTCTCCAACCGGGACAAATACTTATTGGCGCCCAGAGCGTGCCTCTAAGGAAAGTGAAAAACTGTGATAATTACATTTTGGTTTTAATTACTTTTTATTGGGGTAAAGTAGTCACCATGTTAATTGAGTTCATAATGTCTCTCTGGTTTGAGGTACTAATGTCTTTCTGGTCCCTAGACCTGTTTGCCTATCCACAGATAGCTCTGGTTTTGTCCCTGGTACTTAACTTTTACCGTGCAGGGGCACGAATCTGGATTTGTATTTTGCTGTGCTCAGTGATAATGGTTTATAGGAAGTTAACAGAGGTACTGGCAGTTGTTGAAAATGTGTATGGTTTGTTGTTTCTCCGTCCTAATCCCAGTCCTAGTTTCAGTAGCCTGCTTTGGGGGTTTATTAGTAATTGCACCCAGTTTGTTAGAGGAGGAGGAGGGGATGGGGTTTCCCAGCCTTTCATCTCCTTCCCCTTTAAATTTGATACATCACCTTTTGAGAATGTTCAGTTTCCCCTGGATGTTAAAGAGACCACCTTCCTGGTATTTAATCTGATAGGCTTCCTCTATATGGTCTGCAGCTTGTCTAGAATCAGGGCTGAGATTTCCAGAGGGGCTGATGAGACACCTGACCCAGGCATGGAAAATCCTGAGTGGTGTGGGGAATGGGAGGATATGGGCCAAACCCTGAAGGAATTCTCTGACCCAATAGTTTGCAATTACCCCCCTGAACAAATTCAGAAACCAGCTGAGGTGGGGAAATATCTGAAAGTGCAATGACAACTCTAATGAGAAAAAAGCTCATTGCAATATGCTGGGCCTTGGCATATGCTTATTGCACACTGCTAGATACTGTAGGGCAGCAGATAAAGGTAGAGGGGCAGGAAGATAAACCAGCAGACACCCCAGTCACTCAGGCTGCAGCCAAACCAGACAGGGAGCCTAAGCCAATGACAGTTGCTCCTACCACGAGAAAAAAACAGACAACCAAAACCAATTGCCCAGTGAAAGATGATGATGATGCGGGTGAAGGATCCTCAAAGCCAGCAACTGACTCAGAACCAGAAATCATTATTGAGTCCGTGTCCATGAAGGACCTTCATGGCCTGAGAAAGGATTATACCTGACGGTCTGATGAATCTATATTAAGTTGGATGGTCCATATTTGGGGCACTGCAGGCTATGATACAATTCTGGACAGTGCTGAAGCGAGGCATTTGGGATCCTTGTCACATGATCCGGCTATCAACCAACGGATCGTAAGGAGGCCTGAACCTCTCAGTCTTTGGATACGGCTCTTGAGAAGTGTGGGGGAAAGATATCTGTGCAGAGATTTCTATGAGCAGCAAACCCCATGGAAGACCATAGAACAAGGGATCCAAAGCTTGAGAGAACTAGTGGTGGTAGAGATTGTCTACACAGATGACCCAGGATTGAGGAGTCCAGACAAGGTCAAAATTACACCAGTGATGTTGACACAGGGGGCTTAGGAGTTTAAAGGTTAACTGCTAGTTGCGGGTATTGCTAGTATTGCTAAATTTTGCAGCTGCTTGCTAAACAATGTATATCGCTTGCTCAACATTTATTATGCTTGTCAAGCAGAAGAGAAGGATGTAAGGGA
>RAHM01000700.1:19981-36035 GCA_003713295.1 Parotia lawesii
AAAAATATCTTTCGTTTCGGGCTTTCATTGGGTAATTTACCTTTAAAAGAACGGTGTTATCTTGATAACTCGGCTTCTCCTTCACATGCTCTAAGGGGAGCCACGCTTGAGCCTTGGCTTCTCTGATAAGACTTAATAAACAACTATCTAAAAGCAAGAAGCATGGAAAAGTCCCGTTTGTCTGCAGAGCCCAGGCAAGGGCTCTGGAAATTCTCCCCCATCCGGGGAGACATAATTAAGGCGCAGTAAAGCATCATATGGTGCCCCGTGTCAGGGATGCACCACCACAATGTCACTGACTGGAATACTGGAGTACTGGAGTACTCCAGAAAGAATTGAATCAGATAATGTAACTGCCTTGGGGTGAGTTTATGATGCTGTATCCCCTATCGCCTGCTCTATGCCCAGACATTAATCCTGTGCCTTTCTGTGCCTTTAAGGGAGAGAGGGGAGAGCCAGTGTAATTCTTTTGGTGCTGTTGTCGTGGTTTGACCCAAACTGACAGGCAGTTCCTTAAACCAATCACGCTTCTCTCAATTTCACATATTTAAACTGCGTGGAAAGGCGGGATCAGGAGTTTTTTCCATTCTAGCTCGGTGCCGAGACGGGACGGAGGGGGGGAGGGCCCTCAGAGCCCAGGGCCCGGCCGGGCCGGGCCGGGCGCCCCTGCCCCCTCCTGCCCTCTCCACTCTCAACGCTGCAGCACGGACCCTGGGTCCCTGGGAGGGGGAACTATGAAGCCGTCCGACGCAGTTTTTTTAAGAAGCCGGTGGGAGCGTTCTATCCTACAGCTGAAATACTTCACGCTAAACTGAAGAGAATACCGTTCAGTTAGCGGCGCAGAGAGAGCAGAAGCTTCTTTTTCACCGTAGACTCTGACCAGTAACAGCAACTTCAGAGGCAGAGAGAGAGAGAAGTAAAAGCTGATCACGTGAGACGAAGCTCCACAGCCTCTAAAGATGGCTTCGGAAGAAGACGGAGGGCGATGCCGCGCTTTTTCGCGTGCAGCTTAAAATACTTTTTGCAATGCCGTGGTAAAGACTGTAATATCATAACTGTCTCTTTAATCTATTTGGGGTGCATGGGGGGATGGACAGCTCACATGTAGCTTGCAAGGGTTGAAAAAGTGCCTGTGCCAGTTTTAAAGGCCAAGCGAAAAAAGAAGGTTTTTTTAAGACTGAGGGCGAAAAAAACCTTTGCGTTCAAACCAAAATAATTCATCCTTAAAAAAAATTAATAACCCCATGTAATGGTCCATGTCTTGCAGTGTAACAAAACTGTGAGTTCTCATGGAAGAGATGTGTCACACCACAGCAGTTTTTTTTCCTTTTTTTTCCTTTTCTTTCAAGTCTGTTAATAAACTTCTTTATAGTCTGTAAGTTTTGTGCCTGCTTTGCTTTTCTCTTAATGCTTATCTCACAGAAAAAACATCAAAGTACTGTATAATTTGTCTTTAAAACCACTACACTAAATTGGTGTTTCTGCCCGGTTTACAAACCGAACCCGCGACAGCTGTGTTCAAAACATAGATAAGCTTGCTGGCTTCTCCTACCCGGCTGCTCCGCTTCTACAGCAGGAAAGAGAGTGGCATTCCTCGTTTTTTAGCTAGTTTTTTTTTCATTAGCTAAAGCACGGAGCCCTGGGTCTTTGGTTTCTTCTTCTTCTCTTCTGGACTGTTCAGCAACACCAGAACATCATTGGGAGGCCTTACACACTGGCCCGGAGGGGGCCCATGCCAAACCCCAGCTCCGGAGAGGAGAGAGCCACACCCACAAGGACTTTGAATTTTACCAGGTTCTCTCCACAGTGAGAGGTTTAATTATTTAGCATTTTTTTTCCTGTGCCTGCATGCACTTTACTTGTTAAATAAATAGGGTTTTTTCATTTTCCTCCGAGGAAAATTCTTTCTGAACCTGGTGGGGGAGGGGTGGCTGTAACCTGCCTTCTATCAGAGGACATTCATTTCAGACATTCCTCCAAATTTGTCTCAAACCGGGACAATAACTCATTTCCAAAACCACCTCATAGATACATTGGCCAAAGAACATGGCATTGAGTGGGTATATCACATCCCCTATCATGCACCAGCCTCTGGAAAGATCAAATGATGCAATGGACTGTTAAAGACTACACTGAGAGCAATGGGTGGTGGGACCTTCAAATATTGGGATACACATTTAGCAAAGGCCACCTGGTTAGTCAACACTAGGGGAGCTGCCAGTGGGACTGGCCCTGCCCAATCAAAGCTTTTATGTACTGTATAAGAGGATGAAGTTCCTGTAGTGCACATTAAAACCATGCTGGGGAAAACAGTCTGGGTTATTCCTGCCTCAGGCAAAGGCAAACCCATCCATGGGATTATTTTTGCTCAAGGAACCAGGTGCACTTGGTGGGTAATGCGGGAGGATGGGGAAGTTCAGGGTGTGTCTCAAGGGAATTTGATTTTGGGTGAGAACAGCCAATGAATTAAACTGTATGATGTTAACTATAGAACACTGTATTACCACTTCTGTGGTGGCTATGTGCGTATCACCACACTGAGCACCTAATGGCATCCATCTTAACCACAAGCATTCTGGGGATATGAACCTGACTCCCCTCCAATCATCAAGACAATGAAGAATGAACTTTGATAAAACTGAACAAGTGCAGCAGTAATAGAATTAGAACTGACTTCAGTGTGCAACATGCAACAATCCAACACCTCACACCATCTTTCCTGCTTGAAAGACAGTTATCAGGGTTGGAGGTTAAAGTCATGGACTAAAAGATTTTACCAGACATTTCTGTGGGCATTTTATGGACATTTGCAGAGGTGTTCCATAGATGAAGGGAATGATATCTGTGTGTATATCTATCAAAATAGATAAATAGGGAAGGTGATGGAGTATTAGGAAGTGTGAGACCTGGCATGACAAATGGTATGGAATAAGGGGTGGATATTGTCCTGGTTTTGACAGTATGCCATTAGTTGCCTTGAAAATCAACTGATGTACTCCTGATGTGATGGGAAAAGGAGAGTGTGGTTCCCTCTTTAAGCCTCTTCATGCTGCCACAAGAAGCAATAGTGTGAAGCTCCTTTTACAAACTTGATGCGGTACAAGGAGAAGTGGTTTAAGCCCTTATTTTACCCTCTGAGGCTGAGACACAATCTCAATGTTCCTTTTCCAATGCCCATCTTTCGTACAATATGCACATTGATTAATACCAAGTCTCCTAGGGGGGAGTTTGAGGTAGGTTGTCCACGGCCTTCCTTTCCCCAGGGACACCATTCCTTTGGAAATTCCTTCCATAATGGCAATCTTTTTGTTTTGTTTTCTTTTTTTTTTTTTTGAGTATTAGAAAGTAGGTGCCAACCATTGACTTTCAATTATTAAGGTCTGTTACTTGAAAAAAGCACTTTTACTGTGATTGGACCATCTGCATGTACCGCCTGACGGAGGGGAGCTACTATCACATCCGTGTTTAGCTCTAATTCTACCTGCAATTGGACTAAAACCCTCTGCTCCTTGATACATCCTCTCTATCTCTTCTATCTTCTCCTCTGCTCCTCGATACATCCTCCCTATCTTCTCTATCTTTTCTTCTAGATGTGCTAAATCCACCTCTTTATGTTCTAGTTCCTTCATAATGTCAGTCTCAGCAGCCTGATTATCTGTTCCCCTCTCTAATCTGCAATTAGGACTAACCATAAAATCTAAATCGTCTTCCTTATAGGGGAGATGTTTAGAACAAATTTGTCCCATGCTGCACATAGAACAGCAGCATTTTAATTGTTTTCCTTGATTCTCCTTTTCAAGAGCCAGCACAAAAGGGTCTGAGGAGGCTGAATGCAAGCCATAATCTTTCTGCCATTCCGGATAATTCTGCAAAGTAAAAAACATGTCATCATATATAACCTCATCCCATTTCTGTTCCTGTCTTAACAACATTAACTGTAACAATGTATTATATTTCAAGGTTCCATTTTGTGACCACTTTTCTCCAGAGTCTAGTTTGTACAATGGCCACCACTGATTACAATACTTAATCAAATTCTCCCTGGTTGCTGTTCCCCCAGGGGGCCCACCAATCTTTCTCCAATGTTGCAAAATGCAACCAAGCGGGGATTTTTTCAGAATGTCCCCTTTAGATTGTCCACTACCCATTTCCGAATAGTAGACCCAAAATGTTACAATACAGATACAAATACAAAACAATTATCAATTGATAAAATCAAGTCAAATACCAAATTCTGGAATACCAAATAACCCACCCACTGCACTGGAAGATCCACACGTCTTATATGGGCAGGATTCCCAAAAGAATGCCTTGTTATCGAATGGGATCTTACCTGTGTCCCAGACTGGTCCGAGGATCTGTGGTCTTCTCCAGGAAAGTCCTGGTGCCAGCGTGAAGATCCAGAGACCCCTCGGATCCACAGGAGATCAGGCAAAGTGTCTCATCTGGAGTTGCCAAAAATGATACCAAAATCGGCCAGATAGAAACTTTCTAAAACAGTTTTGAGTATTAGAAAGCAGGCATTCTTTATTACAGCATGCTGGTCACTCGAGGGGATCTTTCCTCTATTCAAGTGCACCGAGCGTCAGGTGAACAGATTTTTTATCATTGTCTCGGTTTTGGAGACAAATTTCAGGAGAAAACACCCTGGAATGAACGTTTCCTCTAGAGGGAAAAGGCTTCAATAACTCCCTTTTCTTCTGCCAATGAGAGAAATGGATACCAGGGGATGAAAATGAAAAATAAGTAAAACTGTTTATTAACAAAGCAAGATACCCACAAAGCACAGGAAAAAACCAAAATGGAACCTTACACCACACCCCCACCTCACCACATGGCCAAGAGGCAAAGATGGCAGCTGCCCTTCTTTGTCTCTGGGAAGAGGGGAGAAAAAAAAGAGTTCACGCAGCAGCTGGGAACCTGTTGGATTTCTGGCGTGAGTCTTTTCCTCACAGCAGGTGAAGTTGGAGTTTAATGTCCCTTCTTTCACTGGCTCGGTCTTTCCAGGGTTCGGACTAGCCCGGGCCGCCCGCACAGGCTCCTTGGGCCAAAGAAAAAAACAAACTGAGACAGTTCAAGGAAAAAAAATCAAAAAGCTGCCGAAAGGCTTTGCTGGTGAAAAGGCTTCAGGCCAGGGGAAGGAAAAAAACCAAAAAAACCCCCAGATGCTTCTTGCCTAAATTGGCGAAAATTAATCCAGCAAAGGCAACGAAGTAACAATCCATGTAGCCGCTGACCACGCTGAAGAGAGAGAGATTGAACCAAACAGCGCAGGAGCCCAAGGCTCTCCATGCCACTCCCTGGGTCCGTATTAAAGCTACAGCAGCCATTTTCTGGGCATAAAGCAGACAGGGAATAAAGTATCATCATAAAATCACCCCAAGATGATCATGCACACTGATTACATATTCATTAGCTATCCCCACTTCCTTGGCTTTATTTGACATAGTCACACCCCTTATCGTAAGTCTTTATATGGTTCTTTGGGGTCTGTCTTCAACGTCTGGTGTTGCTTGACCCCCGCTTTTGAGTAAGCACAATATCGTTGTTTTGCATAACTTCTACTTTGTCAGTCTTGCAGAGCTGAGCTGGCATCCTGCTTGTTTTGCATGACTTCTGTTTGCCTAAGTTACATCCTTTATCTATTTTACCAAGGCTATGCCGTTCTGTTCTACTGTCCTTGATAAGAGTAAATTGTTGTTCTGTTGTACTGCCCTTATTAAGTGAATAAAATGCTGTTCTATTCTACTGTCCTTATCAAGAGTTTTTTCATGCTGGCACCAACATGGGGGAGTGTATTGGTTTTGCATGGCCTGGTTTTTGGTAGCAGGGGGGCCACAGAGGTGGCTTCTGTGAGAAGCTGCTGGAAGCTTTCACCATGTCCAGCAGAGCCAATCCCTGATGGCTCTGAAAGATGGACATGCTGCTGGCCAAAACTGGGCCAATGAGAGAGAGGTTGATAACGCCTCTGTGATAACATATTTAAGAAGAAAATACAAACAAAGGGCACACAGTTTTCTTCTAGTCAGAGAAGAGGAGGAGGTGAGAACACGTGAGGGAAAAGAACATGGTGACACCAAGGTCACTGAAGAAGGAGGGGGAGGAGGTGCTCCAGGCGCCGCAGCCAAGATTCCTCTGCAGGCCATGGTGAAGACCATGGTGAAGCAAACTGTCCCCCTGCAGCCCATGGGGATCCACAGGGGATGCAGAGATCCACCCACAGCCCATGGGGGAGGTGCCCATGCTGGAGCAGGTGGATGCCTGGAGGAGGCTGCGATCCAGTGGAAGACCCAGTGGAGAGAGAGGGCCCTTGCTTCCAGGCTGGAGCAGCCTGTCCTTGGAGGACTGCACCCTGTGGAAAGAGAGACCCATGGCGCAGCAGTTTTGGGAGGAGTGTTTGCCCGTGGGAGGAATTCAGGTTGCAGCAGGTGGGGTAGGACTGCTGCTCGCGAGAGTGGACCCACGTCGGAGAGGTTCGCGAAGAACTGTCTCCTGTGGGAGGGACCCCACGGTCTCACAGGGGAAGGACTCCTCTCCCGGAGCAGCAGAAGAAAATCTCCATGATGAACTGACCCAAAAACCCCCATGCTCTGTCTCCCTGTGCTGTCAGTGGGAAGGAGGGAGGGGCTGGGGGAAAAAGGGTGTTTTAGGGGCTTATTTTACTTCTCATTATCCTCCTCTGATTCTGTTAGTAATAAATTCACTTTGCAACTTTAAGTTAAGCCTGTTTTCCCTTAAGTGTTTTCTCCCAGTCCTTATCTCAACTCTTTTTTTTTTCTCTCCTCTGCCCAGCTGTGGCAGGGGAGGGTGAGCGAATGGCTTTTGTGGGTGCCTGGCATTGGGCCAGCGTCAAACCATGATAGGGAGGTTTTTGCTAGTGTTGCAGTCAACCTCTGAAATATGAGAGGGACCCATAGATGTATTGCAGTGGAGAGATGAAGGGAATGTCTGAGACAAACCCATAGGAAAACTGAGCTTAATTAATTTGCTGTTAGTAGAAAAAATTCTCTCTGAATACTGTGAAACCTCCACAAAGCAAATGCTGTGCTGGCTGATTACCCTGTATCTGTTTTCAGGTACAACATTCCTGGAACACCTCCTTATCTTTCAAAAACATGATGGTAATCTGTTAGCAGCTCTGCATTGTCTGCAGCAGGGGTCTTCTCCATTTTACTTGTGTTTATTTTATGACTGGCTTGAATCTCATTCTGATGGAACTAGGGGAAAATACAACAAAAAAGTTATTAAGCCACATGTCTGCTTCAAGCTGGGAAAATCCAAGCACAGATGAGGCAAGAAGGAAATTTCTGTGAGTCCACATCTATCATTCTTTCAGAATGATGTCAGAATGATGAGAGAGGTGTCTCACCTGGCTTCTGGGAATACTAAGCCTGTTGAGATGGGATATGTGCCCAAGACACTGAATCATAACACCTACATCACTGAGTGCAGAAACTGAGTCTGAAAGAGGAGCATGTCTCTGGAAAGTCAGCTGTTATGTTGGTGATATGTGACCTCAGGTGTAAAAGAAGTGGCTGCAGTTGAGATATATGGAAGGGGGGATAAGGAAAAGTATCAAAAAGTGGAAGCAGAAAAACAGAGTATCTCCAACAGACTTACAGCAAAGCAGGAACAGACCTTTTTCACCCAAAGGATCCCCATTAAACTCCCATCTTGTGTCTTTCCACTCATGCTTTGGGGGACCTGCTGGACATCACTGCAAGGACCTCTGCAGGCAAAGCAGTGATGAGTTTCACATGCCAACAGGTCCTTGGCCATGCAGTTGCAGGAAACAGGCTCTAATTTACTTGTGGTGAGCCTGGGCATTTACTTATGCGTCAGTTTAAAACATTCTGTGGTTCTTTTTTTTGGTGGGCGGGGAAAGCCACAGAGGCAGCTTCTGAAAGGGAGGCTCCTCGAAGCTTCTACTATGTCCAGCAGAGCCAATCCCCTGAAGGCTCTGACAATGGACATGTTACTGGCCCAATTAGAGGAGTTGGTAACGCCTCTGTGATGACATATTTAAGAAGGGAAGAAACACACGCAGATTCTCTTTTTCTTCCGAGGGGTGGGGAGGTGTCAGGGCCAGGGCCCTCCCGGCGCTGGGAGGGGCCAAGCGGCCATGCGCCGCCGTGGCCACCAGGGACCATCTCAGTGCGGCTGCAGCTATGCGCATCCCCGCGGCCATGCCGGGTGCGGCCTTGGGGATGCGGCGCCATGGCCGCCGCCATGCCCAGTGCGGCCCGCAGCAAACTGTGTCTGCCTAACTGCTCCTAGCCAGCCGCGCTGCAGGCAGAAAAAGCARGAGTGGCAGCGGGGCCGGATGGCCACGGCGGCCGGCACTGCCCACGAGGTGCCGGAGGGGCTGTGTGGCCAGTAGCGGAAACGTGGCAAGTGACTCCTCTGTGCGAAGCACAGACGAGATCAACCTTTTCAGCGCTGTGAAACTCTGTAAGAACTTTTCAATTGATAGAACTTGAGAACAATAATACCTATGGACAACAATTTTCTTCCAAGTCAGAGAAAAGGAAAAGTGAGGACACGTGAGGACAATCAACATGGTGGCATTGAGGTCAGTAAAGAAAGAGGGAGAAGAGGTGCTCCAAGCGTCGGGGTCCAGATCTCTCTGCAAGCCGTAGTGAGGACTATAATACAACAAATTGTTTCCCTATAATCCATGAAGTGCATGGGGAGAGTGCAGAGATCCACTCAGCCTCTGAGAAAATGTGCTCACGCCAGAGCGAGTGGATGCTGAAAAGCTGTAACCTAGTGAGAAACTCAGAGAGAGAAGACCCTTGCTTCCAGAGATAGAGAAAGAGAGCTTTTGCTTCAAAACCAGAACACTTATCCTTAAAAGACTCCACCCCATGAACTAAATGACCCATGCTATGCAGTTTTGGGAAGACTGCTTTGCCTGTGGGAGGGACTCACGTTACAGCAGGTCGGGCGGGACTGCTATTCATGAAAATTAGAACCACACTAGAAAAATTCACAGAGAATTATCTCCCGTGGGAAGGACCACACGGCACAACAGAAGAAAGACCCTTCTTTCCCTGAATGAACTGAGGAAAGATTTTTAGAAAGTAAAAGACTGACCAAAACCCCATGTTTTTGTCTCCCTACGTTGTCGGTGGGAAAGAGGGAGGGGCTGGGAAGAAAAAAGTGTTCTAAAGGTTTATTTTAGTTCTCGTTACTCACTTTTAATTCTGTTAATAATAAATTTTCTTTATACCGTTTAAGTTTTGAACCTGTTTTGCCCTTAGGGTTTTTTTTCTCCTAATCCTTATCTCAATTCATGAAGCCCTAGTTTTGTTTTCCCCTTCTCTGCTCAGCTATAGCAGAGGAAAATGAGTGAATGATTTCTCATGGGTGCCTGGCTTTTGGCCGGTGTCAAACCCTGACAACTTAGGTGCAGGAATTCAGTTATATTACATCATTACCACACCACAGGTGGTTAAAGCTGTGAAGAGTCTACTTCAAGGCAACCACTAAAAAAACCCCAAAAAACAATATGAGGGGAAAACTGCTCTCTTAAGAGCCACTGAATATGAAGGGGGTAGCCCTGAGGCAGGCCCAGGCAGCAGCAGGCAGAGGTTGGCCACAAAGGTTTCAGGGCTGCCTTATCTCAGCGTCACATCTTGGGAACTGTCAGGATCAAAGCAGCTCCAAAGGGCCCATCCTTGCCTGAAGCTATTATGCCATTGCAGGAGATGAAGCCTTGGGTAGTTTAAATCTGTTTATAAACATGGATTCATTAAGGTTGGAAAAGACCTCTGAGTCCAACCCTTAACCCAGCACTGAGAAGTCCACCACTAAACCATGTCCCTAAGTGCCACATCTACATGTCTTTTAAATCCCTCCAGGACTGGTGACTCTGCCACTGCCCTGGGCAGCCTGTTCCAATGCTTGACAACCCTTTCAGTTAAGAAATTTTCCCTAATGTCCAATCTAAACCTCCCCTGGCATAGCTTGAGGCAATTTCCTCTTGTCCTGTTGTTGGAAATGATAGAAGTTTCCGAACTAATTTTAATTAGTTGTTTTAATTAATTGTAAGCAGGGCCCACTTTTAGCCAGCACTAGTTAAGTTTCTTCAGACTCTTATTGTTACTTTGTGTTGAGCTTTGATGGGATGCCCTTCCTTCATGGACCAGGATAAAAGAGAGCAGAGGAGGCTGCTGTTCTGCTAAGTTCTTTATTTCATAGTCTCATAGCTTCTTGAAGGCAGAGTTCAAAGGGGGTTACATGATAAAGCCAAACAGCAGCAGCAGCAGCAAAAATAGCAGGCAGAAAACAGCTTCTTCTTCTAATTTCTTCTAATTAACTTTTTTCTTACAGAAGTGTAGATTATATTTGTTAATTAACCAATGAAATTAACGCACGATTCTAGTTTTTCTTTTCTTAACCTATCCTGGTCTAATTCTAACAATCGTAAGCATTACATAGGTATTACACAGATTTGCATATACAGTTTCTATCAGCTCTTATTGTTTATGTGAACACTATATCTAAAAAATGTGAACAATATCATTGTATCTATATTTTGTCTAAAATAAAGAACTCTATGAAAGGATAACACTACTACAGCAAAAAGAACTACGCTCAAGGTCTCTGCTGCAGCTTTTTAATGTTTAAGGCACTTAGCATGTATTTCTACTAGAAGTTAAAAAATCTATATTTCTATTTCACTTTGGTGTGACTTCATGTATCTCAGCTTGTCCAAAGGTTTTAATTCAACTCCTGTGCTTTGGCTTTCATCTGGACCTGAGTCCAGAGAAGCTTTCACTCCAACAACTTTGATCATTAAATCACTGAAACCTTAAGTTCTTTAACCCTGACAAGCTTCAATAAACAAAGCCAAAGGGATTTGATGACTGAGCATCTGGGATCTTAAATGCATGGCACTTCAAGTAACCAGAAGATACAGAGGAGATTAAGGCCTAGAAAGTTGGAGATTCCCCGCCTGAGAAAAAGATAGCAAAAGGACTAAAGAATGTGGACCAGATTAGCATGAAGAGGGAGAAATCAATAACTAATAGAGGATAGAATACTAATTAATGATGAGAATTATGTAACTTAGAACCAATTAACATTAATTTGTTTGCTAAAAATGTATAAATAAGTGAAAAAGTTTTGTATAGGCGTCTGTATGGAGGCCAGAGCTTTGTCAGCCACACATACCTCTTGTCCAAGAATAAAGCAATGTCTTAATTGCTAACATTAAAAAGACAGTGTTAGGGGGTTTTATTTATCCCAATGATTTTAGTGACAATTCTTGGTGACCATGAAGGGACAACACTTTTGATGCTCCACAGATTTGTGAGGACAGGAGAAGCCTCAGCATGCACACCAAAGGTTTCTTGGGGAGGTCTTCTGATCCCCTATTCTGATCCCTGAGTTCAAGGTAAGTTCCCCTTTATTTTATTAAGGCATTACTGAGGGTATAAAAGTTATACCTAACCATAAGCTGCAGAGGAAAATACCCACAGAAATTGGGCTCTATAATACAATTGGATTATAAAATCACAGAATCAACTAGGTTGGAAAAGACCTTTGAGATCATCAAGTCCAACCTATGACCTAACATCACGTTGTCAACTAGACCATGGTACTAAGTGCCACATCCAGTCTCTTCTTAAACACCTCCAGGGACAGTGACTCCACCACCTCCCAGGGCAGCCAATTCCAATGCCCAATCACCCTTTCTATGAAGAACTTCCTATTGTCCAACCTAAACCTCCCCATGCGCAGCTTAAGACTGTGTCCTCTTGTCCTATTGCTAGCTGCCTGGGAGAGAAGACCGACCCTCGCCTGGCTGCAACTTCCTTTAAGGTAGTTGTAGAGAGTGATAAGGTCTCCCTTGAGCTTCCTTTTCTCCAGGCTGAACAGCCCCAGCTCTTTCAGCTACTCTTCATAGGACTTGTGTTCCAGACCCTTCACCAGCCTTGTTGCCCTTCTCTGCACGTGTTTAAGCATCTCAACATCCTTCCTAAATTGAGGGGCCCAGAACTGGACACAGTACTCAAGGTGTGGCCTCACCAGTGCCGAGTACAGGAGGATGATCACTGCCCTAGTCCTGCTGGCCACACTATTCCTGATACAGGCCAGGATGCCATTGGCCTTCTTGGCCACCTGGGCACACTGCTGGTTCATGTTCAGTCTGCTGTCAATCAGTACCCCCAGGTCTCTTCTTGCCTGGCTGCTGTCCAGCCACTCTGTCCCCAGCCAGAAGCGCTGCATGGGGTTGAGGCCAAAGTGCAGGACCCGGCACTTGGGCTTGTTAAACTTCATATTATTGGATTTGGCCCATCAATCCAGCCTGTCTAGGTCCCTCTGCAGAGCCCTCCTACCCTCCAGCAGATCAACACTTGCACTCAACTTGGTGTCATCTGCAAATTTGCTAATGGTAGACTCAGTGCCCTCATCCAGGTCATCAATAAAGATATTAAACAGGACTGGGCCAAACATAGATCCCTGGGGGACACCACTAGTGACTGGCTGCCAACTGGTTGCAACATCATTCAACACCACTCTCTGGGCCTGGCCATCCAGCCAGTTCTTAACCCAGCGAAGGGTGCACCTGTCCAAGCTGTGGGCTGCCAGCTTTTCCAGGAGTATGCTATAGAAAATGGTGTCAAAGGCTTTGCTGAAGTCCAGGTAGACAACGTCCACAGCCTTCCCCTCATCCAAGTGTGTCACCTGGTCATAAAAGGAGATCAGGTTGGTCAAACACCACCTGCCCCTCCTAAATCCATGCTGGCTTGGTCTGATCCCTTGGCCATCCTGTAGGTGCCATGTGTTTACACTCAAGAAGATATGTTGCATAGTCTTGCCAGGCACTGCCAGGCTGACAGGCCTGTAGTTTCCCGGATCCTCCTTCTGGCCCTTCTTGTGGACAGGCATCACATTGGCCAGCTTCCAGTCATCTGGGACCTCCCTGGTTAGCCAGGACTGATGATAAATGATGGAGAGCAGCTTGGCAAGCTCTTCCACCAGCTCCCTCATCACCCTAGGATGGATCCCATCTGGTCCCATAGACTTGTGAGCATCTAAGTGGCTCAGCAGGTTACTAACTTCTTCCTCCTGGATTACAGGGGGACTATTCTGTTTCCTGTCCCCATTTACCAGCTCGGGAGGCCAGTTGTCCTGAGTACGATCTGTCTTGATCTTGAAAACTGAGGCAAAGAAGGTGTTAAGTACCTCAGGCTTTTCCTCATCTTTAGTAACTATATTCCCCCCACATTCAATAAAGAATGGAGGTTTTCCTTGCCCCTCCTTTTGCTGTCAATGTACTTATAAAAACATTTTTTATTATCCTTTACAGAAGTGGCCACGTTAAGTTCTAATTGAGCTTTCGCCGCTCTAATTTTCTTTCTGCATGACCTAATTACATCTTTAAACACTTCCTGAGTTGCCTGCCTCCTTTTCCAAAGGTGATACACCACCTTTTTTTCCCTGAGTTCCTGCAAAAGCTCCTTGCCCATCCAGGACAGTCGTTTTCCCCACCGGCTCATCTTTTGGCACATAAGAACAGTCTGCTCCTGCGCCTTCAAGATTTCATTCTTGAAGTATGTCCATCCCTCCTGGATCGCTTTCTTTTTAAGGGCTGTTTCCCAAGGTACTTTCCGAATCAGCTTCTTTAATAGGCTGAAAGTGATTATATAATTGGCTATTTTCTATTAAAAGTTATTATAAAATTATATGAGTAGGTATCAAAAGGGGGTTCAAGTTCCCTCCCTAGTTGGAAGACTGTTTAAGGGGGTTTGAGTCCCCAGCTAATCAGAAAACGGTATAAGTGGTTAACAGAAGTGGGCAGTGTGAGGCTCAGAGGTTTTTGTAACTGTGTGCCAGCTTGGGTAAGATTGCGTGCTAACATAGGGACACTCGTAGCACCATTTCAGTTTTGGGAAAGGTTGTAAAAAGGTTGGGAAAGGTTATATATTAAAAAAAAAAAAGTCGTACAATGTTTTAAAAAGTTTTTTTCACTAAGGTGGTAAATATAGGAGTGGGGCTATCTTCAGAGCTCCTGGGAGAAGGGATCCCTAAAAGCTCCCCTTGGGTTGTGTTTTAAGGAACTGGAAAAGGCTGGGGGAGGCAAACCCCTGTCCTGGTTTAAAGGACAGGTGCCTGCCAAGGAAGGCAGGAACCCCCCTTGGAATGGAAAATATGATTCCCTGTTGGGGTGCACTATGTGCTGGAAGAGAGATAGGCCCTGAGGGCCGGAGAGAGAGCCTCTTTCCTGAGCCCGGAGGTGACCTTGGGAGTGCATCCAGGTCACCGRGGATGGGCTGAGAGAGGATTGTGGGTTTGTAGACAGTGTTGGACCTATAAGAAGTGATAATTGTAGTTTGTGACCTTATAGRGTATTGTTTACCTGTTACCATAATAGGYAATATCTGTGCAMTAYCCCAGGTGATTGGGGGACACTGAGGTGAACATCTTTCCTGTTTATATGATGTGATATCCTGTTAGGTGCTGGTATTTAGGGAATTCTGAGTGCGCAATAAAGGCTTTGCACTTTCCATCTTGTGTGTGAAGTTCATGCCCTTGCATGATTACTGCAACCCCCTTCCCTCCAAATTATTATAACTCCGAAATTACATGGCTTTCAGGCAAACATATGGGAAAAGGAATAATAGTTCTTTACTAGTATGTATATGTCTAACAAGACAAACAACAGCAGCAACAACAAACAAACAACAGCAGCAATAACAAACAAAACCAGAATCCAAATAACAGCCTTCTCTCGGCCATCAAGCACTTTCCCCTATGGTGTAGCTATAGCCACAGCCTGCAGGGGTGCTGTTGGCTCCCAGCCAGGCAGGGCAGGTGTGATGGTTCCTCCTCGGCTGCAAGAGGCGCTGTAGCATAAGCTCAGCCACCTCTCCACTGGCAATGGGGGCTCAGCTGGTGGAAGAGCTAGAAAAGGGGGCTTCCTTTGCAAACTCACAGGGAGGGCAGCTGGTCCCAGTGCCACTCCAGATGGCGAAACGGACTGTAGCAGGGACCTCGGAGCAGCAAGCTGGAACAGCAGAGGCGAGCACACCGCGTGGCAAACAAAATGTAGCAAAAACTCCAAAGCTGTAGCAGGATATCAGTTTTGTGCTGATACAATTTTCTTTGTTTTGAGAGTCCGTTTTACTCAGAGTTTGAATTAGGAAGTGGGAGACGATGGTATTTCTTTGGTCTCAGATTGTTTTTATTTTCTTATCAGTAACACAGCTGCACGGGATGTGCTTCTTAGTTAGCAAAGTGAAAAAATAGCTAAAATGGCTACTGAGTGCTACTTTCAAGGTCTTTTATATTCTAATTTACTCAATTACAAATTGCTAAGTAGTATGTTTTTACTTAAAATCTAATGAATATTTATACATGGCATGCACTGCGGGTTTCTTGAACCAATACCAGAAAACACAGGTTAGTGAAGAAGAAAGAAGAAAAAAGAAGTACAAACTCACACCTAAAATCCTCCATCTTGTTACATATCCCTAAACCTAAGTTCTATATCTCTACATATTTCACCCAGTGATATAACTTTTAATTACACAGCAACAATCTCAGCAGTGTCACACAGTCTAGGAAGGTTTTCCTAAGGCCTAAGATCAAACGAAGTGTGCTTTTGAGGATCATTGCTTATCAGAGTAGAAAGAATGAAATTCTCAGAAATCAGGGTTCCAACATCTCCCCCTCCTGTTTGAACCATGAACACTGCTTTAACTGCTTTGTTGAACCATCGTCAGATACACTGAAGTAGACAGGGTATAATTAGCATGATGACTGTAATGATAATCAAAACATATATGCCCAATTTTAAAAGCTCTCTCCACAAGGGAGCAGGGCTCAACTAATCAAACAGATCATCCAACCATGATCCTCTTTAAACCTTAAGTCTGGTGACACTTTCTTCTATTTGTTGAATGCTCWTATGTATTGATACCCAATGGTCAGAAGGGTTCATGCAACACATTCCCTCAAAATATTTGCATCCATGTCTGTGCACTAACAAGAGGCAATTTATCGCGACTCTGTTCTGCAAGGTTGCATGTCTTACACTTTG
>RAHM01000700.1:54505-68956 GCA_003713295.1 Parotia lawesii
GGAACTCAGTTCACCCAGCGCCGATCGCCTGGCTCGGCGTTGCTTCGGCTTGGTGGCTTTTTCCGAATTTTATACTTTGATTATTAATAAATTCTCTTTAATCATGATATTGATTGGCTCGTTTGTAACAAGGTTATATAAGCATCAGGTTATAGGTATAGAAGTTATGATTCAGGCTACATAAGTAAAAGCTATGATTCAGGCTATATAAGTATAGAAGGCTATGCTTCAGGTTATACTGATAAAAAGTCATGATTTAGGTTATATTGATATTAAGGTTACATAGATATTTTATAACCCAAACTATATAAGCACTTTGTTACTTTGACCTAAGTTATATAGACATCAATATTGGGAAGAAATTCTGGACTGTGAGGGTGGTGAGGCACTGGCACAGGTTGCCCAGAGAAGCTGTGGTGCCCCATCCCTGGAAGTGTTCAAGGCCAGGTTGGATGGAGCTCTGAGCAACCTGGTCTAGTGGAAGATGTCCCTGCCCATGGCACGGGGTTGGAACTAGATGATCTTTATGTTTCCTTCCAACCCAAACCTTTCAAGGATTCTGAAACATTTGCTGTTTCCTTCTTTTAAGCTCAGTTGAAATCACCCTCCTGAAAGCTCGATGGATGCTGCTTGGCCTTGAGGAGGGAGGATGGGACCGGAGAGGATGCGGTTCTAGGTCTGAATCCCAAAGGATGAGGGTAGGAATATGAGAATCAGTGTTCAGCCCGGGCAGGGAAGGGTGGATGTGTGTAGGGGGAAGTAAGTAGCACCACAAAGGCTGCTCTGCGATCTGGTCGGTCTCAGCCGCCCCGCCGGGCTGGCCTCTCGGTGTTCGCGGGGGTCGCGGCAGAGCCTCGGGGCCCGGGGGATCCGGCGGGGCGGGCAGGCTGGGCCCAGGCCCGAACTACATCTCCCGACAGGGCCGACGGCAAGGCCGGCGGCGGGGTCGGGCGGGCGGGGCCGGGCGGGCTGCGCGTCACTCCCCGGCCGTCCCGGCCCGTCTCTCTGCAGAGCCGGATTCTCTTCCCGAGCGGGTGGCGCTCCTGGTGTCTCTCCGCGTTTACCCGCACCTCAGCGCTGCGCCCATGAACCTCCCGGCGGGGGTCTGATTGCGCCCAGCGCCCTGCACGGTAAGGCCAGGGCGGGGGGGCCATGACACAGCAGCAGTGAAGCGAAGGGGGCGGGGGAGGGGGGCACGTCCGGCCTTTGTCTCCCTAGGAAAGAATCAAACCCCCACGCGCCAGGCTGCCGTGGGTCTGGGGTGTTGTTTTGCACATGGACCCGGTTTCTCATCTGGTACTAGCGACGGTGCTACCCGAGTGGCCTCGTCCTAGGTGGGATTCCCCCTCTTCGCTGACATTCTGTGCGTGGACTTGGAGCCCTCCCTTCTCCCATGATATTCCCTCTCCTGGTGAAGGTGAGCGGCGGGCAGGGCAGTAACTGCGGCGGCAAGGTCCAGGGCCGGATTTGGATACGCTCCCGGCCTCTGGAAGCTTCCTGGCAGCTTCATTAGCCCGGCCAAAGGGCAGGGGTGGCCTCTCTCTCCGGGTCCTCCGGCGAACCCCCCACGGACAAAAAGGAGAGGGAGACCAATTGGGTCCCCATCGCAATGACTATTGTTCATTGTGGTCCTTGTCGCAGCAAAGCCAGTGGAGGTTCCTGTACAGCAGCATCTGCAGACACAATGGTACTACCTGGTTTAGCCCTGAGCATCTTCACAGGGGGGACATTCCCAGTGGGAATGCTGCTGTATGGTACCGAGGTGGGAGCATCTCCCACCTCCTGGAAGGTGCTTTCCGTCTTTGGTGCAAGGTTGGGTTTGGGTGTAACAAGCGAGGACACAGCAGGGACTCAATTTTGTTGTTATTTTATGGTTATCATTTTCCTGCAGAGTCATTCTGGCTGCACGTGGTCTCAGGGGCCGTGGGTGACAGAAGGGGAAAACAGATGTGGCAGCAGAGCAGCCGGCAGTTGCGAGACTTTTTTGCCACAGCTGCCCCCAGCAATGCTGAATGGCTGGAGGCACATTTGCTGGTTGTCCCTGGCATCCCAATGCCTCAAAACTCAGTCCTTGGAGTTGTTTTTCCATAAAATGAGACTAAGATTTATCTCCTGGGGCTGTTCCGTGTGTCAGGCTCCTCCGGAAGGGGTGAGACCCCCACCAGTAAGACCCCACACTGGATGAGGTAGCAATGCCATTGGATTGGAAAGGGGCAGGTGCAGCATGATGTGGAGGGCTGGAGTGCCCTGAGCCTCTCTGAAGATCTGATGGCTCCTCTGAAATAGGCTGTTTCCACATGTCCATTTCTGTCACTTTCACTCCTGCTTCAGTAATCCATGCTATTCTTCCTCCACCACTCAAGCAGGTATGGGATGAAGCTTGAAGTCACAGCCTTGTTAACAGAAATAAAAAAGGTGTGAAGGAGCAGAAGATATACTGAGCTTCCAGGTTGTTTCTCTCAACCCAAAGATACCAAAATAAGGCCAGGAGATTTAATAGTCACTCCTCTCCAAAATCTAGAAAGGCTTTTTGATGGTGGACCATCCTCTGAGCATCCAGATGATGGCAGGGGAGTGCCACATGGGATGGAGAGGGAAGCATCCCACTCCCCTTGCAGCTTATGTGACCCCGACAAGCAAATATTCACACTCTGTCTCCAGTGAGTGTAAAAAACCATTTTATTGTGTTGATACATATTATGTTTCCCCATAAGGACCATAAAGGCTTTGCTGTGCCATTGATGATCCTGAGGTCCAAGAGCAAAACCTTGCACTGGATTTTATTCCCTCAAGCCTTGGGTAAAATGTGTAGGTTGTGGTTTCCCTGCTTTAGGTGTGTTATCTTTGGCAGAGAGATTGTTACCAAAAATTCGGCAAAATAAACTCCTTAACACCAATATAGCATTAAGAAGCAGGCATTCTTTATTTGGCCAGATGCACGGGGGGGGATAGCCCCTCCCAAAGCCATGTGTACTTGAGTACAGGGAAGTTTCTCTTTATATACTGTATTCTACATACATATTCATTGATTGTCTCAAACTAAACATACATATGATAATCATTTCCCCAAAATCATTAATGTATTTCCCCTCCCCTTTACACATGCATTCTTCTGTCCTGGGGGTCTCTCTGGTGGTCCCTAGTGGTCGGGGACCCCAATGTTGCAGCTGACCTGGCTGAGTTGGCAGGGCACTGGGGCTGGTGAACTTGCAGTTCTCCTTCTTACACAATGGGCATTGTGCAATTCCATAGGTCAGTGGTTTTGGTAGAACAAGCATTGTGTTAGCTCACCAGGTGTAGACAATTTATCATCTGGTAACAAGATGAGTGGTGTCTGAGGAAGTTCAGGCTGTGCTTGTATGTGATGCTCTTTCCTTCTGAGCTCTATCTGAGCCCTTCTTGCGATGCAGATACTGTACCAGAGGGCTCTGTGAATTTGAGGTGTTGTGGTTAGTGTCTTGTGGAACTTGTTCAGCTCTTAGGAAGCATTTTTAAAAATAATTTATAAGATCTCAGGTTGCTTTTAAAGCAGAGGAGCAGCAGTTGGATGCTGCTGCAGGTGAAGGTGATGTGAGGAAGAGACTTCTCTCAGGTGAGCTGGGGGTAAAGTCCAGCACCCAGGAGCTCTCCAGCTGATGGAAGACTGGAGAAACTATTTCTGGAGATGAGCTGAACCCCAGCTCTGCCTTGGTGATGCGTTTTGGGAGAGGACTGAGGTACCTGAGAGGCTTGGCTGGGTTTGGCATGTTTCTTCCCATAGCTGAGTCAACCTGATCCAGAAATGGGATGGGAATGGTCTGTGGAGGGTTCCTGAGAGACAGGAAAGGCAGAATGCAAAGCATGGAAACGTACCTGATGGATGTTGGCCCTGGGTCCAAACTGTGGAAGTTTGGTGGTGGGGTGTTGGGCTTTATCTCCAGAAGTCTCTCCTTCAGCACTTGGTCTTGGGTGAGGATAATGCTCTTTTTTTGCTCTCTGGAGCATCCTCACTTTGGAGTGAACTGCATGGCTGAGTTCACTGTGCTGTGGTCTCCTGGTGAGGACAAATTTTGCTATGCTGACTCTCCCATTTCATTTTGGGTCTCTCTCCTGTTTCCTGTTTTCATCCTTGCTGCTGCTTGGTCTTTTCCCAGCAGGAGTGGTATGAAATTGTGGTAGTTATTGCTGGTTGAGTTTTTGTCTGCTGGTCTCTGCAGAGCAGCAAGAAAACCCTCCTGGACTTTATTTAATTTCGTGTTCTTGCTGCTCAAGTGAGTCTTTGGGGTCTTGTGTATTTGTAAGGAGCTATAGCTAAAAATATAGCAAGACCCTATGGTTTCTAAGGAAGCTGGGGGCAGCAGATGTGTCTTGGTTTAGAGACAAGTTTAGGAGAAAAACACTCTGGAATGAGTGTTTCCTCTAAAAAAAGGGTTCCAACAATCCCTTTCTGCCAATAAGAGATGAATACTAGTGGATGAAAGTGAAAAAAACCCAACCGTTTATTGACAAGTGGAGTGCCCACATGGCACAGGAAAAAAAATGGCGCCGGCTCCTGTCTCAAGGAAAAAAAACCAAACAAAAGGTTCATGCAGCAGCTCGGGCAAACAGATGGGAACCTGGTGAATCTCTGGTGTTGGTCCCCTCTTCACAGCAGATGAAGCAGGTGGATTTGGTGTCCTTTTCTCTCACCGGCTCGGCTTTTCCGAGGTCTGGGGCTGAAAGGGAGCGGCCCCTCGCCTTCCCGCCGGTCCCCGGCTGATTCTTCTCCCATTGATTGTTCTCTCTGATCTTGGACCAAAACCAAACCGTCCAATTCAAGAAAGAAGCCGTCGAAGTATTGCTGTCACAGTCTCCAAGGCCAGGGAAAGGAAAAAAAACACTTCTTGCCTAAGCTAACAAACCCCCAAGCTAACTGAGCAAAAAAACCCACAGTCCGCAGGGGCACCATGGATGCTTGGGGAGTGAGGCTTTGAAAAAAGCCTGCTGAAAAGCCCCAAGGTCCCCCCCCTCCCCCTGGACCCACCTTAAAGCTACAGCAACCATTTCTGGGTGTAGAGCAGATGATTAGGGAATAGAGTATCATCATAAAATCACCCCAAGACAAGAGCTATTTCAGGAGCTCTTTGGGGCACATTTAGCATATTGCCTGACTATTTCAACGGAGTAATTAAATACTGTTAATTATTTCACTGTTTTTATGTTTGGCAGAAGTATTAAGACATTTACATTACTCATGCCATTGTTAAGTTTCAAAGTTAACAGTATGGTGCTCTGTTTGGGGTAACTCAGTCTTCATCAGGTTGGGAAAAGGACACCTCTTCCTGTCTTGAAAATCTGGAAGCATCGATGCTTCTGGATGAGCCTTGGGATGTTCTTCTGAAACTTCTTGGAGAAGGTACAGTTCTGCTACCTGAGTATAATTAGCGCATTACTGAGTCATCCAAAATAAAGGACTACTGTAGCTAACCAATAATTTTCTGTTTGTTTGAGGCCCTGACTATTTTATTTTTATTTATTTATATATATGTGTTTGTGCGCATATATATATATATATATATATTCATTTACAACATAGATGCCTTGCTAGTGATCCTAAGAAGAATATATTTCTTGCTCAGTTCAGGCTGAAATGGGAATGACATTGGATGTTCTCAAAACTTTTGTGCATTTAACCATCAACTTTCCTGCTGAAAAGAGAGGTTTTGTTTCTTCCACATCTACTTTGGGCTGTGCCATGGTTGGGCTTCTGCAATGTAGAGGTACTTCAACAGTGGCCAGGAATGGGGATGGTGTCTCTATCGTGGGTGGATTGCAAAAAATTTGTTATGGAAAATAATGGATTTTAGATCTTTGCTGTTTTGAGTTACCTTTGGAGACTCCTTTGAGGCAGTCCATGGACCTCTGAGGCTTTAGGGACCACAGCTTGACTAGGAGTGGTCTTGTGCTTACTTCAGAAAAGTCACTACTCCCATCTCCTCTTCTATAGAGACAATCCTTGGCCTCCTCTGTCCTCCAGGCATGTAACAGTTGTGGTACAGGAGAAGAAAAACCTGGTTTCTTAGGTGGTAGGAGAAACTGTGGTGACACAACTTAAACTTCTGCCTCTGCTATCTCTGCAGGACCAAATCCTGCCACACCTATTGGCTAGGAGCCTGCCACAGGAGTATTTCATAATGTGCAGCCATTTATTAAGGGCATCTCCTCTGTGGCCACCAGCACTGGCTCAGCTTCATCTTCTTCCCTAGCATGGTTGTGTCCACCATGCTGCTGGGTGGTGGTGGAAGTCATCTGCATCTCTCAAGTGGCAAGATAGAAAAGGTTATGGATGAGATGACATGTCCATGATGGGAATGTCCCTGAGATGGGGAGCGGAGCTGGGCAGCTGTGTGGTGTGCCTCATCCCGTGGTGTCATGTCATGCCTGGGTGATCTGAGGATGCATGTGGGCTTCCACAAGCTTCTCATTTCTCACCAGCAATTTTAATTTGCCTTAATGCAAAAGAAAACAACCCAACCAACCTTCCCCCTCCCTCTGGAGCTGGCCTGGCTCACTGCGACTGGTTTGTACAGCCTGCGCTGACCTGGGAAGGCTTCACCACCACTGGAGCCTGCCCCATGCTGGAACAGAAACTACAGGGAGACACACAGCTCCCACCAGCTTCCCCAGCCACCTGTGATGGGGAACCATTAACGGGGTTCATAATTAATTCTGAAAAATGCTTTTGAACTCATAAAATCCTGGAGGAGCTGTGTTGCTTGGCTTGTGTTCTCTGGGACCTTGGGAGAAGCTTGGGAGAAGTTGGTGTTCACAACCAAGCTGTCGCCATCCCTCTGCTGCCGGTTGTATTGGGTGATAGCTGGCATGGGAGGTGAGTGGTTGGGTTGGCATGGGAAGGGTGGCTTGAGAGACTGCAACATAGCAGTGTAGCACACTGCAACAGTCCAGGTCTCTGCCATCAGGTGTGCTGTGCCATATGGTAGGGAGGGCACCCAGTCCATCCCCAAGCTAGCACTGAGGTCTTCTGCAAATAAGTATGTACAATCTCAAGTGTTTTGCATCGTTTGATTAAGTCTCACAAGTCTGTCTTTGCAAGCATAATGCTTTTGAGCTAGAACAGAATTGCATTGCAGATAATTCAGGGGTCTTGGCCATCCCAAGCATTGAGCATCTCCTTTGTGAAGCCAAAGCTTTGCCAACTGGCCTGGAGCTGGTCACAGATGACATAACCTTGGGTGAGATCGGGGCTGGGGCAGCTGCTTTGCACAGCTGGGCTCGCCTGTGTCTGTGACTGTGAGCTGCTCCTTCTGTTACATGGTCCATGGAGGCACTGTTTTAGGGCCACCATTTTCTGCAGAGGACTATGAAGGGTGTTCATGTCTGTGAAAACACATCTTAGTGTTTGCTAATGGGGGATCTTGCATGAATAATCCTGGGGTGTATTTTAAAGGATTTTTTGTTCTGCAGAGAAGTATGCGCTCCAAGTGGCACTATGGTATAGTCTAGGTCCTACCAAGCCAGTCCAAAACAGTAGTCTGCAAATGCTGATTTGCTTTTGGGTGCTGGCATCTCCCTACACCACCCACCCAACCAGAAGCAAACCCCCTGGACTGGAGGGCTCCTGGGTGCCGTGTCCCAACTGCAATGAAGCCAGAGGGGATTTTAATAATGTGTTGTAAAAATACCATGTTGGATGCCTGGGCAAGAGAGGAAAAGAAAGCAGGAAGGATTATGGTTGTGCTGTGGTTGTCAGCTGGAGTTTAATAATAGAGAAATGTTCTATGTTTAAGGTGGTCTTTGCTTTGCATGGTGAGAGGAGACAGGGGAGGATGCCTGCACCCACAGGATCTGTATTCCCTTAAATCAGGGCATATTCCCAGCTGGGCAAATGCTTTGGAGGCATCTTTGATTACATTTTTCTCTAGCTCAGGAAGCCAGGCTGGTGATTCTAAAACTTGCAGCAATAATTTTTAGAGCTGGAGGTTTTATAGCAGGACATGAAGGCTAGGAGTGCTTTTGGAAATGATTTCTTTACTTTTCTTGCCACATGCATATTTCGTTATTGCGATTAACTTGGAGTTTTCAGTGTCCATGGGGTCTCACCGCGATGGCTACAGATGCCTGTAAAGAAAGAAGAGGCCATGGATGTGGATGAAGAGCTGCAAGGGACCAGCTGTGATGAGGTGATGGATAGCTTTCTCCAACAGTTTTTTCCATTTCTTTTGAGACCAGCAGATTCTTGCATCCTTATGGCAGCTCTGCAATGAAATGCACACTTCTGGAAAGCTCTTCTGGTGAACAGCAGGTTTTCCATCCCTTTTTGCATCCCTGCTCTGTCCATCCCCGTGCCGGCCTGGTGCAGGTAGAGGAGTGTTTTTTCTTGCCTTTGCAGATGCTCAGAGCAGCATCAGTGGTGGGCAGGACATTATAACCCTGTGGAGTGCTTAGTTGTCGGCAGAACTGCAACATCCCTCCCTGCCAGGATGCTTTTAATGCAAAGATTCACCCCAGGATGCTGGTCTCTCTCCCTCCCTCCTGAGTTTCAGAGCACACATCATCTTTCTCAGAATTGGCTCTGAAAAAGGATATTTGCACATTGTTTTTTTAATATATATTTTCATTACGTTGGGTGAAAAATTAATTTGCTGTTTCTGTGCTTGCTTTTTTTTTTTTTAACAGAAATGAAGCTTATATAACTCAGACTGGCTGTCACTTGCTATTCCTCTGGAAGCTTTTTTAACCCAGGGACTAATTTCAGCCAAATTTGACAGAGGAGTGCAGGTCTCAAAGACAAGAAATTGCAGGCTGTAAGAAAGAGGGTGGAAAAGTGAAACGCAGATTTCTTCTTGCCTCCAAGGAGAGTCTGCAGCAACTGTGAGCTTAAATATTGTCTGTCTGGGTGCAAGCAGATCAGTTAACTCAGAAGTACCTTTAGTAAATCACTACATTTTCTTTAAGGAAATAACCTAAATTGTCTTGAATATGGGGAAGAGGAGCTGGCTCTAGGGATGCTGCCAGGGAGGGTGTGATGAGATGATGCTAGATGACTTTTAAAGGTCCCTTCCAACCCAAACTATTCTATGCTGCCATGCTGTTGTTCCAGGACTTTGTGCTTGTGCATGACCACCAAGCTTGCAGTGAAAAGCTAGTGGTTGATTTCTCCCCAGAGTCTCCTGCCTGTACCGATATCCTGCAGTTCAAAAGGCTTTTCCAGCCTTGAGCTTAGCCTCGCTGCATACCTGCTGGGGTGGATAAACAGGTATTATATTGTTACTGCTCTTAATAATGACATTTCACATGCTACCACCTAGCTCACATAGAGCATTTGCACACTGAAGACTGGATAAAATCTGTCCTCAAAAGCTTGGCCAGGCTGTGCCCAGGCTTGCTGCAGTTTCCCGCTGAGACCAAGGTCTTGATTGATTGCATCGCCTGGAGATGAGGCAGCAGTGCAGTGGCTTTTCAGCATCATCCATGGTCCATGAACTTGCCTTGAAGCTGGAGCTGCTGTTAGAAGTGATTGGTGACCCTCTGGTTCCCAAAGGAGCTGGGGATGATGCTCTGCCCCTCTCTGCTCCTGACAGCCTTTCCCATTACAGCTGCAGCACAAGGCTGCCTTTTCTATCCCTTCCCCTTCTACTGTCACTATATGCACTTTCATTTTTCATTTTTTTTAAACTGTGGATTCTCTTCCTTTTTTGTCAGCTTGGAGAATGATTTTCCTTATGCTCTTCTCTATTTAGGGCTGTGGGGGAGAGAGTGACAGTCTTTCCCATGCTCTGGTTTTCATAGTCATCCCTTGCTAGCTTAGCTAAGGTTTTCCTTGAGCACCTCCCATTACACTTGCTTCATTCAGCAGAATTGTGTCTTCCTCCTCACTGCACGTTTCAGTAGGGAAGGGCATGGTGGGGGAGGATGAGCCATCAACATGAATTTTCCCTGTGCCAGGAGGATAGCAATGCAGCGAGGAGGACACTGCTAGACCTGTGGCAGCTCCAGGTCTCCTGCTCTGCTCCTCATCCATTGTAGTGGTTTAAAGCCAAATTATACATTACTTTTTTGATGTCTTTTTCTGTGAGATAAGCATTAAGAGAAAAGCAAAGCAGGCACAAAACTTGACAGAATATGAAGGTTTATTAACAGACTAGATAAAGTAAAGAAGGCAACAACATAACAAACTTTCAGAACTCTTTCTCTCCCCCCCTTTTCCCCTCTCCCAATTAGTATCACAATTTAGGAAAGGGAAGAAAAAAAGGGTTCTCCCTCTTGCCTTACATGGTTTTACAAACTGCCACCATTTGCAGGTTTGCTTAGAATTACACAATCTCTGCTAAGGTGTAACACATCTCTTTTCCATGAGCCCTCTCACAGCTCTTTCAACTGTAAAACACAGGCCCTCACATGGGGTTATTACTCGTTTAAGGATGAATAATTTTTTGTTTTTAGCTTGAACATAAGGCTTTTTCTTTGCCACCAGGTTTTAAAAGCCTCTCCCTGCTTTATATATAACCTCGCCTTGGCACTCTTCAACCTTTTTACAAGCTACACGGAAAAAAATGTCCATCCCCCCACGTACTTTAACATGGATTAAAGAGACAAACAGTTTGCAGTATTACAGTTCATACCACGGCGAGGAAAGGAGATTTTTAAGCTCCGCGCGGGACCACGCAGCGCCGCCCTTGTAGCTTCGCCTCACGTGACCCCGCTTTCTCTCTCTCTCTGGTTCTGAAAGCCGCCATGTTGTGGGGTGTTACCCCCCGCTCCCTCTGCGCTGCCGGGTGCACAATGTGGAAAAGGAGTGTCTTCTTCTGTTCGTCACGAAGTATGCTGGCTGTACTGAAGGCTCTGCCGGCTCCCTCTTCCTCAGGATACCGCGTCAGATAACCTCAGCCTTGTAGCCAGCCATAGCCACCCGCGGCTCAGGGAATAGTTCTCCTCCCCACAATCCTGAGTCCATGCTGCAGCATTAGGAAAAGGAGCAGGAGGCAGAGAGGCAGGGGGCAGGGGTGCCCGTCCCCAGCCCCGCAGGCTGGGCAACGGGGGCCCACCCCTCCCTCTCTCCCTGTCCCTGCACCAAGCCGGAACGGGAGAAACTTTCTTCCTTTCTAAAAAACCCGCCTTCCACAGGGTTTAAATATGTGAAATTGAGAGAAGCGTGATTGGTTTAAAGAACTGCCTGTCAGTTCGGGTCAAACCACGACATACAGACATCTGTGGAGAGGCGAGTCCAGTCAAATGAAACTTTGAGGGTTGAATCTGTTGAATCGGATCCATCCAGTTTAGCCAGATGTTTCTGGAGAAGGCTTGGTTGCCTTGCAGGAGGCAGGTTTCACCCCAGAAAACTAAGCCTATTGTTTCTTGTAATAGCCATGTCAGATCACATTTCTTCTTCTTCCTTGAGTCCCTTGATCCTTGAACTGGGCCAGCCCATTGCAGCAGGTGGAGCATGGGTGCCTGGGGACATCATGTCTTTTCTGTCCAGTTCTGGCTGTTGTGAGACAATACAAGCATTACAGTCAAGTTTTATTGGAAGTGCTTTAAACTTGAGTCATGATAAGGTGGTGGCTGATGTTGTGAAAGCTTGTAATTGAGGAGTTGTAGAAATTTAGCAGCCAAGGTGAATATTTGCATGAAGAAATAAAGTGTGCTGGGAAGTCTGAAGTTCACCAAGAAAAGCTTAAGTAACCCAACTTGGGTTTGGCTTGCTCATGTTCATCTTTTTTTTTCTTTTAAGAAATCCAACCAAATCATGAACCTGTTGGAGGCCGTTAGTTAACCAGTGTGATGGTTGTAGAGCATCCAGTGATGTGACTCTTGGATCCTTCTAACTGGATGTCAAGAGGTAGAGCTGTTGGTGATTTGTCCCCATCCCTTAATGCTTCTGACCTTTTCCACACATCTACAAGTGTTACACTGAGCTTGATGAGAAGTGTAAGCCAGTAAAGCCTTCATCTCATTCTCTTCATAGGCTAATAAGCATAAGAATATAATTTTCCACTTATTTTGGTAATTCTGTTTATCCACTTGATTACAGTAGACACATCCATCATGTGCTTCCAGCATATCTCTTCTCATGTCTCTTCCATATCATCCAGTGACATGAATGAAAAGCTGTAGCCTTGTTCTTGCAGCACCTACACTCAGCTCAGGCCATTTTAGCTCTCTTGTGAGCATCTCTGTCTATTGATTAAAGTATTAGGAGGAATGTCATCTTGGAAGCAAAGGGTTTGATTAGCCAATTGTAACAAAAAAGCAGTGAACTTTGATTAAAAGTACATGAGAAACTGTAGCCACTGGTTTTTAATGTGCTGGAGGGAGGTTGAAGCACATAACCAAATGAGAGCATTGGTTGGGAAGCTAATGACAGGAGTTTGCAGGCTGAACGTGAACATCATGCATGAGGTCTTCTGCAGGACCTAGGTGTATGCAAAAATGTTTGTGTGTATCTAAGGGGGACTGCCATTTCTTTGCTAGTGAACTGTAGTGACTGCAGGAACTTCATGGTTGCATGAAGCATGTAGAGGTACAGTTGAGTCTGTAGGATGTTCTTCTTGTGTGAAGATTGGGTTTAACTTGGATCAATGTCTTGGTTTAAGACAATTTACGGGGCGTAGATTCCAAAATAAGTTACCTCCCCTTAGTTTTCAAGAGACAAATGCAAGAAGATATAAGTGAAAAAATAACAGTTTACTAAAAAAGAAACAGCAATAACCACTAGATACAAAGGTGCTGAGTCACGTGGCACCCCAGGGCCAAAGAAAACAAGATGGCGGCCGCTGGGGCAGTCCACGTAGCCCAGAAGACAAAGACAAGATGGGGGAGAAGCCCCTTCTCTGGACCACCTGGCCAAGAGAGAGAACAAAGGAGAAATAACACAGCAGCCGAGTCTCCGCGGTTCCAGAACTCCCTTCCCCTCAAAAAACAAAAACAAAACCTGGAAAAACTTTTTTTTGTTCAGAAGGAGTCAATGCTGCCAAAACGCTGGAAGAAACTTCCTGGCAGTTGCAGGGCCGACCCCCTCAGTGGCTGGAAATTCATGGAGCGGGCCATCTCCCTCCCAGCACTGCGTGGCTGGACTGGGGCCGGCGGTGATCTGCTGGCAGCAGCTGGAAACTCGTGGAGTGGTGTAACACCCCGGACACTTAAATGTAAGGGGGTAAACCAAGGTTCCTTTGCTCTGGGTAGGCGCAAGGGACAGATACCGACCAGATATTCTCAAGAGGTAAAAATTACACAAAAGTTTACTGGCAAAATATAGAAAATCAAGGAACTTTGGCAAAAGATTTAGTACAACATAAAACACTTATCACAACATAGACTTAGCCCATTCAACTTAGCAACCTTTAAACCCATTTGATGTTACATTCTATGAGCCGAGATTTAGAAGCCCCTGGGATATCACTGTTGGGTTTCTCAGCTCCTCAGGAATGTTACCACTTTCTTTCTAGCAAGGCAGCAGCACACATGTGCCTATGTGCACTGAGGTTTATCGCCAACTGACTTAATTATTATAATCTCACTCTTCCCTAGATGGTGCAGGTTTCCTTGGCTGTCAGGAGGCTTCCCAGGTTTCTCCAAGCTGCTGTTTTGATCTCTCATCTGTCTTTTAATAATATTACTCATTCGTTCAGGCTAGGTAAAGCCAGAGAATACGGTTTGTAGCCAGATAGAGTGTAATACTTGTGAACTGCCTTTCCTGCTCTGATGGACATCTTACTGGGTTTGGTGGTATAGTGGTTTAGTTCACATCTATTTTCTTCTGTGAGACAAGGATTTTGGAGAAAAGCAAAGCAGGCTCAAAACTTTAAAGAATATAAAGAAAGCTTTATTAACAGAACTAAAAGAAGAATAATAAGAGTCAGAATAAACCTTCAGAACACTTCTCCCCCCACCTCTTCTTTCTTTTCCCACTGACAACGTAAAAAGACAACACTTGGGATTTTCAGTCAGTTTACCACCTCTATAATAATCTTCCTTCAGTTCACTTAGGGAGAGGAGTCTCTCTTGCCATGCCATGGGGACTTCCCCACAAGAAACAGTTCTCTCGTGGCTTCAATGTCACAGCGAATCATGCTGCCTGGGAATGAAATTCTGCTCGTGATGTGAAAGTCCCTTCCCTCGACTTACAGCTTTCCCCACAACTGTTTTCGAGGGTTCAATCTTTAGCTAATGGGGTACTATTTTAAGGATGAGTTGTTCAGAAGCAAAGGTTTTCTTCATCTATCTCTGGGATTGTCTTGGTTTGAAAGACAGGTGTCTGTCGAGGAAGGCAGGAGCCTCTTCTGAAATGGAAAATGCAACTCCCTTTCCTCCAAATTATTATAATTTTGAAATTAAGAGGCTTTCAGGCAAAGATATGAGGGGTGGGAATAACAGTTTTTTACTAATATACATATATATATATGACAAGGCAAACACACAACAATAACTATGGCAGTAACAGCAAACAGGACCACAAACTCAGTGCCAGCCTTT
>RAHM01000008.1:600000-788539 GCA_003713295.1 Parotia lawesii
TCCAACTCAGGATAWTCTATGACTCTATGACTATCAAGTTAGAAAAACAGAGCTTGTAATAGGAAGAAATGTTCCAATACTTCTCACAGTAACAACACAGCGTGAGGTCAGTAAAATGAGAACTATTTGGTTATGTTTTTTCTACTAATTTTTCTTTTTCCGGTACTGCTAAATAACAGTCTTTAAATTGTGGTCCACTTAACTATTATAGTGCTTCTGAGAAAAAAAATTGCATCATTTTAATCATTTTTTCTCTGAGACAATTTATAAAGATTTGATTTTAGCATTGTCGTATTTGTCATTTTATCAAGTAATGTTGAATCTCAGAAAATCTGGGAAAGGGGAAAAAATTAGAACTCACTTCTACTTGTGCAGATCTTTTCTTGCTTTTCTTTGTGTATTAATTTCTATTTATTTAAAACCCCAAGAAAAATAGAAAATGGTCTCATATGAATCAGGGTTCTACATAAGTTGTTTCTTTGTGTTGTTCTGGGAAAGCAGAGAGAAGCTGTTTCATATGCGTACGAAATGTTTGCATAATACACTTACCCATGCAGTTCGTGTATTGTATTAACTTAATTTGTATTACTTTATATTTGTAAATAATGCTGTTGAAACTGGATTTTGTGAGCAAGTCATAATAGTTTCATTTCTTTCAGATCTGTTTGCAAACTACCACATAATTGGCCTGGTTTATTGATCTCACAGAGATTACGTGTCTGACACTGCACCAGTTAATAAAAGGTTTTGTTGGCTTTCTTTAAACTGAGTATTTGAGAACACAGTTCTGTTATGCTGTAGAATTTAAATTGCTTATGTACTGGAATATTTACTACCCTCTTTGTTGTTTCATTTCAGAATGACCTTATTTAAAAATGTATGAGGCTATTTATAATCGACTCTGTGGCAGTGATTAAAGAGGTGTGAATAATAGCTTATTGGAAGTTGACAGCTCCTTGTTTGCTAAACTGCTGTTAGAACGTTTATGCTGCTCAGTTGTACCTCATTTTTCTGAGGGGAAGCTGCATTTTGACAAGTGCATAGAACAGGTATATGTGGCTGACATTTTTATTATTTAAAGAAAACATTTTGGGTTTATTTCTTTAACTGCACAAAGTTAATTAATTGCTTACTCTGTGCCTAATGATCTGTCTATAGTGTGTTAGTAAAATAAGAGTGAACAAATCCATTTTTACTTGCAAAAATCAGATGTTCTTTCTGAATAGAAAGAGTAGCTTCAAATGTGTTTGATCGAGCAGCCAGGCATCTGTCTTTCTGATGTCTTTCTGACCGGTCTCTGATGTTTTTGATTTGTGATTAGGATTCTAAATATCTCTAACTTCRGGAAGGCAACCAGGTAATTTTTCCATTGCTATTCAAAAATAAGAACAAAGGRAAAAAGGACCATGACTTATTTATTTGTAAGTCATGTTGAAGTAATTCAGTTTTTTGTAACAGCATACATAGATACCAGTGAGCTTCTAGATAAGACTGATAATCAGATAATACTCAGTGTTTATCCATACAGCTGATAACACAAATAACTTTCTGGCTTTTGCTCTGCTATCACTAGTATCTCATTTGACCTAGTGGACCCGTTTTAAAGGTGAACAATAACTAAAGCCCCTCTTCACTCTTGTGTCTTGGCTTATGGGAATAAGTAGTTTCTTGTAGGTCTGCACATCCCATGGTGACAGTATAAAACATAAAACTTTTTAGCTTATTTTGGAGAAGGTATGTCAGAATACTGCAGGGACTTCCTCATGCATTTTGAGTTTCTTGGTATCAAAAATTGTAGTAAATTTTCTCCATTACAGCATTGCCTTTTAGCAGTGACGTGACCATAACATCAGAACTGCTTATTCAAAGTGTTTAATAAATGGTGCAGAAATTCATCATTTCATATTGGCTTATTACTGCGAACATGTTACTGATCCTACTGCACTATCATGTCTAATGGTACAAGTCACAGTAGAATTACAGAAAGAATTTATAATTTTGCTAAATCCTTTAAGAATTCTTAATAGAATAATTGGTACAAGCAAAATGCTGTCATCCAGGATATCTCTCCATAAGCATTAGTTCATAATTTCACAGGTTTTACCCCATAAGGCGCTAAAATGAGATAGTGCAGAATTAGTATTCAGAGTGCACTGAGTTAATGGACTACTATAAGATCTAGATATTGTTTAAATAAATGTATTGTGAAATTAATCTTCATTGCTTCTGTTCTTAAGAACTAGATTGGGCTTTTTACAGAGAAGAGATGTTGTTTCTTAGGTGTGTTCAAATTATGACAATATATTGTTTTCAGCTCTTCTCATTCACTCAGCTTCATCAAAACTCTGCTTCAGCTGGCCAAAAATGAAGGTGAAGTTCCACTCAGGAGTTGGTGGGTCTGTAGTGTTGAGTGTTTCCATTGTAGGTAGTCACTCAAAACTCCTGGGAATTCTCCTGGAGAAGGGAATCTGAATGTCATATGGCTTGAGTTTTCCTCAAGTATGTAGATAGAGTATATGACAAGGGTATGTAGCTTTGCAAAACGAACAGTTTCATTAAAAAAATATATTATTTGGAATATCAAAGTTCTAGAACTCTTTATGGTTTTCTAAGTGCCTGAAATACTTTATCTTGTGCTTACGTTGTTTATTTATGCCTTATTCTCAAAGCAATGGCCCTAAGATTGTACTTCTTCATCCAAAAACATTTTACCTGAATTTGCTGTTGAGCTAAACATCATAGGATTGACTTTAACATATACTGTCATGTCTTATTTTTTTATTTCCTCAGGATTCCTCACTTTTCTGATCTCCTCTTGTATGTTTAACATCACTTTTGRGTTACTTAAAAACACAATGCTGCTGTCCTTTAAGTACAGCAGGCATATTACAATTTTCCTATTTATTTGAAATTCTTACATTTATCTGAATTTTTTATCTTAAATTCTACATCATCCTGGCCACCCTGATAGTCTTGTGTCTCAGAAGTCACTGTCATTGTTCAAAACTTCTAGTCACGGGGAGTTTAAATCATTTTTGTGTTAAGAAAGTTTGGTTTCTTTTGTGGTTTTTAATGTCTTTAAGTTGATATGAGTGGTATTACAACATTGTAATGTTGGAGAAGGAACCTGGAATGAAGCCAGTGTGGGGAATGTTCACATGTGTTTCTGTGCACTGTGTAGTAAACGAAAAGTTTAATTACCCACTCTGCTCCCTCATTTTTTTCTCTTTCCTTGTGTGGCCTTGAGTTTGTTAATCAGCAGACCTCATAAGCGAGCCAGATGATGTATTGTTACAGCACCTTTACAGCTGCTGCTTTCCGGAGCACAACGATTACCTGCAGTGGCCGAAGCCTGTTGCTTCCTATTAGAGTACAGTGTTTACTAATTGACCTAAATTTAGCTGGTAAAACAAAGTTGATTTTCGCTCTTACGCTGAAGGGTTTTTAAAGTCATGTTGTATTTAAACTGTAATGGGAAGCCTTGTGGGTCTGTTCTAAATTCTTTGCTCTTTATTTCTCTGGTTTCCTTGTCCTCCAAAAAGAACCAATATGTCATTTATGTCAGCTTGCAGAAAGATGGATGTTTTGAAGGCGAGGGTAAACTTACTGACTCATATTACCAGGGAGAAATATTTATTTCACCTCATGTCTCATGTTTGGCTTAAAAAAATAAAATTGTAGGATGAGATTTCATAGGTGTCTCTCAGTTTTTACCAATCCACAACAGATGTCTCAAGTTTCTACACAGTGTCTTTAACCACAAAGGTTCATCCTAATAGTTCTCTTTCTTAACATTCACAGAGTTCATAAAAGTTGTAGGCTTGACTTGAGCAGTATGGATGTATGTGGCTATTACTGGTATATGCAATAATATTCTCAGCTGTTTCATTAGACTTTTTAGCAGGCAGCTCTTCATACTGGCCACAACACCTCTGAGTACTTTCTGTGGTAAAGGAAAGTTAGGGCACAGAGTCTTTCCATACAATCCTCAACACCGTGGAAATGTGTCTTTTTCCCTCTACTGCTGTCTTTCCCAGAAGTGCTGTTTCCGTCAGGCAGCCTTGCAGAGTTGTGGGTTTTTTCTTTTTAAACATCTCATCCCATCTTTCCACCTTCATTTTGGCCGTTTGTTTTTCATGAGTAAATTGATTTCTTATTCAGCGATGACTTCTCAGGAGCCTTCTGCTCACTGACTGTGCTTGTGTTCTAATCCTCAGTCCATTTCCCTGCATCCCCCTTTCTCTGATGGCATCACAGATTCAAAAAAACGAAATTCCCCTGAAAAACTACTCCGGTATTGATGTCGCCCCTTCTGTGATTCTGACTGCTCTAGGAGATCATTTTAGTTACATTTGTAAAATAAAGATGTCTCAACTGGTTTTAGGAGGAACAGAAGGTTAGATGGATCTTAAAAAAGGGTGTGGGTATGTTCTTGGAAAAATCATCAGAGGTTGGAAAATATATTTCGCTTTTTAGAAGATCCAAAAGTCAGGTCTGATCACATTTGAATTCTTCAAATTCCATGTTTTCTTGTTCTATTTCCCTTAGGAAATAAAAGGTTGTAAGACTAGAGATGTTTAATATCTGAGCTATTAACAGCCAACTCTTCATTATTAAGGTTCACAAATGAAGTAACTAGGTTAAAATATATTTTTTCATTGTTATTGCTGGTATTCCATTTCATAGCATATCAGTGAATTGCAGTTGCGCTGTTCTGATAGAGCAAATAAGATTCTTAAAAACTAAAATCTGCTATAGAAATACTGTCTATAAAATTAAACTATTACATACACTAAAGTAGCTATGAGTAACACAAAGTATGCCTTTGCTGTCTTCAACAGTTCTCTGACTTGTAATTTTAATCAGATAGCTCTTAAGAAATCTCTCAGATGCTGGCTGTGAAGCAACAACAAAAAATTCACAAGTTACTTTAAAGTTTTTCTCCCTTCTTAGAATTTCTGTCTCTTCATAAGAGACCAGATACAGTAAGCTTGAAAGTCATTTGCCTTCTAAACAAAACAGTTTTACCTGTAAACCAGACACTCCCACTGAGATTTGTAGGGTTCAGCTGTTTTTGTAGTAGCCTTTACAAAGAAAAATCTCTGTCTTGCAGTGACTGCCAGATGTTTCTTACTGTCCTCCTCAGTACTCACCTGAAATCAGACATGTCTTAGTTGCTTACCAACTGTCTTTTCAATTTGTTTACAAAAAGCTGGCAAAATTAAATTTAAGAATGCCTCTAATGCATGTCAGGTCATTTGCATGAATAAATATGGGGTTGGATACTTTCTCTCTCTCTTTTTTTTTTTAATTTCTTTTTTAGAGACTAATGTCTCTGTTTAAGCTACCCTGTAACTGATCCTTTTGTCAGATTGTTCTTTATTGCTGTTTGTTTAGCTTACATATGAATTTCAATGTCACATGAAATAGATAAGCTCTTTTAAAGTAAAGTCTCAAAATGTTTGACTTCATCCTTGTGTAGACAGTGGGAATTTGGAGGTGTTGGACTAAACTGAATACAGTTATTCATCACCATTAACAAGTCATGGAATACACCTGCTGTACAGTAAATTCCAATATCATATTTAAAATCTCAGTTTTCTTTTATGGATTGATATTTTAAATGATCTTTATTTGCTTTATTTTTGAAAGTATTTATTGGTTAGGAACCTTTTACAAGCTTTACTGTGCCATGTGTTGATCCTGTGCAAACATGAGTGCATGCTTGCATAGAAATTCAGTGTATCATGTAGTTGCATATGGTAGAAAGTAATTATAAATGGTTAAGAAAGGTTTTAGCATTAGCTTATTAGCTACTGTTCGTTCAGCTCACATTACACTCATGTTAATGCTAAATGAAGAATGTCGAAAAGCTCTTTTCTTCCTTCCACTGTTTTGTGCCAGCACTTAGCATGCCCCTCCGAATAATAATTACAGATAATATTATATAAATATAAATAATAATTATCTGCAGTCTCCCTTTTGTGGTTTTTTTTTAAAGTAGCAACAAGTGAATGAAAGATGAAAAATATTTTTGCCTGTAGGTTTTGGGGGTTTTTTGTGACTGGAAAATGCAAAATAGTGTAAGGAATCATTCACCTTGGAGTTTATGAAGAAACAAATGTGAGGCTGAATGAAGCAAAGCAGCAGAGAGAGTTTCTCTAGAGGTGCAGCAGAGGACAGCACAATGGCTTTTTCTGGATCTCGGTCACATTACAGACCCAATTAACTTCTGTTCTGTTCATTAAGGAAAACTATTTTTTTTCTGATTGCAAAAATGCTTTCTTGGCCATTGCTTCTTTAAGCTAGGTAAATACTCTAAGTTAGGTAAAAAATAAATAAGAATGTTGGAAATCCTAGTACTTGTGTCAGTTACAGCCCTTTCTTCCTGTACTGGGTTTGTTTGTGAATTCAACATCTCTCTTGAGAGAGGCAGATTATTTTCCTAAATCACTGAGTAATATATAAATTTTCAGCAGTTGATAGGAATTTCTGTTGCTGTTAGGATTCAGAAATATGAGAATGTATAATCAGAGGAATATGAGGCTTAAATGCAAGGGTTGCCTTTTGGAAAGAACCCTGATGCTCAGGAAGGGAAGAGCAGGAGACCTCCCTGGGGGTGCTGGCAGCCTCCAGGATTGTGGGAAAAGCAATGGCCTTCTTCCCCTGCTCCACTGCTCTGCCAGTCAGAGACACTGTTCCAGTGCTCAGCCACCCTCTGGCTGAAAAACCTTTTCCTGGTATCCAGCCCAAACCCCGACACAGCTTCATGCCGTTTCATTGAGTCCCGTCACTGGTCACAAGAGTGAAGAGATCTGTGCCTGTCCCTCCGCTTCCCCTCRTGAGGATGTTGAAGGTCTCAGTCTCCTCTTCTCCAGGCTGAACAAATCAAGTGATCTCAGCCACTCCTCATGCGCCTTCCCCTCAAGGCCCTTCATTATCTTCTTGGCCCTCCTTTGGGTGCTCTCTAACAGCTCAATGTCTTCTTTGTATTGCGGTTCCCTAAGCTGCCCCCAGCACTCGAGGAGAGGCCACCTCAGCCCAGAGCAGAGCAGGACAATCCCCTCCCTTGCCCGGCTGGCGATGCTGTGCCTGATGCCCCCCAGGACACGCTTGGCCCTCCTGGCTGCCCGGGCACTGCTGGCTCATGTTCAGCTTGCCATGGACTGGGGCTCCCAGGTCCCTTTCCGTGGCACTGCTCTCCAGCCTCTCATTCTCCAGCTTTCTCTGCCACGTAAGTTCAGACAGAGATAATATCATGTCATCATGTTATGTCTGCTCTGAAGTTCCTGGCTTTGCAGGATATTTTCTTATTCATTAAGACTGTTTTGATAGATAGAGTATCATTCTTCAAGGCTAGCAGTGCTGTTTTCTCAGGATRTTATTTCATATTTTAAGGAAAACAGTGTGAAATAGTTTGCTAGAACATTTAGTAGCTTCCTAGTTCACCTAAGTAGCTTATTTTGAGAAGTGAATAAGGTTTTTTTTAAATTAAGACTAGTGCACAATTTAGTRTTTCTTTGTGCTAGAGTGCATATATGGGTGTATTTCAGCAAGAACCTCGTGTATGTGTTCCTCTTCATTCTTGCAGCACTTTCTCAATGCTGGTTTGACTCTTCATATCTTTGATGGGGAGCAGCTGTAGTGTCAGTATCAGCATGGCTGTGCAAGTCCTGAAAGTTTGTTGTGTTCTCTTCTCATACCTTCTTTGGAAACCAGACTTCTCTTGAAGCATGTGCTAACAATGACAGTGAAATATTGYAATGGATAGATAGGGGTTATTCTTCAACATGGGAGCCAAAGAGCTGGTTTGTTGTCCATTTTTTGGTCAAAAAATCTGTGTGTAAATGCCTTTGCASGGAGATTCAGTAGCTATATGGGAACAATTTGTGTACAGGAATGGGACAGTGTAAATCCAGATTACAGTTTTAAAGAAGTTAACCCCACCTTTGGAAGCACCTATCATAAATTAATTGGTCTTCAGAGAAAGATAACATCTTGCTAATGTGGAATACATTCATACTCTTTTGAAGTCAAGAGGTTAGTATGGTGAAACATGTTTATTTCCTTAATATAATATCAGAAATACCAATTAAGTTTCATTCTGATTTGTATAAAAATAAAAAGTCTTATTTAAATGTATAAAAACCACTAACATAAAACTTCCCATTGCTATTTTAGCAATGCATATAGTCCTCATGGAATGCATCTTTTGAAAATTAAATTATTCCTTAAGCTTTAGGCTTCCATTTAAACAGGATAAATGAGGCCTTTCATAATCTCATGTAGCCACCTGTTTCAAGAAAACACCACGGGTTGTCTATCCTTGAAATCCAGTAAAACACTGTAAATCTGTTGTGTGTTTTTTGACCATCTCTTTTTTTATGCTCCTACACTGCAGTAGATTCTTGGGAATGATAGCTGTTCATTACCTTGCAAAGAGAACAAGCTACACTTAGAATTTAGATGGTGCTTTATTTCCCACTTCACACAAATGAATCATATAAATGGTCAGTGATTTAATATTTTAAAAGAATTGAAAATCAGTAATGTGAACAATCTGTAATGTAAAAATGAGTATTGCAAAAATATAGCAGACAGTTAAAAATTGGAGAGACTTGGAACTTGTCATACCTTTCCCAGACAGTAATTTTCTGCCGCCAATGTTTTGGTTGATTAGCTGTGAATATAAATGCAAAAAATTATGTGCATATCATATATGAATATGCATAATAAACTCATGTTAGTCAAGGTACAAAACTACGTGTAGCAAACCAGATCATCCAAATTACATGCTAAAACTCTGTTCATCTGCATTTTGATATTCTGGCATCTCTTTATAATCTTTATTTTCAAAAAAAGGGAATTAGGGATGTTTGCTGTAACAATCTGTCATGATAATAACATATAATCACTACAAATTAGTTACTCTGAATCCAAAAGTCAGGACACATATTTTGAAAACTGAAACCTAGAACACCATTAAAAATGTTGTTCAGTTATTATGTGGAATTAGAGTGAAGCCAAAATGTAACTTGTCAGCTTAAAAGACAAATTTTTTAAAAGTCCCTTTGCCTGGGTCATAAGAAGGGAACAGCCAGGGGGATTACTTGAATACTGGAGTGTTGGAACTTAYAGTCAGAATAAATAGATGACCATTGTTCATTTGACAAACTACGTCTCTCTCAAGAGACAGATTTAAGAAATTACTTGGAGATTAGGGAAAAATGTTGTGAAATATGAAATGAAAATTAATTTGTACTCTCTAAATAAATTTATTTTGATAATTTATCAATTGAGATTATATTTATGCAACATCTGCTCAAAATTGTGTCATTTATTGTTCCATTAATTTAGGAATGAGTTTTTTAAGAAAAGTGTCAGAGCTTCACAAGGCATGTGATGAATTTCAGTGATATGTGTACCATGTATAAAATTTTCGTATTGCTGAAGACTTTTCTAGTGGCATCTTACGATAGTCATAAAATTTTGGGGACAAGAAAAAATTCCTGTCATAGGCTATTCTTGTGTATAAAATGTGCCATTGGAGTATCATCCTTCTGCTTATATTTAAGAGGATCTCAAAACTTTATAAGCCAAACTAGTATCCCTGTATTGTAGTCTTTTTATTATCACTGAAATAAATATTTACAGTGTATAAACCTAGGTTATGATGTTATATAAAATAACCAGTCTTATGAAATATATGCATTTATATAAACATGTCAGCTGTGTCTTCCTGAAGAATTAACCTGGCCTAATGGTATCTGAATTGATTGAGGGATTGAGGAGCATCATGGAGTGGGTTTGATTACAACTGATAGCTTCTACTAACCTGACTTTTTATGTACAAATGATAAAATGTGGCCGTCAAGTTTTTCAGTATGGATTAAGGTAATTATCAAACTGTAATTCAGATTAAGTCTTTAATGAGGATAGATCTAAAGCAACTGTGTTAGAATTGTGTTCAATTTATGCTGCAATTGTGACCAGAAATAGGGTATTACACTTGTTTAGCAAGTTGGTCAGTATGAGGGAACTTGTATGTCATTTTGGTGTGTGTGGTTTTTGCCTGTATATATCTTAAAATTAGTGCCTCCATCATGCTGCAGTCAAATAAGTTCCTCTTACCACATTTTCCCAAATGGTTGGAACCCATTGGTACCTAGTGCCAATTAATGATGAGACAATTTTCTGTGTCTCTTCTTTAATCGGTGGCATTTTTCTGTGTGAAATGGTTAATTTCTAGTGTAGTAATAAATCATCTGGTTTTAAAAATCTGTCTCTGAGAAAGTAATTAATGGGCTTATCTCCTGAATGCATCTCTTAGCTAATTTTTTTTTAATATCTGAGAAGTTTTGTAAGGAAGAAAATGTCGACTGTCTGGAGCTAAGAGTATTTTGAACACAGAGCAGAGTGGTACAGTCACCAGTGGAGAGGTAATTTTTGAAGAGTTAAACAGACTATGTAATACAGGGAAATACTTCTTCCTCTCAGCCTTTCGTCAGTTTAGTTCACTGTTTCCATTTGTTCAGTAATTGAAGGTAGTAAAAGATGAAAGTTTCTCAGATTTTTATACATCTTATGCTTGATTTTTATGATCACGGCGCTCAGTTGTCTTGGAGGCAGTAAACCCCTGCAGCCCTCAGACTGTCCTCAGCTGTGAGGGACCCATTTGGGTGTGTAGATTCATTTTTCCAGTCTTCTGAGTAAAATGATAAACTGTATARCTAATACTGGTAACAGAAATGCAAACTTATCAGTAATCACATAGGACATGAGGGAAAAGYTTCTGCTTTTTTCCTCTTTGATTTAAGCAGAGAGCGACTAAAATGTTGCCACCTACCCAGAACTGGTGTCTGCAGTATATTTTTGAAAATTCAGGGKTTTTTTTAAATCATTAAGATCAACATTTTCTATTTATTCCTTTGCAACTTTATGGGAAAATTATGTGTTCTTTAGAAAGTGAAAAATGGACAGAGTGCAGATTTAGTCAAAAGTTTATGCCTGTGCATTACATGGGTATCCCCACCTTCTGCTTGATATTTATTTTGTCCATATGCATTCACAAATATAAACACTTGTAAAAACTTCCATGTTGCATAGGAGAAGTTTCATCACCTATAATGAGTGAACACTATTCTTCATTTTCTGAGGCTCCCTGAGGGACAGCATGTGAAATGGGGGAACCTTGAGAGAGAAAAACATATGATAATACACAGCTTCTTCCTTGATGGGTGTTTAAAGCTGCAGTGAAATTATAGAATTTTTTTTCCAGTAGATATTAAAAAAAATGCATGGAGGGGATATGGTTCTTTTTTCACTGCTTCATGTTTTTATAAAAACTTCCTTAAAGTATTAAACTTCTTGTAAGTTTTTGTAAAGCTTCCTGACAGCAGCAGGTGACATGGAATTATRCAGACAGAGTTAAGTTCTCATTTGTAGAAACCTTGGCTTGTACAATGGTGATAACAGGCAAAGGGTGCAGTTAATTTTCTCATACACTTTTGGCTGTCTTGTTTCTGAAGGTTAATTTCTTTCTTATGGGACTATTTTTAGTATTTTCAAACCTATAAGCACCTTGTTGTAATACCATTTTTCAAATTATGCTGCCACTGAGAATTTTTGTATTTGCATGTAGCATTTACATCAATATAGAGACTATAAAAAGAGAATATTTGGACCATAGTTAGCTTTTTCATTGGAAGAAGGACCATCATTTGCAAATCCAATAGAGAATTTACTRTTGCGAGTCCCTCTGTGTCACTGAAAGACTGAAAGACTTCATTTTGCAAAGCTATAAAGCTTCCATTTTTAACACAGAAGAGCTGCAGAGTAATGAAGAGTCTCAAAGCAACATGGTGAAAATGATATTTAAGTTAGTTCTCTAGTAGCCCTAATAAGAGAAGTATTTCAAAAGCAGATTATTTCTGTATTATGATATGGGTATTCATTTCCAAATCTACCTGTAGGCTATCAAACCTGAAAATATATGTGTAAGTATGTATATGTATGTATATATGTGTAAACACGTGTTCCCTGTATTTAGGGTTATTTTTGGACCAAGGCTAAACACCTAAAATGCTTGTCTGTGTGTACKCTTTGCTTCTCATCTCTGGAGTCATGGCAGTTCTACATACAACTAAATTCTCATATGAGCGCTGGAGTTGATTTTTGGAGTTTCCTGCCCTTGTAAGATCTGTGCATTTGTAACAAGTACCACTAAGGCGCCKTTGGTGGCGAAACTCCCACCATGTCTGCCCCACTGGGAAGCCTTGAGCTCCTCCTGTGTTTCCAAATAGTGCACTACCAAACTGTCCTGCTCCAATGTCATTTGCATGTAGGACTAAGTTATCCGGAACTGACCTGAGGATAAGAACAAAGGCACCCAACAGAAAATTTTCTCAGTGAGACTGGAATATTTGCCACATTTGCTCCAAGTATCACTTATGTCATCTCAGAGTGTAGTGCCAGAGCTGTAGCCATTACCCTTGTTCTGGGGAACTGTTCCTGACTTAGATCATCAGATTTTACTCCAGACCTTGCCATCAACATTGAGGGTCAGGGGTTTTTTTTAGTGTCAAATGCTGATTGATTTTAAAACCATGATTTAAAATTGACAAGCAGAAAAATTCTATTTACATCGATTTTAATGTGTGTCAGGTAAGCCAAGCCAAACATCCAGTCTCCCTTTTGGTAAAGCATTTAGAACACATTGTAGTCTGCAGTCTGCTTGCAAAGCATTTATTTTAAACTCAAAGTTTCTTTGAGTTGACCTGAAGACCGAATAATCCAGTACATGTGTATTGAGGTGATTTATATACCGTAGTGCTTATTAAGATTCTTGAATTTAATGGGTTTTAATGTGTTGGAATATTCAATCAAAGCATGTGTCAAGCTGCATTTGACTAGAATTCAGTTAGGAGGTGTAAAGACATTTTGAAAGAGGTTTTTATTAGTTAAACAAAATTATCTGAAATGTGCTCGGTGCATATAAATATTTGGACTTATATTTTTCCAACTATTCATATATTTACATAAACACACATGGGAGATGTAAGTTTGATCCCTTCAGGCAGAGGAAGGACTGAATCCAGTTCCCCTGTTCTTGTGTGAGCACACACACGTATGTGTATATCAACACAAGTATAAATCAACACGAGTCAACCTTTTACATATAAAATATAGTTCTGCTCTCCACGGTCATAGCACATATAATGTTCTTAAAAGCAGGATGACTTTTCTGAAAATTGCAAGTATGTTCTTAAATTAAATTTTAAATTGATTGTTTCAGAAACTAATCTCTGGCATGGTTTTTGTTCCTGAACGATTTAATTGAGAGTATAATACAGTTTCCTCATACTTTGCACATAATGAGATCTCATTGTGTACTTTTACTGAATTCAACAGGCTACCTAATGGAATGTTTTTTGCTGCCTCCACTCTCCTCTGTAATGCTGTTGGCCGTGTCAGTGCTACAAGAAGTCACCCTGCTGCCTGATGAAGGCCGTGACATGAGTGTGAAGCAGCAAATATTTTCACTAAGGGTTGCCTGTACTTTTTTAGGAAATAATGACAGTGCTTCCAAATAGTCAAGCCAGTAGTATGGCAGGTAAAATTCTAGGTGGATGAAAGTGAAGCAGTGTATGTTGAGGAAGGGTCCTGTGATGGGTTCTGAGCTGATTGTTACCAGTCAGGAACAGTGCTTCTGGGTTTACAGATAAGAAGCCTCTAGTAAGGACAGCATAATTACTTGTGGAAGTCAAGAAAAGTCCTAGAAATATGCTTGTGCTGTTAGAAAAGGGATAGAGAAGAAAACAGCATGTTGTTATGCTGCCATTCTAATCCAAGATGCATGCTGGGTGCAGTTCTAGATTGTCACCTCTCCCCCTGCTAACGCAGTGACGCAGCAGAACAGAAGGTCCAGAGAGGTGCAGCAAAAACGATCAGTGGAACAACTTTTGTGTGAGTAACAAGCGAACAAAGACTCTTTGCGTTGTAGGGGAGGGCGGCGCGATGACGTATATAAAATCATGGACAGCACAGAGCACACAGGAGGGGATGATTTAGGGGACACCCACTGAATGTAGTGCAGAGCAGGTTCAAAATCAGCAGAAGGAACTTATTCTGCCCACAACACYGAGCTGTGAAACTGCTTGCCTCAGACTAATGTGGATGCCAAAATTTTCATGAATTCAAGAAGTAAGCTGACAAATTCACAGAAAATGAAGCTATTAGGTAGGAAGACAACACAAGTCATTTAGGAATTCCAGAAGCCAGAAATCTCCAAGCAGAGAATTTTAGTAGAAGCATGAGCATATGCCTTCTTTTTTCTTAAACTCTTTCTCATGTTTCTGGTTCAGATGGTTCTGTATATATTRTTGCATGTCAAGTGTATGTATTAAACTGAGAAGAAAAATATGAAAAGAACATAAAGGTCTAGCTTTACTAAAGATACTGGRCAGCTTATCAGTGGAGAGTCAAAAGTATGGTATTTCATTCAAGAGTAGTAACAAAATTAATAGTATACCCTAAAATCTAAGTATAAAATACTGAATGCTAAATGACTGGGTTTCAGACTTCACAATATATTTTGCTTAAATATTAGACTAGAGCTAAATAATATATAGGAGCAGATTTTCAGGTGGGCTGACAGAGAGTAAATGGTTTTCAAGAGATGATTGTAGGCTGTCAGAGCAGAAATCCATGAACCGGGAATGAACTTCAAAGAGCACAGGAGTTGTTCCAGTATGTAGAATCAAACCTTTCTTTCTAAGAGTATTCATGCATGAACATTCAAAAAAAATATTTTTTGGAAGAGATTTTAGAGGTAGGATTTCTAAAAGATCAGTTCAGTGTTGGGATGCTGACCTCACACARCTCGGATGTATTGGTTACATGTTCTTCATTTTAAAAAATTCCAAGGTGTTTGTGTTAACTCACAAATTCCTACAAGTTGTGGGTTTGGGTTTTTTCAGTGGAAGTAGGTAGGATTTTTGGATTAAGTATGGAAAGGTGTACAAAAGACAGGTAGTAAGAATGCTGGACCAGATTCTACATAAAAGACAGTGACCATTGTTAGGTATTTAACAAAAGGTTGTGGCAGGTTCAAAGCAGCCTTCCAGACCCTGCTATTACACGTTGTGCATTTTGCCTTAGTTCTGTGGAATTCTGTTCTCTTTTTAGTGAGTTCTGTCCTCTTGCCACCTGATCTCAAATTATTCTGATGCATATTCCACCACGTATGTTTTTATCTTGTTGAGTGACATCAACTTGATTGTGTCATTCCTTGTGTTGGGAATGTCATCTTTCATGTCATCTAATGATTCTGAGGGCAGGTCTGGATGGGGGAGTGGTGAGCAGGTTGCTGCTGACAGCTTTTCTTCAATTGCCACCCAGGTGGCAATAATAATAATTGTCTTTTTGGGAACTCACCCATTATGTTATGGAAACAGTGAATCCTGTAGTCTTTCATCACCACAATATTAGTGTTCACCTTGAATTTCTTGGGTTTACTGGTTTTAAATCAGACAACTAGAAATTTTTTCCTTTCAAATATCATGTTTGATTTGATTAGACAAATGTATCATAGTTTCCTACCTGTATTCAACCAGCAAAATAATATATATTTCCATTTTAGCTCTTTAATCACTACTTCCATCTGAGCACATTCCTTTTTTAATTAGAATTGTGCAATGTCATACATCTGCTTTGCATTTAGGACTGTAAAAATCCAGAAAGCGAAGTTCATTTTCTGCAGTTCATTTTGCAGTCATTTGTTCTTAGAGCAAGGAAAGTTTCAACTACAGATAGTCATTTATTCTTTAAGAATCAGGATACTGTATCAAGAAAGTGATCAAGAGGAGAATAAGTAATTACGGTTCATAAGATGTAATTTTTAATTATTATTTCATAGTTATTTCAGGTGTTACATAGTAATGATATAAAAATTGGTTTTATTGAATAAATATTTATTCTTCAGTATCATTTATAATACGTTTGTTGAGGCTTTCTATTAATCTGTGAAAGTAAAGCCGAAATTAATAATTAAACTTTAATAATGTAAAATTTTGCTGAGGTGGCATACTGTACATTGAACAGAATAGTATGTGTGTCGTACATCATACATGCTTGTCTGGTGACCTCTCTTCTGTGTTTTACAGCCATGGTTCATGATCTGTAGCTTTTACAGTTAAAGATAAGACACCCTTCAGTGGTCTGCTGCTTGTCCCCTGTGGCTGATGGCCGTCCCTGGAGCTGTGGTGGCCGAGGGTGATGTAGCCTCTCTACTTGTCCTTSCTTTTCACAGAGCAATGTCTCACTGTGGAGACACTGACTGCTCTTGGTGCCAGATTTCTGTGATCCAGGCTGAATTATTTTATTTAGCTAGTCACTACTTTTAAATGACATTAGCTAAAAGTAAATAGTACTGAAGTCTGAAATATTTGTAGCTACTTCACTGGGAAGCCGTAACTGTTCCAGGCTTTACTCCAAGGTTTTACATGTGTTTTATTTTCAGCATGGAATATTTTGCCAAATTAGAAGCCCTTTGAAGTCATCATTTATGTATAGTCAATTGAATTTCTTTCAGAGATTGTAAGCAGTTGTCTCTACATATTGCTTTTGTATTGAGTGTACTTCAATCTTTAGCCAAAAAGGTTTAATGAAATTTATTCCTCCCAACTTCAGCAGCTTCTGTGGCGCCAGGCATTGAGCAAGGCTTGTGAGCTTGTTGTCCTCTTCTTTCAGTGGTGACAATTCTGAGGAAACATCAAGGACGAAAGGAGAAAACACACAAAATTATGTACAGATAGGGAAGGTCTAAATTTGGCTCTAGGACTGAACTGGAGAAAAGAGAGGGGGAGGATGATTACCCCTGGGACTGAATGCCAGATGCCATAGTTCCTGTGAAACATGGAGCCAAAACCTGCCGGAGCAAATGGAGGCAGCAGCTTCCTACTACCACCCATTAGTCTTGTAGGGCACCAGGAGCAAATCTGCATTGCTAAAGCTAAGATTTGCAGCCATGAAGGTATCAGTATGGTATCATGTAATGGGTTTTTGATTTTAATTTTAATTAGCTAAAAATACAGTAAATTACAGGGTTTTGATTGTTCTTTTTAAATCATAATTTCCATTAAAGAATGTTAATACATTCTTTGAAATCAAACACTTGACTTTGAAAGCTGAGCATTCAAAAAAAAGTTGGAAAATGTCGAAATGAAGATTGTTCAAACTGTTTTAATTTGTCCCTTGCATGTATGCATAACGATAAGATCTTTAATTGTGTGATCACATAATTTTTTCACAGGAGGAATGGTGCCCAGAGAATGAATCAGGGGTGTTTATTAAAGGAAGCTGTTGCCTCCAGAACCCTTGCCTTAATTGCTGGAAAGCGTAGTAATTTAAGTAGAGGGCTGCAGGAATCAAAAGCACTCTCTCCAGGGTGTTTGAAAGCTCCACAGAAAGACTAGATTTTACTTTCTCATTTTGAAAGAGGTTTTATGTGATTCTGGGAGGTCACTTATTTGGAGGTGGTCTGTATGTTTCTAGTTGCTGTGGCACACGGGCCAAGGTACCTGGGCTCTGGGCACAGCTGCGTTTGGAATGAACACAAGTGTGCTTTGAATGTGTAAAACGCTGTATAAATGCAGGGTCCTCTGAAAAGTACAGCCTGAAGTGCCCTGCACTGACGTGGCAATGCCAGGATTGCCAAAAGACTTTTCTGGGTTTTAAGCAGCCAGGTTCTAATCTGCAAAATGGAGATAGCATCACCCTACTGCAGATCAGTTAATTATATGTTTTGAAGCATTCCTGCTGAACACCATGTAAGGAAATTATATATAATATAAAATATATAATCATATAATTATACAGTATATAGTTACAATATATTGCATATAAGTATATGCAATATATTATATAATATGGAATCCCATTCTGGCTATCTTCCTATTAGGGAAGTTTTGGGAATACTGCTGGCTGATGGGAATAAGAAGAATGAGCAATCACTTTGCAGTCTAAACAATTGAGGCAGAATGCTACAAATGCTCAGTTCACTCCATAAAACTGAGCATTCCCTTCATATTTGCTATCACTGCACTAGATGAGGCAAGGATCCTGCAGAAGGAAAGCAGCATGTAATCATTTAGTTAAAGTTATGTGTAGGTATATGAGTGGTTCTGTCATTTTAAATGCTCGACTTTCTGCTGTGTTTGGTGGTGGRTTGCCTGTCCATCCCAGATGTGCTGAGGCCTTTTAGATGCAGCTTTGGCAGATTTATTTTCCCCAAAGCATTTTGGGGAGAGGAAAAAAGGATGTTAGAGCCAGATTTCTTGTTTGCTTTATTGTCTTGCCTTGTTGACAACTGATTTTTAATGGAAGAAACTGAAATCCCGAAGACCATTTGTTCCTTGCTTTTTATAAGGAAGGAGGAGTTTTTAACTTTTGCRGAGTTGGCACTTGAGTATAGTGAGGATGTATGGAAATGCTTCAAGAGACCATAATAAATGGATTATATCTGTAATATATTTGATGAGGAAAGAAGAAACATTTTTTTCTCCATAAATCTAATTCTTGAAGACAAACTGTTTATACTTTTTTTTTTCCATAAAACCACTCTAAATCTAATATAAGGAATGCCACTTAATTTCCTAAACTAAACAGGACATTTATTTTTAAAAAATCGAGTGTTCATTATCTACACTTGAATTTATACCTATAAATTTTGATCCCTGCTCTTAATGATCTCCTTTATGTGTGGCAAATGTAAATACGTTGCTATTTTATATTGATAATCCTCTACATCTAAGCCTTAAGAGTAAAACCCAGTCAAGATAAAAGGCTAAAATTATTTTCCACTTCCTCWTGTTTTATGTCTGTTCTCACACTTTTTAAAGTTGCATTTACCATTTCTCAGGAGAATAAATTCATAAATCTCTTACGCTKTGGTGAGGGAATACATGTATGTCTTCTATATCACACAGTATGACAGCATCACTTACAGTCACTATTTTACTTAGCAAAATCAGTTACAGGATATTAAGTGAATATCAGTTTATCARTTGAAATGGACCAGATATTAGTTTTTAGGCAATTTGCCTAAATTTGCTGTTTTAGAAGRTGTCAATACCATGAGTAGTGAGTTACTACATTTTTCAAATAGCGCTACGTAAAATATGGAAACATTGAATGATTGTTTTATATTCAAAAGGCTCTTTTGTCATTCTCATGCATGTTTTAGATGAGACATTTTTCTCCTGAATTGGAAGGAAATGAGATAGTAGCCTGTCTGTTCATAATGTTACTCACTTTTCCTGGTTACAAGCAGTTTTAAATGACTGAAATATCTACTTAAAAAAAAAAAGAGCTAACTTCAGAAGAACAGGAGTCTGGTTTGCTATTTATCTGCCTTAATAGGCAGTATTTCACGTGAAAGAATCAGTCTGGCTTCTTGGGAGCTAACAGTGACAGGATGCAGGTATCATAAAGTACCATGATTATGTGCCTCCCAGGTATAATTCTGATAACCACTGAAGGAGTGCTGCAGCCAAGTCCTGTTGGTTTATCAATCTATAAATTTATTCTCTCTCTTAGACTGTATTTTGAAGCATTTTAGTAAGAAGTTCAAACTTGGCAGTGAAAGAATAATACCCATGTAAATCTGTTTCATAGTTTAACTTCACTGTGAGTAACAAGACATTTAAACAGATTGTGAAAGTATTTTTTTCTTAATGCAGTTTACTTACAGTTCCTTACATTTTAAGTTGAAATGGCCGGAACTGATCTTTTATGCCTACAAATGAAGACTATTTTAATAATAATCTGCTCCCATGTGACAGAAACATATATATTGTCATGTAATCCTTTGTCCAAAGACTCTTGCAATATGTTCTCCAGGCTAAGAAAGTAGAGTTATTACATTTTCATGGTAACTGGGCAAATATTATGTGAGATTCCCTGTCTAAGTGCTCTCTGTGATTTTTCCTTTCACTTTTGTCCTGCTGAGTCTTTAATGGGTGTAACTACAAGAGCGTTTTAGTTTGGATCAGGAGCACTTAAGCCATTCTGAATTAAATCTCATYATTGTTCCCGCTTGTTTCTCTGTGATTCCCATAGCTGGAGCGTGGGGTGGCATTGGCTACAGGAGGAGGCAGTGGAAGCTGGGCTGGGTGAACACACAGTGTGTGCCTGCAGGCAAGGGCTGGCTCCGTGGGACGCCGGGAGCGGCTGGGCTGCCCTCTCTGAAGGGTGCTCAGCCTGGGGCCGTGGGGTCTTCAGTGCCATAATAACCATAAGTGAGACATACAGCAATGCTGGCATCCCAGTTGGAGTGATCCAGTTGGAATTCTGTTGCTCCACTGCAGCTCCAACTCTGGAGTTGTCCACTGCCTTCTCTTGTGCAGCCTTATGCTGGRTGTGCACAGTGAGAGGTGTCATGGGTCCCAGCAGTGGCGGGAGCCCTCCAGGAGCTGTCAGGTGTCTCCTTGTGTGCTGACATTACATCCARGTTGCTCACAAGGCACTGCCATCCCCATGGGGCAAGAAGCACTAAAAATGTGACTCCACAGAGATGCCCTATGTATACCACCTGATCAGAGTCCTGAAAGCTTTGGAGCTCCATGCTGTCAGTTAAGAGTATATTGATCAGTATTTTGTTTTTGTCTCTCCACAGTCACCAATTATAACAATGTGGTAGAAGCAAACTCAGATTCAGATGATGAAGATAAATTGCATATAGTGGAAGAGGAAAGTGTAACGGATGCAGCAGACTGTGATGCTAGTGTGCCAGAAGATGACTTGCCAACAGACCATATAGTATTACCAGAAAACAGTGAAAGAGAAGGGAGTACAAAGAGTTGCTGGGAAGATGAAGGTATGTTCATTTCCACTGATGATACTGTGTTGAGAAAGTTTTCTAAAATGAAGATTCAATAGAAATTTTTTTTGGTCAYATTATTACTGACGTAACATGTAATAGTCACAATCAAAAAAGAGGTTTTATAACATATTTATTATACCATACTTCATGTTCCTCATTTATAATTTGAAGSAGATTCAGAGGTGGATTAATTCCATTGGCATTGTTTAACAGGAGCTTCCAGTGTGTAGATGCAGCATTCCAAAGGCTGATTAGAGACTAGTTACTTGATCTTAGTTTTTTCAAGTCTTTGCCTGACAGATCTCTGCCATAGCTCCCTGTAAGTTTCAGGATTGGCTCAGCCTGGGAAGTAAGCAGTAAACAAAAAAACATGAAAAAAAGCAAATTCAGATGTTAATTTCTCTCTTTTTCCTTGTAAAACACAGGCAGAAAAAATAACTYTTAGATTACTAGTTTTAGAATTGGCTATGCAAGTCATAATGAATCTTTATTTTGAAAACACTGGAAGGAGGTAAATGTTGCACATGTTATGCAGCAGGTTTMGAAGCTGAAAATTTTAAGCAGACAGGAAATGGGCCTTTTTTTACTGTGGAATCAGATACTGAGTTTCGTAATATCGCACAGCATGCTTACTTTTGAGCCAAATTGGGATAAATGCATGAATTAGTGGAATTTATTGTGGAATTTGGCCTTAATGCCCTGAAAGATACAGAGTGTTTTCCAGCATATCCCTGTTTGTATCTGAACTCCAGCCACAATTCCTAGCATCCACCTTTTAACACTGGTGGTTTAATACACGGTGCATGACCTCACATCTAAATAAACGGAAAGCAGTCATATGGTCCCTAACTGCAGTCCAGCTGAGAGAGAGCAGCTGAGAGTTCAAAGAATAGCATCAGCTCAGCCTGTTTTTACATAGCTGCTATTGCCAAGGTATGCTGTGCTGGGAAATGAGTATTTGGGAGCTAAATTATTAGGTAGGTAATTTTTTTARTTTTCCTATAATGTCTTTTCTCTCCTGCAGGCTATGTCTATCAGAAGTTGTGGTTACATTAAAATGGGCTCTGTGTAGGCTTGAACCCTTCAAGCWTAGGTGTAGGAAACCTGAAAAGGGGAGGGAAGAAGAGCACTGGCTCACAGACATTTGGGGCCAAGACCTCTTGTACTGAACGTTTCCTGGAGATGTACCCATCACACAGCATCTCRGGCAACTTTCTGGGGGTTTTCAGGGCTCCAGACATGTGATGGCATCTTTTTTGACTCCTTATGTCAAATGTACTATTTTTAACCTTTAAAATTTTTTTTGCTAAAATTCTAAATTCTATTTAATTTTAAATTCTACTGTGGGTGTAGATTTGCAATGTAGGCAATGTTTCTCTGCTTTGGAGTTTGCGAATGAAGACGGAATTTCATTGGTAGCCAAACAAAAGATTAATCAATTGCCATACAGGCTTGCTCAACAACCGCAAATTTCCTCTRTAAAAATTATGTATTCTGAAGCCTCTTTTGTAGCAGTCTGGAGGGGTTTTTTAATTTGATAATAAGGGTTTTTTAAATAAATCGTTTAAATTTCTCACTACACAAGAAAAGTGAAGGCTACGTTAGGTTTTATGGAGCTTTGATTTGCTAGGGTAGAGTACTGTTTACTCTTTTGATAGCTTTCCTAGAAGGAAAGATATGAGCTGAAAAGCTTATCATCAGTCTTGGTTGCATGTTAGAAATAAGAAGAGAGAGGTACTGAATACATGATCTCTCTCATACAGRGAAAGGTACTGGGGTAGATGGTGTGCAACCATCTTCAAGACTTGTGATTATCTTTAGACAATATATTCTACAGCAGTTTTAGTAAGTTGTGTTTCATCAGTAAAGTAGTACTCAGTAGTTCTGGGTTCAGCTGAACTTGACAGAATGGGTTTTTTGCATATTTATTCTGTTCACAAATTGCCAAGAATAGAAACAACACACATAACATTTCTTTATCAGATTAGTTTCCTTCCGTTTCCAGTCATTCTAACTGAATTTCTAAAAGACCCTAGGAACAGGTGTTTTAAATATAAGGTGTGTTTCTCAAGAGGTTTAACTGAAACAGTCCTACGGGTTTAAAAAAGTGAACCACGTGCATCCTGTACAAGTTGTTGACAGTGTGCCAGCATTCATGTGTGCAATGATTCTCTAATATGATTTTTCTTTACTTTAGTTAGAAGTAAAAGCTATGCTACCGTTAAAAGAAAAAAAAAAAAGCAGGAATTAAATGTACTGTATTAATGCTCTTTAAAAAGCATTATTATGTACTGTAAGTATTTAGCAAACCTGGAGGTCTCAGGACTGGAACTAAGATATCTTTGAAAATTATACAATATGTTCTGTGTTTAAGCTCTTTCTGGAATTCAAAAATTCCTTTAAGTCATCAAATTTTAGGTTGAGCCTATATGCTCAGAAGTGTGTTCTGACATTTGATGTGTTGTGTGGCCTCTTTTGGATCAAAAAGCAAACAACCAGTCAATACTGCAAGCTGTAAGTAGTGCTTGCTACATGAGTATCAGAAAATTAGCTCTGAAGAATTTAAATTTTAGAAACTCTCTTGATGGACTTTGGAATTTATTCCCTTCTCTGCAGATAAAGACTGCAGTGGAAATTTCAGTGAAGTTTGTCTTTCTGCCTACAGCCAAAATTTCCASTTTGCTAGTGGTTTCAATTTGATCAGTTACCTTAGCCATGCATAGGTCTATACTGTCAGCCAATGACAGTAAGTTGTCAGGCGTGTTTGCTGCTAGTTAACACTGGTCCCTGTCATCTGGAAATCATCAGTGTTTAACCCTGGGAAGCCCCACTGTGTCTCTAAGCAGTAACTCATAAACAGTGATGAGATGTAGAAGTTCAAGAACCTGTTTTACAGCTATCTGGTATGTCCAGCTGTAATACCAGGATGCATATTCATGACCTAGATGCTATTTGTGGAGACCTCTATTTAAGCTGTCATTTAGCAGGTAGCTTGAATTTCCTCTGGAACTCAGAGCTGTGACTTCTGCTTGGTTGAACAGTGTCTTAATATCTGTTCCCCCATCATCACATCCCATTCTGTTGCTTCCCAGCATCTGTATTTGCTGTGGGATAACTGGACTTCTGAAGGCATGATTGCAACGTTGCCTTTTTCTTGGAACATACATAGCTATAAGGATGGATATCTACTTAATATTTTCCAAATTATTAATTATTCCTACAGCATTTCCGTGTGGAAAAGGGTTTCTCCCTGTCTTATACCCTACTTTTAGCTGTTGGGAACAGACAGTACCAAACAGAGGTTAGGATTATTAGAATTGAGAGGGGTTTTAACTTCACTGAGATTAATCTATAATGCCATAAATTCCTTGACATCCCCTTGGGAAGCGTAACTTTTATTTGTACCGAAGCCAGTGGAATTTACTGGAGACACTATAATTTTCATTCCCAGAGTAATAACTTACTGATATTCCCCCCTCATGTAGACTCTATTTCATAATGGGGAAAAATCACAAACCCTCTTTAAAGAAAAACAGTGAGTTGGCATCATGTTTGATTTTAAGAAATTAAATTTTGGTTTTAAATTTGCATTGCATCCAGTCATCCATCTTACAAACTCTGAACAAAGTCTGGTACCATGAGCCGAAAATGTAATTAGTTCACAATCCAGAACTGACCAATAAAATACAGGCTGTTTGAGTTTGGGGTTTTTTGAGTTGTTTTTTTTCAGATGTCAATTGAAATTAAAGTAAAATTTAAGAGTTACAGTTTCCTTTTAAACTCATTTCTTGTTTAAAGCAAGAAATGTGTTTAAATTGTCACTATTTGCAGATACCTTGGGTCTGTGGGCTTTGGTCAAAGTAGACAGAATTATCAAGCTTTTCCTTTGAGGAAGCTGGTACTRTTTGAAAACTTATAAGTTCTAGGATTTATCATCTTCCACATAAAGGAGAAATTGGCTTCTCCTGTAGTTAAAAAGTTGGAATGTTCTGGGCTTTTGACTTGCCAAGATGAAGGATTTTTCCTGCCCTGAAGTAGAGTGAAGCAAGGTAAATCGAAGTGTAACAGTTGCCATTTCAGATCAGAGCAGCTGTGTGCTCTAACCTTCTGCATCACCTAGAAGGCTTTTTCTGCTGTGTAGGTCTGAAGCATCCAAAGCTTCCATAATGAAACTATGAAATAATGCTTTAGTTTCACATATATTAGGGTAGCATAGCACTGATAAAGAACAAACCAAGTAACATAGCTTTCCTATGTACTTCTGTCATAAACCAGGTCCTGACAGAAATATCAGCAGACGCTTTTCCTATGGGAACTTCCCAGTCCATGCTACCCAGTGAACCGAAATAAAGAACAACTTGGCCGTTTATTGATTTGAACCAACAACCTGTAGTGAGTTAACACTTCCATGCTGCATCCTTGAAGGCTGCAGCTCAGCAGAGCTGGCAGAGCTGGGGCAGCAGGTTGGCTCTGCAGCATTGGTTCTGCAGACTCATACCGAGTATTGGAATCGATATGTGAAGCATATCTCTAGTGCACAGTTGTTCTGAAGGGGGAGCACGTGTTTAAAATCCTTTCTTTTGTTTAAGCAATCACAGCCTTAAGTGGTTTCCAGATGATTTGCAAGAAAGAGAACACATTAGGTTGCTGTTTGCAGACATTACCAGCAAATTATCAATCATTTCTGAAAACCGCTAATTGGAGAAAATAAGGTAACTGCATTTGTTTTATGATGTTCTGATTTCTGGAAATAATATTCCAGTGTATCAGATGGCTGCGTTTGTAGATGGGGTCATCGAGCTGACTCTCGATTTGCTGGTGAAACACACTGTCCATGTCTTTACCCTTCACATAATGGTCAGTATTTAGTATTGCTTCCTTTTAAGATTTGGTTTCCTTAAGTATGAAATATCTTTGTGGTTCAACTGATCGCACACTGCCAAAATAATGTGCCATCCATATTTTTGAAAAAACATTGTGTTTAAACACACTCTTCTAAGCAATAGAGAAATGGAAAGCACTGCTGAAGAAATAACTCAAGTATATTAAGTTGGTGTGCATGTGGCTTTTGTTGTTGTTTTGTGGGGTTTTCTTTAAATATTCATTCTTTTTGTGAAATGTGCTATTTCAGCTGGAAAAGAAAGAAAGGAAATCCTGGGGCCTGAAGCTCAGACAGATGAAATTGGATGTACAGGTATTTCTTTGTTAATCTGAGTCCCTTATACATAAAGTGCTATTGAATTTTGGTTAGGTGAGTATCATTCTGAAATCTTTGGAATTTTCCCACCTCTGTTTATAAAAGTGCTTTGCTTTTCCATGCTAGAGATATTAAACTGTAAACAGTGTTTTAGCTGAGGAAAATAGTCTRGGCACCTTTTGGTGTCCAGGGTCCAGAGGTGTAGGTGACCAGTGACACAGCAGCCCTCCCTCCCCAGGGCTGACCACAGAGCTCCAGCAGCACCATGTCTCCAAAGGAAATAACTGGGAGTAGCAATGATCTTACATGTAGGTGTACACATCAACAGGTAGTGTTTTAAACTATGAAGAAATAGATAAAAATAAACTTAAGCTAATACTGTATTTTATTATCGACTCCTCTGTTTGTACTGATTACATAGAAAGCAAAATATAATGTGTACTTAAGTTTCAGACTCAAACAAAAACAGATAGTTTGTTATTTTTTTCTAGTTCTCTGCTTGACAAAAGATTAATATATATCCCGTCCAACTTTTTTAAGTTGTTTGRGGGTTTATTTAATGCCCTTACTAGATAGGTAAATAATATTAGAGTAAGTCTTATTTAAAAGCAAACCCATATCTAAACATTGATACATTTTAAACTCTGGAGTCACACATTCTTTTCAGTTCCTATAAAGTCAGTTCTCTCCACATAAATGTGGAGAGCTGCATTGTTCATTGCATTACATGTGAGAGACTGCCTCATGTCATAAAAAGATTGTGTCAAAATGTAAATTGAGTATGTGACTTCACACTGAGATGAATCATAAAACTTCTCTTTCCTATTAAAAATATACCTCACATTAATAGTGGAGAACATCTGTCATGATTTAGGGTGCTGCAGGCTTTCACAGAATGTTCCACCATGGTAAAAATAAACTCTATGAACAATGTATTTAGGCGAATACTTGGTATCACATATTTATCATAAGAGCATTAAGTAAAATATTTACTTTATTATTTGCTAATTTTGCATTATAGTTGTTCACTGGGTTTTTCTCTTTACGTTTTTAACTGGAAAATGTTGAAGGTTGTTAACTAGATCTGAAGCCCTTTTGGTAGCCATTTCCAACACCAGAGARCAATCCAGTCAGAGTTCAAGTTTGCTGCATTTTTCTGGCCARCTTGTTACTGAGTTTAAATATCTTCTCAGTTTGTGCTAATGAACACTTATAAATAACATTAAAAATTGTGTCTTGAAGGCAACAAATGTACTTTGGCAAACACAGGAGCCAAGATGGTAAACTGGCCTTCCAACTACAAGGCCTAAATCATAATTAATGTTGCATTTAAGATTTTTAGGGAAATTGAGAAGAACAGCTAAATCTGAAATGATAAAAAATGCACTGAGTTTAAGAGGCAAACTGTGTTTAGTCAAGTTTTTAAATATCATTATGCTACCAGTTCTTTTAAAATGTGGCATAATCTGGCATCTTAAAGGGCTTGACCTACACTAGTATCTGTAGAGTTTTTAAATCCTTGGCTAGAGGGAGATTTCGTAATGCAAATTACTGAATCTCATTTATGTTCTTTTTAAACTTAATTTTGTATCTTGGGGCTTGTTTTTCATGCTTAGTAAAAGAAGATGAATGTGATTCTGATGCAGAAAATGAGCAAAACCATGACCCTAATGTTGAAGAATTCCTTCAACAAGAAGATACAGCTGTTATCTACCCTGAAGCACCTGAGGAGGACCAGAGACAAGGCACACCAGAAGCTAGTGGTCAGGATGAAAATGGTAAATATGTCACCAGTTCAGTTCTTATGAAATCAGTTCTACTCACTACTTGACCCAAAACTTCTGCTGTACTTAAGACAGCAGAATGCATATACACATAACTGTAGAGGAAAAAAGCTTTAGTTAAATAAGAGGATAGGATCATCATGCAAAAAACATTGCCACTTGATTTTGTGAAACAAGACATGCTCTGGGATTCAGTTGTATGAGTACCTAAATGATAACCTCAAGTCACTGAAAAAAGTTCAAGCTTTCATAAATCCATTCAACATGCTTATATGAAAGAACAGAATAAAGATTTATTAAATATAATAGACTTAAAGCAAACTAGTACAGTTTTAAATAACAATAACTTAAGGAGAGTTATAACATGTTTCTTTCCTTTTTTATATTTCTAAACAAAGCTCCCAGAAGGATCTATTAGATAGAATTTCTTTTATTGGGTAGCCAGTCTATGACATGCTTTTGGATTTGGCTTTTTTGCCTGAAAAGACAGCAGTGGAGAAAAAAGAAGCATTGTTCATATAAAAACATCTATGTGAAAAAATAATGGCCTGTTGTTATTTTTAAGTAGATGTGGGGGTTTTTTCTCTGAGAAAGTTTCATGCTTAAGGTGTTCTGAGTGAGATGGGAAGTTACACTTTGTTCATTTCTTCGTCATGAAATATTTGAAGGTGAATGCTGTTTAGATTGGTTTTGCATTCTGTGTGTTTTTTTAATTGTTCAGCTTAGATTGCTTGTGACAATTGGAGTATTTATGATTTTTCAAGAAAAAGTAACATCCTACATAAATGGYTAGAAGTTGTTGTGTTCTAGTAGTTTTAAAAAATGTACGTAACTGAACAGATAAATGTCATTGTAGTTGTAGTACTGTACTGGAGTCTAAGGGAGAGCAGTGAAAGAAGTAAAGATAACCTTTTTGTTCTGCTGCTCCAGAGATTTTATGCTATTAGAGATTTTACTTTTAAAAGTGCATTTATTAATTTAAGATTTTAATATGTGGTTGCAGTGGCACATATTGTCAAGTTAGTTTTACAGACTTGCCATATGATTTCCATGTAATCATTAAAAATACACATTTGTATTAATCATTTAAATTGGACCTATCCCAGTAACTTCACAGAGAAGTATTCTGAAGATCACAATGCTGAATGCTAGTGTTTAGTGTTTTAATCATTTTGGAACAGAAAACGCCAAAAATATAGTGACATTTGGTAAAGGTATGTGCTTCCAAACTGGGATACTGGACAAGAGAAGTGACAGAGTCAGAGGTTTTAGTGGTTTTTGGAAACTGTTGTCATTTCTCCATTTCCTCCAATGGAAATAGAATATAAATTAACATGCTTCTGATATTTCCACTGAGTTATATTTGTGCTGAAATGGAGTATTCTTTATGTCAGATGAGTTGAATTATAGATGGTAAAAAGAGAATTGAAAGGAAGCGTACTTGGTCTTCACATGTGGGGATGGCTTYATTTTTGGACAACTCAGTTAAACCAGGAAAAGCAGAAATGGATAGAACAACAAAAAATCCCTGTGGGTGGGGGTTACCTTGATTGTTACTATAACAAGTGTAAAAGGACCTGTATGACAGAAAAAGTGGTGATTTTTAGTAATAAGGAAAAGTGGTTTGACTCTACTTTTCACTGTTGCAAGAATAGTGGCACATTCAGTAAAAATAAAGTTAGTAAATTCCACACAAACAGAATGAATTGCTACTTCGTGGAACATATAATCAATCTGAGGTGATAACTGCTGGAAGAGGTCATGAAGGTAAATAATTCAGAAGTACTTTCTAAAGTACCGGTTCATTTTATGAGTATTAATAATTCTTACAGTTCTGAAACTTAAAATGACAGCGTGTACAAATGTGCCCCTTGTGCATCAGAGCATAAAATGTTAATCAGTAAAGACCTTCCACCTTTCTCATGCTCAGCACAGTGCATAGGGGCATCCTTGCAACATTTGCTTCCTGTTTGTCTTGAAGCATGGAAGACTAGCATGGTCATCAAGAGGACATCACACCTATAAATTGATGGTTTGATCAAATACAGCAAACCCTACATTTATTTGAACATACCTTCATCAGTTTATAAAGAAATATTTTTTTCAGTCATTTAAAAAATTAATTTTTCAAGGAAAGAATGAGTTACTATGTGGAGGGCTAAACATATGCTGATAAGAAGGGATGGAGTTAAAACTTTATAAACGGTGACTTCTTGAAATAGACTTCTGAAATTAATATTTAGCTTCAATCTGGTTTCACTTTTCCCTGTACTAATACAGAAGTACTTTATGAAAGCCAGCAAAAGAGATTCCATAGATCACATTAGACTCATATGTATGGCCTCATGTTTGATCTCTCTGCTTTCTGTTCTGCAGACATTATGCCCTACTAACATGTACATATCTGTGAATCATAGAATGGTTTGGGTTGGACAGGACCTTTAAAGGTCATCTAGGTCCAACCCCTCTGAAATGAGCAGGGACATCTTCAAGTTTATCAGGTTGCTCAGAACCCTGTCCARCCTGGTCTTGAATGTTTCCAGGGATGGGACATTTACCTCTCCTGTGGGCAACCTGTTCMAGTGTTTTACCACCCTTATCACAAAAAATTTATTCCTCATATCTAGTCTCAATTCACTCTCTTTTGGTTTAAAATCATTCCCCCTTGTCCTATCAGCATATTGTGCTGACTCTCTCCAATGTACACTGGGGCAGCCATACCATAGTGTGGGAGGTTGCATAATACCTGTGGAAAAATCTAAATTTTCACTAGTCCTTCTCTAAAACAAATAGAGCTTCCAGCAGCTACATGCTTTCTTACAGTAATAGTTGTAAATGTAAAGCCTGTTTGTTGCTGTTATTAAGTTTGGAACTTGTTTGTTTAAATCTGGTGCATTGTCTCTCCTGTGTAGGAACACCCGACGCGTTTTCCCAGCTGCTCACCTGCCCGTACTGTGATCGAGGGTACAAGCGTTTCACCTCTCTGAAGGAACACATTAAATACCGCCATGAAAAAAATGAAGATAACTTCAGTTGCTCCTTGTGCAGTTACACGTTTGCGTACAGAACGCAGCTCGACCGCCACATGACATCACACAAATCAGGAAGAGATCCAGTAAGTGGCGTTTGAATTAAGGGTTTATTGTCCTCTGTAGCAACGCTGTGATTTGTTATATGGGCAGGAATGTACAGAGCGGGTGAGCTGTTCACAGCAGATTATCTGTGTGCTGATGGTCCAGTCCCAGAGCACACACTCAGGCTTGCTGCTCAAGTCAGGCTTTTTCTGTAGCTGTCAAAGATTGAGATCTCAATTCCTGTTTTCATTCATCTAGGCAGTAGGGTTGTTTTCAGAAGTGCTTTATTACATTTATAGGTAATTTGTTGTTTTTTTCTGTTCGTTGGCATAAAAATTGCGTAAAAATTATGACTCAAATCTAATAGCAAATCTTTAATGAAACGCTTCCTTTTTTTTTCATAAGTCCTGTTTGGATAATTCGCAATTAGCATTTTTGCCCTTAAGAAACAAACCTTTGCATTGTTTGAACTGTGAGGTACAGTTTTTAAATGCAATTCATGCTATAAGACAATTTACAAGTAATTAGACTGTAAAATATGGTGTTTCAGTACTAAATGAAGCAAGAGAAAAGGCTAAAGATGTTATGAGCTTGTTTTCTCTGGTTCATGGACTGACCTGAGGGCATGGTTCCCTGAAATGTCTTCCATGAGTTAGCTGTCTGATCACTACAGATCCTGAGATTCTGTTCTCCTGTCCCTCTTCTTTTCTTTTTTTATCCCCACAATGTCCCATCATCCATCCCCAGCACATGCTTCCATAGCTTATCAGAGGCACTCTGAGGCTCAGGAACCAAGTGAAACAGTCAGGAGTTATGCAGAGAGAAAACCATACAGATTTTCCACCACCAGCTTAAAGAGGCTTGGAGATGTTTCCTTCTGAGGACAGACTAGAAAGATTGATACTCTCCAGAAACGAAACAGGAGACAAATAAACAGAAAGATGCAAAACAGAATGTAAAAGTAAAGGTACTTCCAATATTTCTGGTAGCACCAAACCAACAGATCTTTTGTTAAACTGAAAGGCTGTAGCCCAGAGTAAAGGAGATGCTTTTTTACACATTGGCTATTAACCTCCATGCTACAAAGTATCACCAAGTCCAACAATTTAACAGGCTCAAAAATTTATTATACATTTCTATACCTACGTGTTCGCATTCGCAGGTCAACTAAATAGGTACAAGAAGTATCGGCCATTCTGCTGCAAGGATTTTATTTTCTCACAAGCTTTGGAATAACCTCACCAACATATTCTGGTGTGGCAGTTCTTTTTTATTCAAATATGCTTCCCATGAACAATTAATTTCTGTTTCACTTCTTTTTTGGCTCTGCTTCTACTTGAAAAGATACTTTCGTCTTATATATATCTTACATGTCTAACTATAAAGTCTATGAATGCTATTTATATAATGCTTTTTTGTGGGCTACCACATTTGTTTTCAGTCTTTTCAGTTACAAGCCTAAAACCAGAAGAATAAGGTAGTTGGGGGAGATAGAAGCCTTTCCCATACTTGCATGTAGTTTGAATGAAAAAATAAAAAATACCAAGTGAGTAAACACTCTCAGAAGAATTGCTAAAAAGGGAAGCTTAAATTGTATTCCTGCAGATATGTTGTAATGGATTTATACTTTTGAAGGCACAATTGTATTTGATTAATGTTGTTTCTATGAAGTATCTGAAACTCAGTATTACACTCATTTAAGTGTGTTCTTTTCTCTTAACCCATAGCCAGAATTAAAACTACAATAGTTTAGATACTTGGCAAATTTGAAATACTTGCTTGTTTATATTATCACAAAATTGTCATGTCTTCAAAATTGGCTGCATATACATGATTACATCATTTGTGTAATGGAAAATGAACTTTTATCCTTAGTAAAATATAGACCTCCTGGTTGTGGATCTTAAACAGCTGCATGCTTAAAACTTGATGTCTTATTCTTAAAGAACTCACCTGACAATACATTATTTGGATAACTTGGTTAGCTGGTAATGTCCATCATGTGACAATTTTGTAATTGTTCTGTACAAAGAAGCAAYGAGCAAAGATAAAATCTAGTGTGGTGAAGGCAGTGGAAGGGGTACCTGCACACTGGGCCTCCTTCTGAGCCAGGGGGAGGTGTGCAAAACTTCTACTCCTGCTCCAGCAGAGAGCTGAGAGCCATCCTGCGCCTTCTCCTTCATCTCTCCCTCCTCCCCATGCCCCTCATGACTCCCTTGGCTGCTCCTACACCTCTAACAGTTGGTAGGAGGTGATGCTGCCTATGTGTCGTCTGCCTTCACATGTGAAGCACAGAAGAGATGCTGCTGAAGTGTGAAAAAGTGCTTCTTATATTTAATTTTTTTCTCATCAATTTATGAAGTACCTGTAGGTAGTCTTTCGAAATTTCGCAGTGTCGTGCACACTGCTGAAAAATGGCAGTTCTTAGAGACCATGGTCAAACCATCTGTGAAAAACCCCTGATAYACCTGTAATTTGTCTTCCAAATAACTTTTGAGGATTCTCATTAATTAGTTTTGTTCTCTGGYGTGAGGGGTGGGCTTCAGTCCTAAGCACAGTAAACATTTGATGCAGGGATGTATTAGTGGCTAGTTACAGACCTTAATGCTGATAGTTCTTCTTTCAGTCCTTGAAGGAGTGCAAAGGAATATTCTTTGAATATTGCAGTTAACTTTCTAATGAGGCTTTAACAGTGCTGAAATGGGGAAAAACATTTGAATCTGAGAAAATGAAGGTGAAAGTATTACAGGTGGTACTTTGGAGAAGTGTTATGATTTCTCAGTTACTTTTAAAGAAGRTCCTTCAAAGTATTTCTGAGGAAGTCCCAGATTTATAAAACAGTATTATGAGAGACAGCAAGAAAGCTGAACAGAGAGTTACAAATATAAGAAGCTAAGGCAAAATAGATTTGGAAACACTACCTAGCAGAAAGCTTAAAGCACCTTATAGCTGTGATCAGGAAAACAGGAAAACTCATTAAAAATTTGATAAGTGGAGTGTGAACTTCCATGCCTTAAAAATAGAACATTAGATTTAAAGACTGGAGCAGAATCATTTCTGACAGATTGAATACATGCACTGATATTTAGTATGAATATTTATGTGGTCCAGGACCTGCAGTAACTGTATATATCCTGAGATCTGTTAGCTTGTATAATCTCAAGTCAAACGGTACTGACTGATTCTCGGCAGGCTTAAGTAAATCTTGACACAGTCCCCTAGACTCAGTGCAGTTGGATCATTAAAGTGAAATGCAGTGAGTCAGCCACAATCTTCTAGAACATCATCTTCAAGGGACTTAGTTAAACAGAGCTGAAAAGCCATGTGAACTAGCAAAAGACAGCTGACAAACCCGGGAACAAGGGTCAGATGCTAATCAGGATAAGTTGGAGTGGAGACCTCACTGCAGAGCCCAGGAGGAGGCAGGAAGCAGCCCACCCTGAGCGGGGTGGGAGCAGTATCTGCTGAAAGGTAAAATCTGCAGCTTAACCAAATGCTCATCCAAGGGAACTGCTGAATTAGAGTATTTGGAAGTAATTTAGATTATCTTATTTCAATTTGTCTTCTGTTAGCATTTGTAACATATAAAGGAGGACAGGGTTGATAATTAGGACAGCGTATCTCATTGCAGAGAGTTCACACTTTCGTCCAGCAACCTGCACAACCATGGGCTCTTCAGATCTGCAGGCACGTCTCACAGCAGGGTCATCATCCTGTGTTTTATCCATCCTTGCTTCTCCAGCACACTTCTCAGCCCCCAGCAGTCGTGTCTGTGCTCAGGGAAGAGCCCCAGCACGCGGTGAGCATCTGCTCCCAGTGCTGCCGAGCACAGCAGGCCAGAGCCAGGGTAGGAGTTCCCCACATGGTTTCACACCCGCTGATCRTGGTGGGCCTGATCCACACCCGCTGCTCGTGGTGGGCAGCCTCTTTGTCCCCAGAGTCCATGAACAGCTTGTCGCGAGCCGTCCGCTGCGGCTTGTCGGTGCTGGAGCGCGACGTGCCACGACCTTCCTTAAAGCGTCTCCAAAGYGAAGCCGCTCGGCAGGACCACCACACACTCACACACAGCATGCATGCACACACGCACGGATAGCTCCTTGAAATGGGTCAATGACAAAGAGATGGGAAGGGTCTCCGTATAGAGTTCCGCAGGAGGAGTTTAATGGAGCCACACTGTGAAGGGTTGCAGGGACGAAGACAAAGAACAATGGAGGGTCCAGGTTTATATCCGGGAGCGGATGGAGCATCAGAGACGGATGATCTGAGGGCATGGGGCGGTACACAGGCGGGGCTAGGGAATGGGAGCCAATGGGGAAACTCTGCGGGAGTGGCGATGGGGCAGGGGCCAATGGGAGAACAGGGAGTGGAGAACCTTCTGGGGCATGGGACATGTAAAGTAACAAGGGACGGGGAGGCCACCGGCCAACCAGGGAAGCAGAACTGGGGTACATTACCATAGCAAAACAAAGCGTCTGGGGGGGAAGCCTCTTTTGTCACCCTAACCCGGGGAAGAATGTTTGGTACTAGGGACTGTCCTACCAATGGACACCCTTTGTCCTTTGTATTGTAGGCTYGCCAGCCACCACACAGCTCTGTTCATGAGTTTATGAAAATGTTTGCCCTGGTTACCAAAAATCTGCAGTGTATCCCAATTGTGGTAGAGTATCTTTTTGCCAAGCGAGCTCTACTTTAAAAGGAGCTGCTGGGGTTTTTTTAATAAACARATTATTTGAACCAAAGAATTCCTAATTCCTCTATTTCATGTTGGTAATTAAGCTGCTTCAGCTTTTAAAGTGCATGTGATTTTTGTCCGTAAAAATAGGCATTCATAGTTTTATACAGTTTGTGGTAAAATTACAGATCTTGCATATACATGTCATGTATATACTACGTATATTTACATGTCTGTCGTAGCTTTTGCTTTTTTTTAAAACTAGTGTAGCAGTAAAGACAAAAACAATTTAGAAGTTAACAATGAGTGCTCACACAAGGCAAAAGCTAACAAAAATAATCACAGAGCTTCAGTGCAAATAGTGAAGAGGTTTGATGTTCTGTACTTGGGAAATCCCTCCATATTTTTATTTGTTTTGGTTTAGTTTCTCACATTTAGTTTGCAAATTAATTGTGACCAGAAGTCCCTTTGTTGTCACTGAGCTACTTTCCCTTGAGCGACTTTGTGGCATCATGATATAGAGGAATCCAAGGCCAACAGTAAGCCCTGGAAGCATGTAAATGGAAAAATCAAGTCAACTGATTGAAGTTTAAACAGGCTTCTATAGACTTTAATGTTTCTCTGTCCTGCATGAAATATTCTGTGGCTAGTAGGCTTGGGGTTTTTCCTGATGTTTTTGCTTTCACAAGTGGAATTAGCATTCATCCTGGAACTTCCTACTCACATAACATGTTAGTGTAGACATCACCTGAATTTAGGAGAAGGGGCAACTGTATTTTGAATTTATTTTTTTCTTTTTACTGTACCAGATTTATACAGAAGAAATGTGTGTCTCAGTTTTTACCTGATTTGTAATTTGTTTCTTTTTCCATAACACCTTCAGTGTCTTACAATTATGGTTGATTGTTTTCAGGTTTGTATTGCATTTTCTCTGTTGCAATGTGAAAATACAAGGTGTTTCTGCAAGATGTTGTCCTGTACAATAATTAAGACTTCTTTCTTACAGAGACATGTGACGCAGTCCAGTGGTAATCGAAAATTCAAGTGCACTGAATGTGGAAAAGCTTTTAAATATAAACATCACCTAAAGGAGCACCTACGAATCCACAGTGGTAAATAAATCAAGCATTGAATTGAGTACTAATGTTGCCATTTCTGCTCTTTATAACTTTGATGTAATAGCAGTCTTGTAAGTCTAAGTTTAAAATACTAGTGTTTTCCTTATTTTTTTCCCTCTGCAAGCACTGACTGCAGCCTTCAGCTGTGTGCAGGGAATATGCAGAAAAACTCAGAGAGCATTTACAGTTGCAACTTAATCTCTTACAATTAAGGAAAACTTGACTTGTCACGGAAGAGATGGGGACATATTTCTGTTCCTTTTCACTTGTCTGTTTTTTCTTCAATGTTTGCAGATCATTCAGTGTGTTACAAGCCTTGCTAGAGAATTTTAATTGATAATAATCAGGATATAAGAACCATGTGTTCCTCCTGTCGCTGTAATTGTCATCACTCAAGACAAGTCATATTAAAGTAGACTCGGGACACAACTTATTAGAAAAGTTCCAATTTGTAAGAAATGTTATATATAATAATATGTTTTAATATATAATGTAACAATAGGTTAGATGTGTTCACTCAGAAGAGATTCTTAATTTCTGTCTTTAACCTGGTATTGTGGGTTATTGTGAGTATTGTAGGGAATGTGGGTAGATTGTATTTGTGTTTGCCACAATAAAACATGCATAGCTCCTTATACAATTATGATTTGCATTTATTGCATTTTTTTCTTTAATCATATTCTTTTTTTTCCATTCTGAAGTACTTTATGTAGCTTCTGAAGTTAGTGGCGGTACTRTTTTAATGGAGTTCAGTGAAATCTGTAATTGTCAAATAGAGGAATACTGGATCACATGATCATGTGGGCTCCATCCTATACCTACTAGTGGATTGCAAACTTATTAAAGGAGCCTTGGATCAGAGCTATACTCTTACTGTTCAATTCACTAGATAAGATTTTTTTGTTCCCCTAGGACTCTTTGAGAGGTCATTATGATGTATTCTTTATGGTAATTATTGTTTTATGTAGTTATGCTGTAACCTGGTCAACTGTTGCATATGCATTTTTTTCTTTTCTTTTTTTTTTTTTTTAATCTTCAGGAGAGAAGCCATATGAGTGCCCAAACTGCAAGAAACGTTTTTCCCATTCTGGTTCATACAGTTCACACATAAGCAGTAAGAAGTGTATTGGTTTGATGCCCGTGAATGGTCGAGCCCGATCAGGGCTCAAGATGTCTCAGTGCTCCTCCCCTTCCCTTTCTGCATCACCAGGTAGCCCAGCAAGACCACAGATACGACAAAAGATAGAAAATAAACCCTTGCAAGAGCAGCTTCCTCTTAACCAAATTAAAACTGAACCTGTGGATTATGAATTCAAGCCCATAGTGGTTGCTTCAGGAATTAATTGTTCAACCCCTTTGCAGAATGGGGTTTTTAGTGGTGGTAGCCCATTGCAGGCAGCCAGTTCTCCTCAGGGTGTGGTGCAAGCTGTTGTTCTACCAACAGTAGGTCTGGTGTCTCCCATAAGCATCAATTTAAGTGACATTCAAAATGTACTGAAAGTGGCAGTGGATGGTAATGTAATAAGGCAAGTACTGGAAAACAATCATGCTAATCTTGCGTCCAAAGAACAAGAAACAATCAACAATGCATCTATACAACAAGCTGGCCATTCCCTCATTTCAGCGATCAGTCTTCCTTTGGTTGACCAAGATGGGACAACCAAAATTATCATCAACTACAGCTTGGAGCAGCCAAGTCAACTTCAGGTTGTTCCACAAAATCTAAAAAAAGAAAACTCTGTTCCTGCAAATAGTTGCAAAAATGAGAAATTACCAGAAGATCTCACAGTGAAGTCTGAGAAAGATAAGAACTTTGAAGGAGAGACCAAYGATAGCACTTGTCTTCTTTGTGATGACTGTCCAGGAGATCTTAATGCACTTCAAGAATTAAAGCACTATGAAACAAAAAGCCCTCCTCAGCTTCCCCAGCCCAGTGGAACAGAAGCTGAGAAACCCGAGTCCCCTGTCCCATCAGAAACTGGGGAGAACAACTTATCTCCTGGTCAGCCACCTTTAAAGAACCTTCTATCGCTCCTAAAGGCGTATTATGCATTAAATGCACAACCAAGCGCAGAAGAGCTTTCAAAAATAGCAGATTCCGTAAACCTACCACTGGATGTGGTAAAAAAGTGGTTTGAAAAAATGCAAGCTGGACAAATTTCTGTGCAGTCTTCTGGACCATCTTCTCCTGAACAAGTTAAATTAAGCAGTCCCGCAGACAACGATGATCAAGCAGCAACTACAAATGTGAGCGAACCCCAGAACAGCACAAATAACTCACAAAGTCCTGTCAGTACAACGAAATCTCAGACTTTACCGGGGGGATCAACTCTGAATGGTTCACACAGTAGCACGCCATCTGCATCACCACTAAACCTTTCTTCATCAAGAAATTCACAGGGTTACACGTACACGGCAGAGGGTGTACAAGAAGAGCCACAAATAGAACCTCTTGACCTTTCGCTACCAAAGCAACATGGAGAACTGTTGGAAAGATCTACCATAACTAGTGTTTACCAGAACAGTGTTTATTCTGTCCAAGAAGAACCTTTGAACTTAACTTGTGCAAAAAAAGAACCACAAAAGGACAACAGTGTTACAGACTCTGATCCTATTGTAAATGTAATCCCACCAAGTGCCAATCCCATAAATATTGCTATACCTACAGTCACTGCCCAGTTACCTACAATTGTTGCCATTGCTGACCAGAACAGTGTTCCCTGCTTGAGAGCTCTCGCTGCCAATAAGCAAACCATTTTGATTCCACAGGTGGCTTATACATACTCTACTACAGTTAGTCCTGCAGTTCATGAGACACCACCAAAACAGACCCAAGCCAATGGAAATCAGGTACTTCGGTCCCCATATTCCTGCATGATGTATGTATGGTGTATTCAGTCTGTATCAGTGCTGAACTAACAGAAAGCTATCAGGGTGAATTAAATAAAAATATAAATACAAGCTATCAGGCTTATTTGACTTGACTGTAAATGGGTAATAGACATTACTGTTGTTCCCTCTGCAAAGCTAGTTAGCTCAGGCAGCTTGAATCCAGACTAACAGAAGCTGTTGTGCGTGGACAGCTCAGTTCTCCATATTTAATCTTCTAGGACATCAGTGCTCACTATTTTAAAGACTATCTAATGCTTCTGATCAAAAAGCAAAATAAAACCATGGCTTCTGTCTTTTGCTGGCTCTGTATTTCCTCTTTGCCCACACTCAGAAAGTAAACTCTTCTGAATGTTTGGCTACTCCTTTCACACTGCTCTGCGTCTTTGGCTTGCAGAGTAGCTGAATTCATCCTACACCGTGGTGGCACTTTAAACAAAACACAGATATATTCTCTATTGAAAGTCAGGGAGGTATTTATCTTCTTCATCTGCCATTCCTGTATCTCGGCTTGCTCTTTGCTGGATACATCCAGATGTGATCTAATCGGAGTCAGTCCTCCTGAGATTCACCTGTGCACATTGAGGTAGGGACAGGGCAGAACAGAAAAGTGACTGAGTGTTTCTACTTAAATCTTAGAAACTGGCTGTCTAGCATTTTATTCAGGGTTCTGTATTGCCAGAGACTGAGGAGCCTTGAAGAGTTACAAGGTTGCTTATATTAAAAGTTTGAGACAGACATTTGAGGTAGCTAACATGTACACTTTTATATTCAGATTTGATAATATGTGATAAAATATGTGTGTAGTGGTGCTGCTGATGTCAGTAGAAAATACTGTGCTTTTAGAGGGGAGCTTTAGTGCTTGAAATGCTTGGAAATAGACAACAATTGTATTTTTGAAACTATTTAGTAATGAAACTATTTGAAGTCCCCTAAATTTGGGGTTAAATAGTATTTTTGGTAGTTTCATGGGGAAGAAGGTAGTCAAATATGCAAATTYGAATGGTAACTTAAATAGCATTTTCGTGAAAACTTCAGCAAAAGCAGCCTTTTAACTTCATAAAATATGTGAGACAGCAAAAGGTAGGTGACCAGCATTAGCTGAAAAATGCAGTTAGATGGCAAATTTGCTCTTCCCACTTACTGAAGTGCTTTACAGGTCTGTTATATTGCATTTATTTTACGGGCCCTGAAAATACGGTGTGCCAGTGTATCTTGGACCTGGCCAACAGTCAGATTTGGATGTAATTAAAGCCAGTCCCACTGAGGATTCTGCATCTGGATGGTGGCAGGGACTGCAAAGCAGAACAAGGCAGTAAAAGATTTTTTTTTGACTGTGGAAGTATAAACAATTTTGTTTGGCCGCTTATGGACTTGAATGAGAATAGCAGCTTCATTTTATGCGGGTGACTTTTTTTATTGAACTTAACTTTTTTTAAAATTTTTCTGAAGGATGAAAGGCAAGACACTAGCTCAGAAGGAATATCCAATGTAGAAGATCAAAACGATTCTGATTCAACACCCCCAAAGAAAAAAATGAGAAAGACAGAAAATGGGATGTATGCCTGTGATTTATGTGACAAAATATTCCAGAAGAGCAGCTCATTATTGAGACATAAGTATGAACACACAGGTATGTACTAGGAAAAGATGTTTCCAATCATTATTTCTTTGATAATGTGTAACTGATAATCTCAACTGGAATCCAGTTTTCAGACAGTGTAGGGAAGTGTAGCAGTCCTTACTGCCTGTGCTAAGGTTTCTTTAAAAACCCCATGGTTTGTATATTTGTTTGACAAAACAGCAATTCTGTCTGTCTTTCAATTTGTTAGACCTAAACCCTAAATAGAAAAATGGGAGGTTTTGCATCTGGCTTGTGCATAATCATCTGTGAACCGCAGCCTATAACTGAGGATATATTACTTCTAATTTACCTTGCCTGGTTATAAATTAAGAAAAAATTAAAAATATGAACTGAAAAAATAGGGTTGTGTATGTATTTGATGAAAATCAAATTTTACATGAAAAGCAGCATACCTATCTGGCATGAAGGATTTTCAAACTGAGCCGTGTTTGTAATGACCTGAAATTAACAGCTTCAGCTATTCATTAGACGTAGAATCTAACCACCAAAGAACACCCTTTTGGCTTTGATTTTTATTTTTAATTTCCCATAGTTGTTCCTTTTGGCTCCAGTTCTGGTATCTTTAGGATTTTTTTAATACCGCTTGCTCTCTTTTTTCTTCTGTGATGCCGTAAAATAAAAATTCTTTTTTAATTGGTTAGGTGCCAAATACATATTGGGTTTTGTATTATGTATTTCTTTCTTGCTGGCTCTGTTATGTCCTCTTTCCCCACATCCATAAAAGAAACTTTTTAGAACTTTTGGCTACTCCCATCATGCTGCCCTACTTTCTTGGTTTGCAGAGTAGCTGAATTACTATATTAATTACATTTCTGTGTATTAACATTTTAATGTTATCTCATGTATAAAATTAAAAGCATTACAAATTCTTTTTTGTCTTGATCTTCTCAAGTTGTATTCATGAAGGGTATCTAATTTCATACCTATCCTGTCCTGAGACTCTTTTAACTCCTCCTTTTCCTAACAYAGTTGTTCTTACCATACCAGTTTTGAGTTCAATGTAATGTTCAAAATCATAGAATCATTTAGCTTGGAAAAGACCTTTAAGATCGTTGGCTCTAACCATTAACCCAGCACTGCAAAGTCCACCAATAAACCATGTCCCAAAAGTGCCACATCTACACRTCTTTTAAATACCTCTGGGGATGGTGACTCAACCACTTTCCTGGGCAGCCTGTGCCAGTACAACCCTTTTGGTGAAGAAATTTTTCCTAATTTCAAATCTAAACCTCCCCTGGCAAACTTGAAGCCATTTTGTCTTGTCCTATCACTTGTTTCTTGGGAAGAGAGACCAACACCCACCTCATTGCTTGTTTGGCATGAGATGGCATGGATGTGCTGGTCATCTGTGTAGTGTGACCAAAAACCTGCTGTCTTACTGTGTCTTTTATGTCTGAGCTAAGACTGCAAAGTTGTTTTGTGTAACAACTTTGAATGTTGAAACCAAAATAACACTGCTAGGCTCCTGATACCTTTATGAGAGACTCTAAAAACAAAACAATAGCTGGAAAACAGAGCAGAAACACACTGAGTGAAACAGATTTTTCATGTCAATACATGTGTAGTCAGCAAGTTTTGTGCATAAAACATTCAACCTAGATTTTAGATTTATTTTCCTTTCACTAGTATCATGGAAGGACTTGGTACACAAAAGCCAACATAAAAGTTTAGTTGATTTTAAATTACCATCAATATAGGAAAGTTAAAATTGTTTTGATTGAAAATAGTTTATGCAAGAAAAATGTCTCCTTTTCTAATTTATATTTGCACTTTTTTTTTGTGCTAAAAGTTGTATCTGAGAATCTCTTTATCCTCCTATGAGTTTTCCTAAAAATTTACAAATTACTCTTGTGATTGTGGCTATGTACCCTTGCACCTTCATCCTTGGGGCTCAGGAGAGAAACTCAGGTTGATAATGCATGGAGTAGAACATCTTGTTAAATAAAATTTAATCCATGTTCACCAACAGAATTTTTCAATGAAAACAACAGTGTACATTTTTAAAACTTCAGCTACAAAATGTCCAATTGTTTGTGCTTTATTTTACAGGTAAAAGACCTCACGAGTGTGGAATCTGTACAAAAGCATTTAAACACAAACACCATTTGATTGAACACATGCGACTGCATTCTGGGGAAAAGCCCTACCAATGTGACAAGTGTGGAAAGCGGTTTTCACACTCRGGGTCTTACTCTCAGCACATGAACCATCGCTACTCCTACTGCAAAAGGGAGACGGAGGAGCGCGACAGTGCCGAGCCGGAGGAGATGGGCCCGGAGGTCCTGAGCAGCGAGCACGTGGTGGTCAGGGCGTCTCCCTCGCAGATCGACTCGGATGAGAGAGAGAGCCTAACCAGGGAAGAGGAGGAATACAGTGAAAAAGAGGAAGAGGAGGAAGAAGAAAAAGACGTAGAGGGACTTCAGGAAGAAAAAGAATGTAGGGAACTACAAGAAGTAGGGGATGCAGAAGAAGAAGCAGCAGTAGAAGAAGAAGAAGGGAAAACTGAAGATAACAAGAACGATGAAGCTGTAAATCAAGCAAGCAATGCAGAACCAGAAGTTATACAAAATAATGGGCAGGTGTCGGAAGAAAATAACGAATAAAGCTTACATGCTAGGTTTTTTCTATAAGGAAAAAAAAAGAAATTGGTAATGAAGTTCCTTCTATATTATACATGCTTTTCATGGAAACGCAGTAGCCTGCATACTGTGATTTCTGTTCACTACTGTGTAAAAAAATATATATATAAAAAAAATGAAAAGAAAAAAAAAAAAGAAATCCAGGTGTGCCTGAACCTCAAACTTAGTAATTTTTCACACAGTTTTCAAAGTTAGGAACAAGTTTATAACATGAAGCAGATTAGAAAAATACAGTGACTCTGGAAGCAAAGATTTAACAGGTTGTAGGAAACCTGATTATTAGACAAGCATCTGGCATTGTTTGTTTTATCAGTATTAATTTTCATTCTTAAGTTGATTAATTTTTAAACTGTACAATTGGGAGAGATTTATATGATTTTTTTTTTTTTAATGTTCAAACTTTTCCTAAATCCGCTTCAGTATTTTCTTATGTTTTAAAATGTGAGAACTTCTGCACTACAGAATTCCCTTTTGCAGAGACGTGTAATGCAGTTGCAAACAGTGCTTGGCTACCTTTGTAAATTCAACCTAGAAGGTAGCGGTTTCTGACATTAGATGTTGTAGTAGAGCATATTATCATTTAAAGTGTATTGTTAGCCTTAAGAAAGAAGATGATAGAAGAACTGAAGTTTCTTACTCATGTGGTTAAAAATGTAGTTGAGAAGATTGTCGTTGAGTTCTGATTGCAGGGACTAACAGTGTTAATACTGGTAAGGACAGGAAAGTTGTCAAAAACAGTGTTTGTAATTGTGTTTTGAGTATGTAGTAACAATATGAAGGATATGATATGAAGCTTTGTATCTCCTTTGGCCTTATGCAAGACCTGTGTGCTGTAAGTGCCATTTATCAGTATTACAAAGGCTCTAAGCAGCCTTTATCCAATATGTGGCCTACAATAACTAGCATTTGTTGATTTGTATCAAACTTCTAAACTATTCATGGGGAAAAAAACACTCAGCCATCAGAGAAGTAAGAACACTGGTATATTTCATTATTTAATTATTTGGTGGTATTTTGGGTTAATACCTGACTTGCAGAATTTCTCTACAATAATTACAAGGGAAATTTTCTAATCTGCTTTATTGCTTTATTGGTTTACTTTAATTTCAGACACATACATGACATGTTATCTGGCTCATAAGTATTTTCAAATGTTAGTTATTATGGACCCCATTTATTAACAATGTTAGCTGATTTTTACCTATCAGTATTATTTTATTTCTTTTAGTTTATAGATCTGTGCAACATTTTGTACTGTATGTCTTCAAACCTGGCAGTATTAATACCCTTCTTACTGACATATGTACCTTTTTAGTTTTAGAAAACTTTTATATTTATGTGTCTTATTTTTATATTTCTTTATTTATTACACAGTGTAGTGTATAATACTGTAGTTTGTATTAATACAATAATATATTTTAGTATGAAAATTTGGAAAGTTGATAAGATTTAAAGTAGAGATGCAATCGGTTCTCTTGCATTGAGATTTGATTTAACAGTGTTATGTTAACATTTATACTTGCCTTGGACTGTAGAACAGAAGAATTAAAATGGGAATGTATTAATTTTACAATTGCAATCAATTCATTTTACCTTTACCCAGTTTTTAATATAAAGCTCTTAAATTTTGAAATTCACTGTGTGACTAATAGCATGATGCTCTGCAGTTTTATTAAGAGATTAGTCTAACCATAAAACTCTCATTTCCTTAGTAAGCCAAATTAGAATAATCTTATAAAACAGTGTTGGGAACAATGTTTAACATTTTTGTGCCAATTTGTTCCTGTATTCATGTATGTATGTTACAAATCTGAAACTTCATTTTTAAGTTCCTTGTTACATCATGGTCATTTTCTAGTTTTTTACCAAACTCCCCATCTCACAATAAAATGCGTCAACAAGTCTGACCTACTGTCATTATTCTGGTAATGTAGAAAATGCATTTAAATTATTTCTATGGGGAGTTACTGAGACACAGTTCCTGCTTCGGTGTCGATCCTGGGTTTCAGTGGTACGTAAGGAGTATGGAAGTGAAAGAAGGGTTTGAACTGTGTGCAGGCACAGGGATTGCCACGTTAGTTCGTTGGTTTACCAGCATCAGGAGAACAACTGAGTTTTCAAAATGAACCGTGTGGGTTTTTTGTTTTGTTTTTTTTTTAATTTTGCTGTACCTATCTAATACACTGTTTAATGCTATCTTTCAATAAGACTGCTTTTAAATGAAGTAAGTCCACAACTGTTTTCTTGACTTAGCAGTAAGTTAGTTGGCTGTGAAAAGGCTGGTGTATGTATTGCTRTTGAACTTTCCAAAGATAAAATGCCGACATTACAGGTATATAATTTCAGTAATGTAAGTATAAAGGCTTAAAAATTTTATTACATATGCATGTTTACAATGTTTTGCAGTTCAAGCAAAGTTTACAGACTGTTCTTTAAGCAAAGTTCTGTTCTTTAATGGTCCCTAAAATGGAATTTCAGTTGTTAATTTGGGGGCGGGGGGGAGAGGTTTTGAGGAACATCATTTAAGTTATTTTATATTCACATACCTAAGTTTTAGATATTTCTCAATCTTACTATCTCAAYATTAATACATACGAAGGATTTATCCCATATACTAATCATTTTACTTTGTGTGCATTTTGCTGTACAGTATACCAATATCGCACTTATAACTAGAGTAAACTTCTAACTTCATAGGATCATTGAGCTAAATATGAGAAAGCTGTTTTGAAAAAACCAACCATTTATGCTGCATTAGTAATATTGCCTTGTAATTATTATCATAACAGAATTAATCAGGTGGTCCAGAATTTCTCACAGATAAAACTGTCTCTGCTCTCTTCTAGGTAAGGAAACACACCTTTTGAAAGTATTTTAAGATTTTCCGTATTTTTTTGTATTCCAAGATGTCTGTGGTAATAAATCCAGTGAGATATACGTTGAAATGAAAAAATTTTGTTGTCTTTAGTATTAAAATAAAGAATTTTAATAAACCCAAGGTTACTCATGTTAGTGACAGCTGAATGTAGGAGGCCAGTAACTTCGATAGAGAGTAAAGTCCAAGCAGTTGTTACTCAGGAAATACCATTGTTTTGGGGGAGAAAATTTATATTCATGACTTAGACTACGAAACCATTATTAACATTTTTATCTTCAAAATGGATTGGTGCATTGAGGTTTGCATCTGTTAAGCTCAGCGATGTCTCTGGTGTTTGTGACCTTGTAACATCATCTGTTATCTGTTTGAAAAACACAGAAACTGTGGTGTGTGTTCATTTAGCTGAGCCAACTCATGTGGAAGCCAGAGGTGCTTAGAGGACACGGGCGCCATTCCCAGCCCCGGCAGTGAGATTCCAGCAGTGAGGAAGCTCTGTGTGTGGGGAGATGCCTGGGCAGCTGTGACAGAGTCCAAGCCCCAGGGGACCAGCAGCAGCCCGGCTGCAGCCGTGTGGGTTTTGTGAGTTTGTGACCTCTCTCTAAATTAACGGCAAAGCAGTTTCAAGGACAGTAAGTTTCACACACGAAAAAAAAAAAATTGAAAGCAAAAGTGTAAAGCCTTTGATTCGGTCTTTTAGAGATAAAAGAAAGTTTGGAAAGAGCAGCAAACATGAGATGTGTAGTTTTAATGAAACTCTACTTTGCTATGACCTGTTCTTCAGTCACAAGATGAAAAGTCCATCAGCTGCCCTGTGTGCCCAGGCTGGTGTCTGTGCCTGCTTCTTCCTCAGGCTCACCATGCATGGCTCATCTTGGCACAGCAATCAGGGACAGGCTGGCAGAAGAAAAAGTGTCCTTGTAATTCAGCATGGGACAGAGCACTGCTGTGCCTGGGGTGCTGGTTCTGTTTCTGCTACTGACCCATCTCCAGGGTGTAACAAATTTCTGCCTCAAAATCAGTTGTAGTTGCTAAATTGTGACAGCTGTATGTCCTATTTTATCATGTAATATGAGAATAGGAAAAATGTTACAGAATAACTATAGGAAGATTGTYACAGAAGTAAATACTAAGTTTCGGGCCCTGGTATGGGAAATACCCTTCTGAGATCCTAAGGTAATAGCGGAAGAAAGAGGGACTTAAGGCTACAGAGAAAGCTGGAAGATATACTGAGGAGGAGTACCTCTCCTTCTCTTTCAGTAATACTCATATGGCATCCCAGTGGTGATTTTGGTGGCATTCCCAAATTCTCCATAGCCACATTGCTGTCTACTTGCTGGTTTTCTGGAGCAACCTATCCATATGTGTAATCGATAACACAGCAATATTCAGCTATGCTGTATGATGAGCTTGAAAGGTTTTTTTTTAAAATTGTATTGAATTACAAATAGATAAATTAATGGATGCTAGAAAAAGAGGTGAGAAAGTTTTGTTACTTTGGCTAATCTCAGAGTTACAATGTGTTTCAATAAATACCTTAAATTTTAGTAGAATAATGCACTATGGTGTATCAACCCAGAACATAACATATTTACCCTAAAAGGCATTGTTGTTCAGACTGAGTAAAAATTGCTTCAGCTGGCAACAAGTGTTGTATTCACACTCTTGAGTAAAATTATTTGAATGCAATTATTGCTGGTAAACCCTAAGTCAGTGTCTGTATGAGCAGCAGTTTACTCATGTTTGTGCTGGCAAAGTGTACCTGAGATGGTGGTGGCTACGAGACTGARTGGCAATTTGAAAGCAAAGCTATTTTCATGATAGAAAATATGACACTACTAAAAGCTCAGGTTTTGCCACAGCAAAATGCTACACTGGGGCTTTTATCATCAAAGCAATGAAAGATCAGGACATGACACTCCAAACCAACACAGAAGTCCATAACAGAGAAATGAAAATACTTCTTAGGCTACAGAAGACCATTAGAGGTGAAAGTAATGGTTTGAGGATGAGAAAAGTCCATTTTGGTCCTGGAGGCTGTAGTGAAGATAGGTGATGGCTTTTGAGCAGAGGAGGAGAGAGAAAAGAGCTTGATCTGCACTGTGCTGAGTTCTTCTTCAAAGTGTGTTCTTTCTAATTTATTTACTACCAATATATGAGTCTGCACACAATTCTCTGCTTGGATAGAGGTTTTTGATGTGTATTTTGTGGTTCACAATCTGGTACTTTAAAAAGGACTTTTTTATCTTTCCTTGACAGAACAGCTTGTTTAATTGTTGTTGCAATAATCTATACATTTCATAGAGGAAATTCAATATTAGAGTATCTTTCAGGTCTGTATTTTATCATTTATTGTTTATGGTTTTTTTGAACTGTTGTTCTAATGATATTTGCATAGTCTGATTATCACCAAATAAAAAATAAAACACAAAAGAACGTGACGACCAAATTAACTCTTAAAAGTGACCAWTTATTTACTACTTTTGTTTTATCCTTCTGCTCTTTCATGGCCTCTGGTTCGTAATCTGTCACAGAGCCAACTTAACTGTGTGTGTCATGCCTATCATCCACATTGTATATATGTTGTCTCTAGGGGAAACAATATATTGTTATATATTCATTGCTTCGCAAAAAGTAATCTACTTTTTTAAAAACTGTAGTTAGAAAATAAACTGATAGTTGGGATTAAATATGAAATGTGCTGCTGAAAGGAGCACTTTTGTGGCAGAGTTTGTCCTAGTAGCTTGCTGAATATGAAAGTCGTGTAGTATTAACCAACAATTAGGTTGAGTTATCCAAGGCCTTACCTCTACACTGGCAGATCCCCCAAAAGATCTTTAAAAATTATGAGGACAGTGGCAAGTAATCTTTAGAATAAATATTTGAGAATGCCATTTTGGTCTTTCCTTTGGTTTTTTGGTGAGTCTCAAGTTCTCTGATCTGCTTTTAGATTTGGCGTTTCTGTATTGGGGACTGTCCTTGGGTTTTTCTCATCTTTGTGTAAACTAGGGCTTGTGTAATGATCACAAGATGTGCATTGTGTGTTAATTCAGGAATGTAGGGGATAAATTACTGAACACAAAAAAACCTGAAACATGCCCACACTAACTTCATGTCATTCCTGCTGAGCTTCTGCTCTTCTACCTGGAAATCCTGCTCATTTTTAGCTGTGGGCCCAAAGAAAGACCGCAAGTCTGACAGCATTTAGGATTACTGGGTCCTGTTTCCATCTCTTACCCTTCAACAGGTCTCTCTTTAGGCCAAATTCTGCATGAATATCATCAGATCTCTTGAATTCTRTGAAGCTTTCTACATTTTTAATGACAGATAAGCTATTGCAAAGATATAGAGRGAGCATTTTGCTCTTTCAGTGTGCAAGAATAAAATCTGCTGGACCAAATTGTTCAAGAAATAAGTTAATTGGAAAATCATGTGAAATCCTGAAAAGAACAAGAGCTCCCAACAGGTTTGCAAGTTCCTATATGCAAAAAGTGTACTTGGAATTCTTCCCCCGTCTCAAATCACATCAATCTGATTACAGGAAAACGTCTCTGTGGATGGTAGTCCTCAACTTCTTTTGCTCTGGCTGAGCATAGTGCTGTCACTGGTCCTCTTCAAGCCAGCAGCTGAGCTATGACTTGTACAGACTCTGTTTGAGTCCTTGTGATCAGAAAAGGCACAGCTCCCTTTTTGGAGTGAGGGGGAGGAAGGTTTGACCCTTCTGAAGTTGGAGTGGGTTGTCCTGCCAGCAGCACTTTCCCATGAGCTGCTGGCCAGGCAGTGTTTGTAGTGGCCACCATTAAACGGTGACCAGGGCAAATGATCTCAGCTGTGGCTGCAGAGGTAAGAGGGGTTTCCATCAAGGCAAGCTGGCTAAGCTGACCTCAAGTCAGCCTTTTTCCCCCTGATTTAGACAGCTCCAAAGAATGCCTCGGGCAGGAGCCAGCAATCATGCTTTTCGGGAGCTGCTGGCCTACATCACTCAAGCCCAGAGAAAAGCCACCCTCAGTCTGTAGATAAAAAATTCTTGAGAGTAGTGACTTGTGTTCCCCAAAACATGGTATTGTCTTTAAAATCCTCCTTTTACCTTTTTAATGAGGCTTCTTCTTATTGACATTCTGGTCTCCCAGACATTCTGTTGTGTCCTGAAGCTTAGGGAGAGGCACTCTATAAACCAAGGAACAAGGAATTCTGCCACTTGCATTTGTGATGAGTGTTATCACTGTTTCTGTATCTTTTCCAACTGTGATTGTAAGGTGAGTTTTCCTGTCTTAGGAGAAAAAAAAGCATATAAAAAGAAATAATTGATGAATGGTAACGTAACTTGAACAGGGTTGTTCAAACAGAGTTGGGAACAGAACTGAGGACTCTAACATGGGAAAGCCTTCTGTCTTACTTTGGCATGCAGATTTTTCTGAAGGTCTATGGCAAATGGAGCGTTTCTGTGATTTTCAGCAGCACAGGGGAGCTCAGCCGTTAGCAGCTACACTGCTTGACAAACTTACCCTCTTACACTGTGGTCAGAGGCCAGTTCTTCTGCCCAACCAACAATCTCAGATTTTGTATTCAATAAAAGTGTCTTATTTGGAGTCRGCAGATGCCAAAACAAAGGACTGGTGGGACATTTGGCTAAGTGGTTGGTTGCCACCAGCAATTTACTTCCAGAAATGTTCCCCGAAACCAGTGGTGCTTGTGCCTTGTTGCTCCCTGCACGGGCTGATGCTGGGATTGCTGCTGTACGTGAAGTGATGAGGTTCTGTCAGGCTGGAAGGAGCTCAGGTTCTGCCAGTGGCTCTTATGGAGGGCAAAGAATAAATGCTTTGCTGATTCTCTATAGCTCCTGCTGGCCCAATGCATCATCTTGTCCCTTGTAGGTTTTTTGTGGAGGCYACCTGTTAGGGGTGTGTTTTTTGGCTCCCCAGTAGAGGCTCTGCCTGCAATCCTCAGGGGAGAGGAGTGGAGAGGAAAAAACACCTCAGTGCAGCAAATTACATGTATGTTTAAAAATACAAATTGTTCCATCCTTCTTTACAGAAATTGCTCATCTCATGAATGCTTATGTCAGTAAAACCATTGTAGGATCTGCTTTTTCTACTTTGCTATTAAAGTATTCTGATTTTTTGACATTCAGGAAAACAAAATTTCTACTTTACTGTAGTTTATTATTTATTTCTTACTGCTTCACCATTTATGTTTAGGGACAGTACTGCATTGCTTACTCTCTGATAATGGAAATACATTTAGTTCACTGAAATCTGAAGCTGTTCATCTCGCTGCATATAAAACTAATAGAAAATAGCTGGAAAATTTCATGTAAAAAGTGATGCAAATATTTCATTACAAGAACCTCTATAGGTCAAAGACCATTTGTGTTCCTGGTTTTTTAAACTGTATTTTCAAAACTACCCAGTTCTGAGTGTTTTGCCCTATAAATCAAATCCACCCAAACATTTGTGCATCCCTCGTCACTACTGTGGGTAAATAAGGTTCTCCTCATGCTGTGGCCGTGTTCAGTGACTGTCTCTACTGCTGGAAAAGCAAGCACTGGAAAACACTAGAACAGGAGGCAATCTGGCTTCATTGTTGCAGCAGAACTGCCTCAGCCAGACCGTTGCACCGTGGTCGAGTCATAGACTTCCTTCTAAGCACAAATTTTAAATTCCTCTGGGATTTCTCATGGTCAATACCCTTGTATTTCACAAATTAGCCCTTCCTATAATCCCACTACATGAGCTGTCTCCTGTAGCTTCTGAAATGTGTTTTGCCAGTCTTTCTGCTTAGAAAGTTTCCTGACATGGAGCTTTCCGAGTGCGTGTTGATAGCCAGTTCTCCTTGTGGAAAGCAGAGTCTTTGCTCCCCCAAAAGGGGCATGATACCATCAGTGTCATGCAGCTCATGGAGTTGCTCTGCTGAGTGACCAGTGGTGACAAGGAGTGGAAGAATGCTGCTGTATAATCTCTGAGGTGCTCTAAATTTAGGATAATTATATATTTCTCAGCCAAAAAAGGCAGAAATAAATCAAATAACCTTGTGAAATAACATTCCCTTGCTATAAATGTTTTGTAACCACCTACCTTGTTTTTTGGCCTTGATCTCCTAGGCAGTGGTATTTGTGAGCTTGTGCTGCATGTCCCCTTCTTTCATCTTACATTTTGCCCTGATGATTATGCCTGGCCAGTTTTGGCAGGGAAGGTGATATGTCGAAGATGTGAAATCCTTGCATGACTTATGAAACTTGGCTGCCTAGGGCAGAGGCCCAGACTAATGCCCTTGCTAGGCAAAGGCAGCTATTTCTGCATCCCTTACAGTGCAGTTCTGAGCCACACCCAGCATGTGCCACTGCTTGTCCAGCCAAGAGAGGTAGGAAAGGTGAGAGTGGGTTTCATTAGTTCTTGTTTATGCTGTTATTTGAGAAGACCAAAGATAAAAGAAAAGAAACAAACACGAAAGTGCAAGTATGAATGTCTAATTAGATATTTACTATTGCACTGCCTTTAAGCAGGAGACTTGAATTATGGTGCTAACTACAGTGTCTGGCCGTTATCCATATGGGACACTGCCAACAGGATTGACACCTTCATATCCATCACAGGCTAAGAATCATGTTTATTTGTTCACTTCCCAGCCAAACAAATACAGAATTCTGTCATGCAAAGTGGAACTAACCCAACAATAGAGTCTTTGTCTTCCAGGAGGGCCAGAATGGAGTGTGCTGCCTTGAAACCTTGTTTCAATGGAAAAACTGAGCATGAGTTTCATATGTCTCTCATGAGTGCTGTAACATGGAAGTAATCGTGGATTATCTTGTTATTCCTACACCAGTGTGCAGCTCAGTCCGAATGGTTTGAGTGGGTTCAAGCCTTTCTCCCCATTCTCCCCAAGCAGTCCAGGTGAAGGAAGAGATGGTCTGTGGGCTCTAATGGATTAATCAGCATGCTGATGCTGGTGCACTTCTGGGAATGCCAGAAGCAGGTGTTTAAACCTCATGAGAACTGTATTTCCAAAGTCTGAGCCTGCAGTTCAGCAATCGCTGCAGTCAGTATAGTAAATGTTGCTGCTGCTGGAAGGGAGAATCCAGCACCCTCTCATCCTCTGCCCTCTCTCAGGCTGGTACAGCCCCATCAGGACTGATCCTTAACAAGTTAACAAGTAACCAGCCATTTTTCCTGGATTATTTTTCAGCTGAATCAGTTCCCCAGGTAACACCAAAGCAAGAGAAAGGAATGTTGAGGGGTGGATTTTCTCCTTTTAGACTGGTGCAAAGCAGGCATTGAACATGTTCTGAAATGTTCTCCACTTTAATTTAAAGCTGGTTTCCCAAAAAGCAACAACCTGCACAGTTTATTTGTCCAAGACGCATATCCCAGTATCAGTGTTAGGAAACAATTTAGGAAAGATCCTCTCATTGTAGGCAGCAGCAGTAACAGCTCATAGTTAAACCCAGTCTACTGGGTTTGCTCTACTCTTAGTCCTGCACTGACATTGGTTACTCTGAAATGTAAGTAAGCAGTGTCGTGTAAATGAACTCCTTTGTTCCCTGTATGTGTCACTTCCAGCTACTGCTAAAAACTTCATTTATTTTTTGTTCCCTGTATGTGTGACTTCCAGCTACTGCTAAAAACTTCATTTATTTTGTCATGGAAGCAGATCATTTTTGTTTTGAGCTAAGAATCACTTCCTGTGCCGGTTGAATTAAAACAGTGATTCCCCACTCTCCCACCCCTATGTCTGTGCTTTGCATGCTGCTGCTTTTACTAAAGCTACAAAGTAGACTCTGGATTACAGCTTTTCTACTTTTCTGGGTTTGCTTTATTCACCACAGGATTTCTGTACGTTCGGGTGGGTACCACAGTGAAGCCAAGAACAATATTGCTTAAGGTTGTACTGAAGGCCAAAAACTGAAGTAAATTACAAAGGTGAGCAGGACCCCAGCAAGAGTGGGCTGCTGGCAGCATGGCATTCTGCAAAGGCAAGAGTGGGCTGCTGAGTTATTGTCAGAGCTAGAAAATGTCCTTTGCCTTATTGCATCAACCCCTCTTTTTCACTTTCAAGCTGCTACAAGAGCAGAGGGCACAATTAGCTCCATTAGTAATTTAGCAGATTCAAAATCTGAATGGGTTGGATTTTGCCTTGCTTATAAATGAGGCACTGGCAGCAGGATGTCGTCACGCTGAGACTGGAAGACTTGAGGGCCTGACTGAATAAAGTCCAAGGATCTCTGTTGGGAAGCTACATAGTGCAAAGGGCAAATTAGGTGCACCAAAATGTGATGCAAATCAGCTGGCATTGCCTTGGTTCAGGGATGCACTCGGGTCCTTCTGTCCATTCGTGCTCCAAAACATGGATTTCTCCCTGAGAATCTGTGTTTTTCCAGACCTGTGCTGGACAGGTCTCACTGCACTCCTTCAAGCTCCACTCCTGCCCATGTGCAAAAGGTAAAATTATTCACGTGAGGAGAAGGAACCCAACATCCTATTTAATCCACCCATTATCACCTCAGTAGYTGATCACCATAACCTAGCAGACACAAAGTATTTCAGAGCAGCATTGCCACAGTCCTTTCCTTTTATTGAGGATGTTTTTCTCTTTAGACAGTGTTTCAGGACCTGTGAGAAAGGAGAAGGTGGAGAGAGGAAACGAGTGATACAAACAAGCACAGGCACCAGAGGGAACCTGTCTCTGATCCTGTGCGAAGAGCAGTCCCTTGGCAGAGGACATGGCCCTGTGCTGGTTGCCGTGTCCCAAGGACAGTCTGTGCACATTCACCATGGTGCTGGAGGAGATGAGAAGCACCAGCCTGAGCACAGCATGATGTCCTTGCCGAGTGCTCTCACTCCAAGCTGCTGCACACGGAATAGGTACCTCCTCCACCCAAGCTTTGGAAGAATATGCTGAGATGACCTCAGAGCACAGCCTGCAGATCAGGCTCGTTAGGAGATTTTGGGGTGTCTCTGAAACAAGGTGTCCCTCACCTCATAACTGTGGGCAGGAAAGACATGCTGACCCACTGGCACTGAGGTGACCCGGATCACGTGGGCACAGGGAACTCTGTGTGCCTGCTGGAGGGGCTGAGGCACCTCATTAGATCTGGCTTCTGCTGTCTACATCTTGTCAGCAAACACATAGGCTGGCTGTTTCCATCAACAGTGACAAGACAAAAGAAATGCATCCATGTCTATTGCCTTGCTGTTTTTCATCCAGTCTCCATGTGAAACCTTTCCAGCTATGAGTATGGCCTGACAGTGTTTTCAGACTTGGCCCCACAGAAGTTTTTCTATAGCTATCCAGCAGATGGTCAGCAAAGCTTCCGAAAAATACCTAAAAATCAACCTTATTTCCCCTCCCCCCAGGTGAGCAGTGTGCTACCTCACTGAAAAAAAMCCCAACCATTTTTGTGGGCATCTGAGTGGGTCTTGGTCCCTTTCTGTCAAAGCCAAGAGGCAGAGCTTCCAGGGGAAACAGCCAGGTGCCTGCTCTTTCCCATGGGCAGGGACACATGAGGTGGAAGGCAAAAGTCCTGGATCACAAACATCACATTTGGGATGGAAGCAACTGAACCATTTATACAGTGGGGAAAAAAACTTTGCCTTTGGTCCGGTTTCCTATCTTTGGAGGAAAGGTAAGTCTAAGTCATCATCCACAGGCATGCTGTGGCATCTGATTTCAGTAATGCCTAGCTGGTGAAGCGTAGGAGCTCTGGGAGTGCAAAGCTGTTGCTGTGTGGATGGGGCTGGAGCGTTGCCTGGGTTTGGAGGTCACCTGGTGCTCAGTTCCACATGCCCTATGCAATAGGGGCTGTCCTGTACTTACTGCTCGGATCCCSAGCCTCACCTGAAGGGAAGACAGGCCATGGCTTTCCTGCACCTTTGCTGCAACACATTACATCCTACACGCATGATGCAGCTCTCCCAGGGCTGTAGCACCCTCAGGGCAGTGGGCTTGAAGACCTGATGCAAAAGGAGACAGAAGGACATCTCTGGGCCTGCTTGGTGTTTAAAGTCTGACAGCCCTGTTTGACTCTGCCCCAGTAAGATCTGCTTCAAACTGCTTATCATTTTCTGCAAAAGTCCTCTTTTCCACGTGGAGATTTGCGTCTCAGATTTGTCGACTGTTTGTCCACAGTTTTTTGATTTTTTTTTAAGAAGTACAGGAGAGAGGATAAGCATCTTGTCCTGTGAGAAGATGGGTTATGAAGGTGTTGGTGGAGCACCCTCAGCATTATGTGTATTATGTGAGAAGAGGCAACTCAATGCTTTTTTTTCAAAAGTAGGGTTGACACGGTTCTTTTTTCCACTGGATTAGGTAGGCAGTGGGTTTGTGGAGGTCAAGTCTCTCCTGTCTCTTGGGATGGTACTAGGGTAGAGACCACCCAGACAGAAAAGGAGTGTGGCAAACCCTGCTAAAAACRTGGAAGAAGGGGCAGGCCAACCAGGCAGAGAGATGGGAGACATAGGCCTCTGCAGCCCAGCTGACGCTCCTGGGGTCTGGTGGACAGGGTGTCCAGGAGTTCTGCTTAACCCCGTGGTACCTGCCCATGGTCATCCTCCAGCTCATGCTGGAAACTGAGGCTGTCCATATGCAAGATAGGAAGGGTATTTTCTGCCTTTTGCTTTATGTATATTAATGCAATTTTCTCAATATTTATTTGTTAAAATACAAATCTTACTTAAATTCCAAATGTTATGAGAAAAAACACCACAAAGAATGACTTCAATATGTATTTCACATGCTTATTACTGCAGTCAGGTGAGAAGGGTTCATGTGCATGTAGTCTGCAGACCTAAAATGCTTTTGTTCTTCATAACCAACCTTCTCTGAGACACAATGAGCTAAGGAAAATATTACAGCCAGATGAAACTGGATGCAGTCATACTTGAACATAATTTAAGCCTGTTGTGCAATACCTCAGAGTAAAACCACCAGTCATAAAGCAGCAGAATTATTTACCTTCATTTCACAGAAGAAAATCTTCCTTGGAATCAATTTGGTGTTTCACTTTTTTTCTTCTGGTGCTTCCCAGCGAACTGGTGCTGGACAACTTGTTCTAGAGACAGGAAACTCTGTCTGAACATGATGGAGGATGCTTGCAACTGTCTCAGCAAAGGAGTATAAGGCTTTGTACAGCTGTTTCCTCAGCTCACTCAGGAAGAACTATTCTCACTCTTTACAGCCTTTTACATTTTGGTGGTGGTAATCGTGATTCCAAGCTGTGAAAACCTTCCCACTGGTAGTAGCATGCTCTCTGGAAGAGCTGCCACTAAAACCTCTGCATGTTGGGCAGGCAGGTCACAGGATTATCTTGGTGACCTGTGGTAATGCCACCACTCCTCACCTCCAGTGCTGGGTGTTGTTCCGTTCATCCAGCAGTATTTCCCTCACCCTGTTTCCAAGAGGGAGCAAAAATACTGCAATATGAGGATATTTTAGCGTGATAACTACAAAGACCCAAACGAGAATAAACTGTCCAGAATCTTGCACAAGAAATGGAGGCAAAGGGTACCTGAAAATCTGGAAGTTGCCCACATTGCTTTAGAGATCACTGCCAGCACCCTACATCTGTGCACCATGTGAGCAAGTGAGAAAGTGTCTTTGAGAAGGGTGTAATGTTGGTCCTGTGTCAATAATGGATCGAGTCCAAGGTACTGAAGCATCTGCTCTGTATTTCAGTATTTTATTTCTTACACTTGTAAGGATATTTGAGAAGGTGAGTATCCGCACCAAAAAGACTGCATTTGAAAGAAAAGCTAAGATGTGGTCACCACCAGCCAAAATGCTCACTATGCTAGGAGGTACTTTGGACTCTCCTTCAGGCTACATGTCAGCGTTGGAATCAAATGATCACCACATGTAGGTCTGTAAAGCTCCGAAATTAGCTGTGCAGAGAGCAGCTCTGTGATGGTTACTGCTGGGTGGTTAACTGCCAGTGCAGGAGAATTAATTATTATTGGCTCCCAGTGTGACTCCTATATGCTGTTAATTCATTACCTGCAGCTGAATTGCCAGCAGAGTGGGGCAAGTCCCTTCCTTGTCTCAGGGAGTATCACCAGAAGAGGTTTGTCAGTGGAGCCCTATCAGAAATGCCCACAGGCCATCCTAGATGTGAGATAAGTGCATGTGAGAAGTGGGGTTTGGAAAGCAACAATTTAATCCATATCCTGTACACTCACTCACAGAAAATATGGACTTCTACTGTATGTGACATGGGAGAGAATGAATCACAGACACAGTTTTTCCATCCTTTTCTCTTCTGCAGCCTCTCATTGACCCAATAAGGGGAATTTTCTTTTTCTACATTTACAACATAATTTGCTATGCCTTGGGAGGGGTGAGATGCTCTTTTGTGTTGGGGTGCTCTCCCCAGCAGCACCAGCGGAAGGCAATTACAATGCTGGTGATGTTCTCTCCTTCCCTGAAGAGTTAATGAATTCCATCCTCCTATTGTTGCAGAGTTTCCCCGGGACCTGCAGCAGGGCAGGATCCTCCACACTCTGCAAAGGGTTTGCTTCCTGGTAACAGAGCAATCCATTAGCTCTTGTAGCTGTTGTTCTTGAACTGAAAGCTCTGTGCTCTAAAGCCCAGCAGGAAGAGATAATTAGCACTAAATTGTGTATTCTGGGCAAAATCCATCCACTTCTGCCAAGATTTCACAAGGCCTCAAATACAGTGGAAATACGTGTGGGGTGGACGCTTTTTGCATAAATGTGGAAGGAAGTGTGCATGATTGCACTCTTGGTCAGCGCGGCCCAGAAACAGGATCTGGGGTCGGTGCGGGTCCGTGCCAGCCCCACACCCTGGGTGAGCTGCGGGTTTGGTGGTGACAGCTCCAGCAGGGGACAGGGGGCAGTCAGTGCCTATGGGGACAAGTGGCTGCAGTAACATGCAGGGGAAATAGCCCCTATCCCAGCCATTCCCATTGTTCTGCTGCCTTCCTTGGCTTTCTGTTGTGCACCCTGCTGACAGCCCTGCTGGGCACTGCATTGCTCTTGGTCCTTCAATGAGTTGGGCTTGTGGATGCCCCAGGCCTCAGTTTGGGAGTCTCTCTTGCAGGACAGACAGAAACCCTGGATCCTGCACGACACTGTCACTGCAGCATGATGTAATTCTTTATCCATGCCCTGGGTGCCCCTGGTATATGTGCTTYAATAAACACTCTGCTGTTCTAATTCTTCTTCCTCTGCTTCACAGCACACACAGTTCAGATGCTTGGCCACAGGCTTCTGGCCATTTTCCCCCAGGAAGTGCCACCTGAGTCCAGCTGCTGATCCAGGAACATGCAGATCTTCTGTAGGTACTGTATCATACCTGGCAGCCCTGGCAGGTGCGTTCTGGAGATGCCCATGTTGGAAATTACTCCARCCCAGTGTGTCCAGACCGTGTCTCCAAGGGCCAGCAGTCACTCGTCAAACTGGTGCTGTGACTAAGAACCATCGTGTCCCCGAGCTTGTCTCAGCTTCATTGCAGCTTTTCAGGGCTAAACCATGCGATATCCCAGACAACCGGGTATGTTCAAAAGCAGTTGGTCGTGGTGAATGTTGGCCACAAAACTGGATCCTGAGGGGAGTCTTGCAAGATTTTGATCTGAGGAAGATCTGGCTCAGACAGATTAAAGATCTGAAAATGCTCTAACAGGTGGTCTAAATTTGCACAGTCCCGCTGTACCAAACCCTACCCAACAAAAGCAGAGAGTGGAAGACATCACACTTCACATCACCAGTTTATAATGGCTAGAAAGAGGTCAGGTTTCTGCCTGACACCTAAGTTTTCCTCATCTTCCCGTCTCCACACAGGAAATGCCCAATCAATGAGCCTTTTGTCTTGGATTGCATTTTCTAAACTTTTGGGTTTTCATGTGAGAATCTTTGGACCTTGACCAACATCCATTTTCCTTAATGCATGATGCTGAGAACTGGATACCAAACTACACAGAGAATGCACTGGTGCCAATTAGAGCACAATAATTTCTTCCGTGTCTTACATGAAGCCCACTCGCAGGTGTGTGTGTCCCAGGATGACATTTGCCTTCTCTTTTGTTGTGGGCAGACGATACCAAGCATTCACACAGTTGCTGGATCTCTAAAGACTGTGGGTCCCTTTCTGCACAGTCTGCACTGCCCGGCAGGTCACCCTTCATGAGGGCCACAGGTTGGGCTTTTTGTTGTGGACTTTTGCATTTGGCATTTCCCTCTTAAGTGTTCTCTACTGACATCTATTTGATTTCTGACCACACCTCAGGGGTTTTCAGAATCAATTTGGATCCAAAACTTGTCTTCGTGTGGGAAATGGTGTAGGTGACTTGTGGACAAGATGATCATTTATCTTAGTTTGGGTACTAAAAGAGTAGTGAATCCACATGGGCTGCACGGACTTGTGCTTGACGGGCTGGAAAATCAGTTTACTCAAAAGGCTTCAGATAAATTACTCTTGGTTTCCCTTCTTTATTAGATGTTATAATGATCTCAATATTTAGACTAAAAAATGTACAGATTGTGAGCTGCCTTGTGAGCTCCTGTCCCTGGCTACAACCAGTTACTCCAGAACTGTTTTTTATTCTGCCCSTGCTAAGGACTGCATGTGATGTGGCCTGGAAGCTCAGTTCTGTACTAGGTTTTCCATTCAGGCTCCTGGGAGGTGTGAGCACTGCCAAGGCGCAGTGGGATCTGTAGGAGCACCCAGCACTGAGCAGTTCGCTTCTCATTGTGCCCAAAATGCTGAAAACCATCAAGGGTAAGTTGGGCCTGGGGTGGGCAATCTCATCCAGCTTAGCGGATCCCGGCACAGCTGGGGTAGCACAGTGGGGTTAGCACAGCCTGGCTCACTCCACAGCCTCCAGGCTGAGTCCCCAGCCCAGGCCTGGGCAGGGGTCACTCACCATCTGGACACTCGCCATTTGGACACTCCATCGTGCCATTAAGCAAGCGGCAAAGAACTTTCTGGCTTTCAGCTCTCAAATGTATCATGATTAGATCAGGGYGTGCTGTGAGTTTTCTTGTTTTCTTAGGTGACGCATGATGTTAGGTGCCAGCTATGGCTGTCATAATAGCTTTGGGCCACTGCCTTTGCCTAGTCTGTGCCAGATTTGTGACAAACCTTGTTGGAACTTGATTTACTCCTCCCAATATGACAATGAAATATTGACTTTAAAAAAAAAAAAAGCAACCCACAGTCTGTTTTCCAGCTAGTTTTACATCTTTCTTGATATTAAATCTAGGCTTTTTCCCACTAGTTTCCAGGCAAATATGTTTTCAGGAAGTCTGTTTTCATGCTCATTGAGGAAAATGAACTAAACTAAGAGGATGTACAAACACGAGTATCCAGCAAATGATTGCTGCTTCAATCCCAGCAGGGCTGTTTGTATAACATTCCTGCAAATTTAGACATTATTATGGAACCAGTTGGGTTTTTTTCTGTTGAAAGCAATAAAAAATGAAGTTATAGGAGACTTTGCTTTGGAAAAGCTTCAAGAAAGAAGCAAAGAAGCTTGGCAGCAGACGTGTCAGGCGCTGTAAGCCCAGGGAGTGCTGTTAGTTCAAAGAACCTGAGTCTCACAAAATAGACAGTCTCCAGCAACATAAGAGCCAACACAGCTCTTTAGAGCTATTACTGTGGCAACATTGTGATTGACTTCAAAGGTGCTGATTGGACTTGCAAAGGGTTATCAAGGCTTTCTGTGGAGCATCAGATATGGGACTACTGTTCAATTTGTAAGGACTAGAAACCTCGCATCCCTTTGAACATATGATCCCAAGTGCATCTCTCATTATTATCAAATAGGTCTCTTTCCARTTACCGATTGCTTATGGTGCCGGGTGGCTCTGGATGCCTCAGAAATGTGCTAAATTTTTATGAAGATTTTTTGTTAATTCCTATRCCTATATGCAACTTCCCTTCCCCCTCCATTTCCTAAAATAATTCCTGTGGGATTAACAGCACCCACGTGTTAGATTTGCAGCACCTGCTCTCAGATGGACTGTGAGTGTGTTCCACAACATAAGCAATTCTGCTGCAGAAAGAAAAGATGAGAAAAGTGGCTTAACTGGGTCCTTCATGGCTTCTGGAAACACCTCGGTCTTTGGACAATAATCCACAAATGAAGCAGGCGCTATTGGTATGACTAGTAAGACCTTCYTCCAGTGACAAGATTTGTCATCATTCATATGACAAATCCTCAGGAATTAATGTATGAGTAAGGATGGTGGGTCACTTTAACACCCCCTCTGTGTCCTGATTTCTGTGAGAGAAAAGATGCTGCTCTTTGCCTGGATCCCTGGGACATGCTGCTGTATAGGCTGAGCTCTCCCCATGAGGGAGCCTGTCCAGGAAGAGCAAATGGCAGCAGTAGCTTCAGCATCTCAACAAATCTTCCCTCAAAGCCCAGAATGATCTGCAGAGATCCACCCTCACGTACACCACTGGTTATTTGTGCAGCAGAGGTGTCTCTCATTCCTTCCTGCACCTTAGCACCCAGGCACAGCTCTGGCTCCTGGGCTCTGGCTGAGAAACCCCCACCTCTGTCCCTTCCACCTCCTCCCTCCATCAGCTTCTTCCAGCCATGCTGGAGTTTGGAGCTCTTGGAAGGAGCGATGCTTTGTTTAACCCTCATAACCTTTTCTGCCTGAAAATTAAGAAAGAAGGAAAAAATTAATGTTTTGAGAAAACACGTGAAACTGTTTTGAACCCCCAGAGCTAAGCTGTGTCTCACAATTAATTATATTTCTCTACAAATACAGTAGGTCAAAGGACATGGTGCAGTAATACATTATGGGGAAGCTGACAGGAGAACAGTAAGTTTGGTCTTAAGTGAAAAATTTTTTGCTTTGCTGGCTCTTGGTATGGAGCCAATAACAACAGAGCAGGAGCTGTCTTGAAATGACCATGGAGAGCAGGTGTCCTGCAGACAGTGTTGGAACTACTGAAAATAATACTCTGAGTTATAGCACTTCTGTTCAATGTCTAATAATAATAATAATAGTAGAAATAATAATGATGATAATAATAATAATGTTTGCCTTTGTGGGACGCATGAGCACTGAAATACTGTTTTATTAGCAATCACTTTGCATCCCTGGGAAGAGTCATATGGGAACCCCTCCCACCACATGGGAACAAAGAAGTGTCTTTTGTTTTAATGCGAGTTTCAGGGTTTACAATACGCAGTCTGTTGAAGAGTCAGGAGCTCAAAGCCATCTGAATTAAGAGATTTTCCTCTCTCCAGAGAGCCACACAGGCATCTGCTACCTACCAGCCCTTCTGACAGCAGCTCTTTTTGTTCCCCATTTTACGCACTGTTTCACTGTAGCAAGCTGAGAAGCAGCACTATATTCCCAGAACCAGGAGTTGTGTCCCCAATTTCCAGGGGAACAGGTACTGCTGTTACGACCCCCAATCTATGCTGCCTGCTCCACAAATCCAGGAAAATCATTTTATTGTGCTCAAAAYCCTTTCAGTCTCCTCCCAGTCATTGAAGACCTTTTCATTAAGCAAAAGCCCTGTGTACAGATCCTGAAGGGAGATGAGCACCTGGAGTCCTCTTGAAGCCAACAGGAGTTGCTTGCAAGGGCTAAAGACCTCTCAGGATTTGACTGTGTGGGCTGAACAATCCACCCTCTGACATGCTTTTTATTTCCCCCTAGTGTCTATTATTTTAGACCCTGTACTTTCTGCAGCATGTGTTTCTACTCCAGAGTCATGGCATACAAAACTGCTTTGATTCCTGATACAGCTTCAGCTGGCTCCTCACACCATGCTGCTGAAAGATGAATTAGAAATGGTTTCTTGGTGCTGCAGGCATGGCGGAGCGCAGCCGGCTCGCCCCCAGCCCACTCGGGGCAGGCAAAAGGAGTGAGATGAAAGACAGACGGCACCAGAAACTGGGGGACAGGGGAAGCTTTCCACTCAGACAAGGCTTTGGTGGCTTTTTACAACAGTCAGACCAAAACCATTAAGTCCTTGTACTGCTAACAGTGAGATTTGTACCTGTATTTATGCCAGGGACTGTAACACTACACGAGAGGCGAGCTTTCTCCCTAAGTACATAAACTCATTGCTGGGTAGAGACAGGAAAAAAATTACCTTATTTCATGTMAGTGAAGCTTAGACATTCCTCTGAAACTTCAAACACCAAATATTGCTGGAGAAGAGCCCCTGGGCTGAGTTGTTTTTCATGAATGGTGTGGCAATTATTTCTGAAGAAACCATTATTTCTGAAGAAGAGAAGGGCTCACACAAACAGACGTGCTGCATTTAACTGAGTTTATATAGTATCAAGTGACTGAAGGGAAAATGTGGATTGATATCTTGGTCGTTAGTGTTATGGGGGGTTGATAAATTTTATTGGTATGGCAATTTTTCTCCTAAGATTAGGTTATTAAATAAGTATGGTGCTAATTGCATGACAGCATTGTATTAGTCATAACAAGATCCTCTGTAACATTTTTTAAGTGCTCTTCCAGATGAGATTACAAATATGCAGAGGAAAACACAAAAAGTAATTCCGTTTCATGTCACCTCTGGTTTTTTGACTGGAAAGAGAAGCACTGTAATAGAAACATATGAAGACACAATTTTTGCTAAGAAATGAACTGAATTGATCTACTAATGTGGTTCTGCTAATGTGGGGGTAAGGGGGACAGCACGGCAGGAGAGATGTGGTCGGTGTCAGAAATAAAAAGGTAAGAGGGAATGCTATTTGGGATAAATAATAAGCCCAGAGAGACATACTGGAAGAATAATTACATCAAAGCCAGCCGAGTCCAAGTGCGTATCGCTGCTGAGGGCAGGGCAGGACACAGGTGGGGTGCTCCAGTTTCCCAGGCAATAGATTTGTCTGTTACAACATCACTGAAATCTACCGAAACCAGAGCATTGTTGAGACTTAAAAGTCACAAGCTTCCCCAATTCTTCTAATCTAATATGCCTTCGAGCATAAGATGCAAGAGGGAGAGGAAAAAATGGGAGGAGTCCTTTGAGAGGTGGGTGCAGAGGCAGACAGAAAAACCCAAGCTGGAGAGAGCAGAAAAGGTTTCTTAAAAGTTGAGAAAAATTCCTGAGAAAATAAAATCAGTTAGGACCAAAAAGATAGCTGAATTACTACCTCTCAGGGTGAACTGAAAAATCAAATCAGGGCATGTTAACACACATAATCTGTGATGGAGTGAGAGACAGTGGGGGGAAAGGAAAAGAAAACCTGGCACAAGGAAGAACAGGTGGGGATCGAGGATAAGCTCCTTTCTCTTGTTTCTTGGCAGTATCCTGCCACCTTGGTGGGTGTCTGGTCTGAGTCAAAGAGCATCAGCAGGATGCAAAATGTGTGTATCAGGTAYGGGGCGGTGCTGGGCAAGTGCAGAGGGCAGTCAGAGCACAGCACGACTGCTCCTGAGAGGTGACAGTGCAGGTGATGCTGTTACTATCACACCACGCACAGCATATGGAGCATGTCAGAGGAGAAGGGATGGCTGGTGACTGGTGGAGAACTTGAGAAACCAGAGGCAAAGTGCACAGCTGGAGAGAGGGGGAGAGAGGGGGAGAGAGAGGCAGTCAGGAGGGAAAGCCTTTTCTGCTAGGGCAATTGTCCATGGGGAAGGCAATAGAGGCCTTCTTCAAAGGCCAGGCTAAGCAGCTTCTTTCCATTTGCTCATAGAGGAGGAATATCTAAATCTCCACTTTGCTCTGTGTCCTCTTGAGTTTAATGCTGCTTCGAGGCAGCAGGAGGTTTCTCTGAAGCAAATGCAAATACTGGGAGGCAGTGGTGGAACTGGAAAAATGGGAGAGACTCTGGGGAAGACACCTCTGATAGGCCACAGACAGCAAGAGAGATTTACAGGAGATAGAAAAGAATATACAGACATTGTGAAGGAAAACTGGGAAAAAAAGCAAACCAGTCCTGTGCCATGAGCAGGCTGAGGCCAGCAGGGAGAGGGACTGGGAAGAGGGACAAGGCTGGGGAGGCTTTTGATCAAGAGCTTTAGGCTGAGGGTTTGGGCTGAAGAAGCTATGAAGTTCAGGCAGATGTTTTGCCCTGATGGTCTGCTTGTACTGCTGGGTTCACTGACTGGGCAGGAAAAGGCAGCCTGCAGCCAGCATTGTGGCACAGGCTGTCACTGCTTGTTGCCCTAGTAAAGCTTTTACGAAGTACCTGTAGGCATGGAGCAGTACCTGCTTCTTCCAGAGCCACTTACTGAACACCAAAGCAGACTGGCTTTAATTACACTCCTTTTTGTCATCAGCCATAATATCTGCAATATCAAAACAGCCTTAAATAGGTGTTTTGGTAATATTTGCAATGGCAGATGAGACTTAAATACGTGTTTTGTGTAGAACAACCTTTTTTCTTAGCAGTTTGTGCAGTGCAGATGGGTGAGCAAGTTTCATTTCTGCTTTCTGTCTCTTTTAGGTKTATGCATTTTAGAATTGGGCCTCTGGCAGGCTGTGTAGGAAGAGCACTGCTCTCAGATGTCTGTGGGCAGCTCTTATGAGAATGAAATTTGGCCCCTTTTGTGTGGCAGTGCCCCATAGTTTAAAAGTAAATTCCCTTTAACACGTTTTAACTCATCATAGGTAAAAACCCATCAGGAGACACAGTCCTGAGTTTTCAGTTAAATCTCTTTTCCAATAAAAAATAACCTGCAAATTCCAGGGGCAGATTAAAACTTTGCTGAAGTCATACACTTCTGCATAGTTCAAAGGTTGCTGGGTAAATTCCCTAGGAGCATCTCTCCACCTTCCATCCACCACAGTCACTCAACTGAGCAGTGGGAGGAAGAGCTGGGCAGGACAGGCTGTGGGGAGAGTTGCTGAGAAACGCACAGCAAAAGCAAAAGCGATGGGAGAGGAGCCAGGGGGACRGAGCAGCTCCCTCGTGCAAGGCCGAGTGTTTGCTTTTGCTGGAGAAGCAGGAAATGCTTCAGCTTCTGCAGTGGGACTGGTGTTCCTTGGGGTATTTCCAGCCCAGTCCCCTTGCTGGTTCCTCTTTCATGGCCGATGCTCTTCCTCATGCACGTGCTCCTTCTGTGCAGCCTGGGGCACTGGCTGTGGCGGCTGTGGTGGCCCTGCACCACCGCCTCCAAGAGAGGGAGTGGCAGAACCTGGGCCTGGAAGCAGAGCCAGAAATAGGGAAGCCGGTTATCTGAATCACAGCGTCCCAGTTTAGCCTCTCCTGGTCACATGCCRTCTGCTCCCTGACAGCCCCGCGCTAATGTTACAGACATCAGCGGAGCCCTGCTCCGACGCTCTGCCTTCCAGTCACAAGTGGAGTCATGAGCTGGAAAAAAAGCAAATACAAGCTAAAACTGCAACATCTTGAGGCAAAGATAAAGAAAAAAAAAGCCAACACCTGATGGGGATAGCTGTAATGTTCTGCATCGTCTTACGTAAAAGCTCTTTCTCAGCTGTCCCAGTTTAAAAGTGTAGGTGAGGGTTTAGTCATGTTAAAACTGGCGTCTCCGAGGCTGCYGTTGTTTGTCACATTGCTAAAATGAGGTTCAGTTATAATAGGAAGGATACTGGTAATGATTGGGGTCCAGATAATCAGAAGAAAAGAAGATATTGCTGACAGAAACAGCAGACACCCACACAACAACTATGATGGCTGTATCAAACTGGATGTTTGCATTACAATATATTTTATTGAAGGCAAATTTGTTCTGCAGCACTTCTTTCTTGCTTCTTTCCTTCTAGGGTGACTGCATTTTGGTCAGCTTGCTCCAAGCCCAGTGCTGGTGCCAGACATGTCAGGGCACTGACTCTATTTCAGCAGTGAAGCTGAGGCCGGACACCAGGGGTCTGCCACCTTCCAGCTCTCGGGCTGGGTCTTACACAGCACCATGGCAGGCTGACCCCACCAGGCTTCCCAGCACCCCTTTGGGACTCATCCTGCATGTGCCCTGGCCATGGGCTATGCTTCCGGGATTCCCAGAGGGAAGCTCTGGTGCACAGACAAGGGCAGCCATCACATGCTCGTGGGACCACCAGTGACCAGGACAGGACACATAAACCAGTTCACAGTGAGTCTCGTCAGCCATGGGCAGACACCAGAGGCACAACTCACTTCCACCTGGTCTTGTCTCTCCCTCATTCCCTGTACAACGGTGAAGGTGGCACAGGGCTTCCCACGGTATTTGGTCATGGGGGGCAGTTCTTTTGCACTGGCTCTTTCTGGTAAGGGAGCAGCAAGCAGAACCCACAGTGGGCTGCCCTCCTGGGGTTAAGAAAACTCAAAAACCCCAAAAGGAAGTGAAATCACCCTTTCTAGAACATGGAAATGCTGAGGAGGTGCTTCATGCTCCAGCAGCCAGAGAGGTTTGAAGGGCAGCAGAAATCCCCCGATGTGTCAGCAATAGGTGAGGAAGAAGGGGCAGCACAGCAAACATCAGGAGGAAGCAGCTGGCAGGCAGCTGAGGCAGTGATGAGGAGCTGCTTAGTCCCTCCTGGCACCAAGGAAAGGGACAAGACACAGGGAGCATGTCCCAAGACATGGAGAAGGGCACAGTGAAGGAAGACAGTGACCCACTGCCAGTCTCAAACACCCAAAGAGGAGTGAGTGTGATGTGTAAGAACTGCACCATAACTACCCTGAGAGAGGTCAGGATCAGGCTTCCCTCACGAATCCCTGCAACAATTTTTTCCTCTTTCTACTGTAATCCTGCAATTTCGCTGTTCTGCTTGTAATCTCCTCACAAAAGGGATTCTAAGGAAAGCTATGGGATGTGTCTACAAGGCAAAGTTTTCAATATAGGTCTCTTAATCAATCTTCCCTGAAAATTGTATGTTATAATACAGTGAAACATTTAAAAGTGAAGAGGCACCTAAAACATAAAGCATAACAAAGGTTTTTGGTGTAGTGACCAAATTACAATGAGTGCAAGGGCATTGGCCTGAGATCCTAAGGCAAACCAACATGCAATATATCTTTTTTTTWAAAAAAAAGCAAAGGTAAGAAAGGCAAAGAAAGGGGCCTCTGGAAGGAATACTTTTTGCATTAAGAGATTATAAGTAATAACAACCAGCTGGAGAATGAAAGATCTCAAATTTATGTAGAGATTGTCGAGCTCTCAGACTCAGCATGCCAAGAAGATAAACCTCTCTCTTCCAGGTCAAGTTACTGCCAGGTAAATTACATCTGAGCTCTATTTGTAAGAAGCAATAGTGACCTCACATGGCTTTCTAAATTATTCCAGCAGATTGTGATCCCTGATCTTGTTATTACCTTGATGAAATAATCTAAATTCAAATCAGACAGCCAGGTCTGAATGCCAGGGCACTCCTGTTCTCCTGGAAATGAAACTTCATTACATGATGGGAAAGTTGGTGGCATGGGGTGGGAGACAGGAAATACCGTTCAGCCCCTGACGGATCCTGACATCATGGACAGGGACTGATCGAAGTATCTGATACTTATTTTGCATCCAATATTTTCAATACCAGTTATCTCCTTGCAGCTGACTTGGGAAATGGAGTGATACCCCAGCTTTGATGTTCCTCTATTGACAATTTTTGGGCAGAAGCATCTGTTTGAGAGAAAAATTTTATTTTCACAGCCCTTTTGATATAACAGACATTTGATTTCTAAGACATCAGTAACAGTTCAGTGTAGGCACCAAATAGAGGAGCTCCTGAGAWAACTCCCTCTCTGTTCTCCATGGCCTTATTACAAAGCTCCTACAGGGCTTGGGCCAGGATCCTTACAAATGGGAAACAGCACTCTTCCACACGCTGACCCACAGCAAAGTCAGTAGCATTTTTCTATGGAACATGCAAGGCAAAATTTCCCACTAATGTCATATAGCAGTACTAGGGCCCTGGGGGCAGAGGCTTGCTGGGCATCCAAGGCCAAGATGTAGCAATGCAGCTTTCCCTACCTGTGCTCCCAGACTGAGAAGGAAGCATTTTAGCAGCTGCAAAGTACAGGGCTCTCCAGTAAAATCAGTGCTCACAGCCAGAGTAGGTTATTCTGACCAACCGCACTGATGGTGACAATATGGACAGGACTTAAACTGCAGCCAGGAAGCTCCTGAGCATGGAGTGCTTCAGCTCCGTAGCAGTGWGATTACAGCCATCTCCTGGTTAGCAGTAAACCTTGCTCCAGCTTTGCTTTGGCGCTGGAGCTCCAGATTCAGGGTGTGTTTGTACATGAGACACTGCCAAATCAGCCCATGTCACATGTTCGACACGAGCTCTGGGCAGTCTGCAGCAAAGTGGGGGATAAAACCTCAGACAGGATTTGTAGATGCTCAGGTCTGTTCACAGCCCTTTGGCAGAGTCTGAACACTCACTGGAGCCACAAATCCACTCCGAGCAGGGTGCCTGCCTGAGAAACTGCCTGCCAAATAGCTGCTCACAYGGTAGTAAGCGTGCACAGGGTTTAGTTTATAAGAGACCTGTGCGTGACTGCCTGTAGAGGAAGAGGAGAGGGCCTGAGGTCACCCTTTATTCAGAAAGCAAGATGCTTAAGAAAGTCGGTGCTGCGTGTGCAGCTTTCCACCACCTCTGAAAAGCATTCCTGAAAGCTGACACTGCCAGTAATTTTTGTTTTGTTCCAAGGTGCTCATACTTCAGATGGCAACATCTTGACATTCACATCCATTATGTGAACGGATTGCGGAAATAACTCAGCTCTTACTCTCTCTGTGATATTAATCCCCAGCTGCTGGCTGCAGCACAGAGCTGCCTCAGACCGCAGGCACTCCGAGCAGCCCACCAGCTCCCCAGCCCCTGCAGCTCTTGGCTGCAAGGGAGGCAGAGGGGCATTTCCTAAATCAGCCTTTCCCTGCTTCAGAATCTGAATCCAAGTTGGCACATTAGAGCTTTCCTCCTTGCTGTGCAGCCACAGGTGCTCGGGGTGAAATATAAGGCCTTTAACATGAGCATTGTGGTAATATAATTTCACATCATGGGAACCAGACGAGCTTCATTAAACCACGGCTCAAAATTGTACAAATGAGAAAGGAGCCTGYAAATTAGGATACACAGCTCTTGTTCACATGGCAAAACATCATTAGCTTTGAGGTGGGAGACTCTGTTACCTTTTACACCCTGTTGACTTTTAATGCTGGTGTTTTTAATACACACGCTGCAAGCTGGTTTGGAAAATACAAACTGTGGTAATTGCTCCAAAGCTCAGTTCATCATTCCTTGGAACAGATGTCAGTGGGGAAGGAACCTGCTGAAGGAGAAGGGGAGGAGTGATAGAAAGGGCTGAGAAGAGGAGTAGAACACCAGAGTAATTTTGCATGAGTGAAATGGGTTACCCATCTGGACACTGAGAGGGCTGGCAGTGGTGAGGGCTCTGCCACAGTGGCTGGTACTTGCTTTTACCACTGGCCACTTGCACATTCAACAGCATTTAGGAGAAAAATATCAGATGGGGGATATATCAAAGGCTGAAAAAACAAATGGTCCCTTTGCTTAAGCATTGCCTTAGCTTAAACCTTGCCTAGCTGCAAAAAGCAAAGGTGATGCATTTTCTTTCTTTCTGTCTTTCTTTGAGGATGGAAGGAAAAAAGAAAGGAGGAAGACTTGAAGTGGAAAAACAAAACAAAACAAAAAGCCTCCATGGACCCGTATGTGTGAATGCAGCCGAGGAGAGCAAAGACGCGCTGACAAAACGAGCCAGGAATGCTGAGGCCTGAGTTCTGAAACACATACGGTTTATGTTGTTCTTACCACAAACCAAAAATATGTTCCCATTTGAAATGGTTGAATCCACAGCTGTTTTAAAATCCCTTGGTACTTCTGAGACAAATGATCCAAGTCAGACTGTGCTAACAGGGTCAGTTTTAGAGCCAAGCGAGAGCTGTGACTGATGCAGAATCACTGCAGCTCCATCCTTTTCCACATCAATCATAGCTCAATGAAAATCCTGTGGGGCTGTCGGGCTCTCTTACAATATTGTTTACATTACAAGATGATGTAAAGCTCCTCCAGCAAAACTGCACTGCTGGATTATGATCTTCACTAACACCAAAAGAGCTTAAGTTGCAGCTGCAGGACAGCACAGAGAGATGCAGGCACATACCCCTGAATTTACATCTACAAAAGCAGTCATTAATGTTTCATAAAATACACCCATTGATTCATCTCTGCAGGCAAATTCTCTCCCTTTAAACCGATGATTATAAAGCACCTTGGGGCGAGCCTACATCCTAGATGCTCTATAAAGTAACCAGCTTGTATTGTCATAAAAGCCGAAATGGCTTTAATCCATTTCCTCACAATAGCAGTTTTAATTCACTCCAAGAGGGCTGGCTGTCAAGAAAATAGTATTTTTCTCAGATTCACACCTGAGGTCAAAACCTTGCCCTCTATGCCAGAGCTAATAAATCACATTTCTTTTTTCCTGTTCCTTTTGAACAGCGAGGACAGTCTCTTGCAGAAAGACAAAAAAAGGGTCTTTGCAGGACCGCGTGCRGCATCGTGGGGGAGGGATGTGGAAAAAGTCCCAGCAGCATCCCATAATCATGTACTGGGGAGGGCAGGCTTGCAGCTGTGCCTGGCCTTGAAAAGAAAGACTCAGCACCTGTTAACTCTTGACTGAAAGGTCTCAAGTTATGGCTGTAATGCTCTAATACACTCCATTAAATATTCGCATATTAAACATACAGAAAATAAAGCCTTTTTGAAGTGACAGGGAGTGAATAGCATTGCAGCCTCTCCTGCTCTCCACGGGTCCCTCTAATTGGTCCCTCTCATCCTGTCACTTGATTGCTCTGGAGACAGGGTGGGTTTTAAGGCAGAAAGTCCCCAGGCATTCCAGTGGTGCACAGCAGTAGCTGCTTACAGACAAAGCCCTGGCAGTTGCCATCACAGGAACCTGGGAGCTGGCAGCCTTTTCCTCAGCCAAGGAGAGGAGACTGGACTGTGTTTCATGCATTGTCAACAGGAGCAATCCCAGCAGGTCATGACGGCTCTTCAGCCCAGATTTCCCACCATCAACATCCCTTTCCCAAACCAAGGAGAAGTCTGAAATCCAGAAATATTTCCTCCTACCTGTAGACTCTGCCTGCATCCCCTAAGCCCCGGTGAAAAGTTCTCCTAACCACCACAGCTCCTGCTGTAACTAAAGCCAGAAAAAAACATTCTCTGGGCTGCTCAACAAAATGCCAAGGTGCCCACAGAACCTGCTGCCATCAGCCACCCAACAGCTCAGCATACCACGCTAGTTTGGGACCACCCTGCCCACCCACAAAGTGCCTTGTACTGACGACAGCAGATGGAATCAGGTCTTGCTGCGCTCCCAGCTCAGTGTTTGAGCACTTGGACAGCCTGTGCAGTGCTGGGGAGCAGCCATGGGGCTGGGRGGCACTGGCAGCACTGGGAGCATTCGTACCAAAGTTCCGGAGGCTGGTCTGATCCTGGCCAGTGCTGTTGGGATGAATGCTCTGCTTCAGAGCACCGCAGCGCCCAGGCTGGGGGACAGCAGGAAATGTGACCACACCAGCCATTTTGCCATGCACATTTGGCAGACTCAGCTGAAGTCAGACTTGCATGTGGTTTCAGAGGTAGTCAGTGTCTGGTTTGATATTCTGTGGACATGGTTTGTTTTCAGTTGTGGTTTTAAGCACCGGCCTCACAAGTGCTCCTGCCTGTACAGAGTGCTTTTCATTTGAGAAGAGTTGCAGCAGGGGCCCCCTCAGCTCACAAGCTGGGTCTGGACCAGCAGCAGGAGAATATTTAAGAAATGGCATCTCTGCCTAGAGTACGAACACTTGTTTGGGACTTTCCAGCTCTCCAGCCTGCATGTGAACTGCAACCCTTGCCTTGGAGGGTGCAGGAGAAGAGATTACCAACACTTGGTGCCCTGGCCATGCCTGGCATCCTTGCCAAAGATCCCAGGACGGCCTGGATGCACCACAGCAGCAGATCCCAACTCCCTCACACTTCCAGAGACAACCCTGCAGCAGTGAAGTCGTCGGCTCAGCACCCAGAGCTCCCTCACGGAGCAGTGTGGTGACCACCCTGGCATGGCTGGCCCATGGCCCGGGGGGCAGAGGCAGGTGCAGGAGAAAGCCCCGTTTGGTGGCCTGTCTCTTTGCAATCAATGCTACTGTGTGCTTCACAGCATCAGGGAAAGATGCCTCATACTGGGAAAGGATGCCTGATGCTGCCCAGTCTCTAGGGGTGTTCCTTCCACTGCCACACACTGGAAATGCTCTGCTCCTGGCACAAAGAAGCTTTATTCTTACGGCAGAGACTTTTATTGTGCCAAAGGAACTTGTTCAGTACAACAGCCCCCTTTGTACGGCTGCTTCACCCATGAGCCATATGCAGTCCCAAGGCAAGGCTTGAATGCTGCGGAAGGCATTACATGGTCTCTCTGCACAGAGATACATTCAGCTCAGTGTTATTTTTGTCTTGCTTTTTGGTGACTGCCGGGGGAGACTCAGATGAAGACAATGTCAGGGAAAGTGTGTATGAGCCCTGCAGACACTTTATGTCTTTTCACTTACAAACATGTAGAGAGGGGGAAAAAAAAATTGCTGAGTTCCTGATGTGCCTAATTGCCCAGCAGCGGCAGAAAGCGAATTGGCAGTGTCTGCATCAACCCGCACCGGCTGGTTGCTCGCCTCACCATATGTCTGCTCAGACACTCACAGCTCCCCCAAACAAGCCACATGGCAGCTTGGACACTCCATAAGGGCTGTGCATGCTGTTCTAGAGGAGTAATCAAAAATAATTCCAAATGTTCAGTGTTTCTGTCCTTGCCAGACACTAGAACTGGGCTGTTACGGTGCCATTCTATTCTGTAGTTTATTATCAGCATTACARATGTTGGGAATATAACCCTGCCCTCTTACCAGTCACATTTTTTAACGAATTATTTAATTACAGTGACCGACTAGCTTGGCATTTCCTATTGGTCTTTACTGACTGGATTATTTTTCAGTCACAAAACACATTTAATCACAAGTTAGCCTGTAAGAAATGCTCTCTCTGTCAGGTGCTACTGCTAGATGACCTTGGGCTAGAATGGCCACAGGCTCCCTGAGGTCTGGAAGGTTCAGCTAGTCCTGCTGCTCACCTACAGGATGGGTTTCTGGAGCAGCACAGCCTTGCCTTCCAGMTGACTCCTGCCTCCATCGTACCAGCGGAAGACAACACTGCTGGGTGTTACAACAGTTGCCCCCTCCACCAAACCAACATTTTTCAGAATGACATTCAGTGCTGCTCTAAACTCCTATCTCATTGCACAGAAGTACCTCTTTAGCAGGATATGCAGGTCCACAATCAACACAGCAGTCTCAACTTCTTGGTTCTTGCTTCTGGGGGAAGGRGAATGTCTGCAAAATCTTTGTCATTACCATATCATTGTCATCAGTTCATCAACACTAAATGCTTCTGTGTGATGGAGGGTGTTTTGGTCTGACAGTCCTAACAGTGGCAAGAGTTAATAAAAGTCTTGCTGTGAATGTTGCGTGCAGCTCACTCTCAGCATTTATCTTCCAGCAGCAAAAAGTGGACAAGTACATTTCTCTAAACCTGCTGTCCTAAAACAGGCTCAGTCAGGCAAAATTCTTGATTCCTTTCTTATGGCAATGAAACAAAAAAGCTTTACCAGCAAATAAGACCACAGATACAGACTCAGACATTTGTTACCCACTGGAGGCTCTACATTTTTTTCTCAGCCAGTTTTGTACCTCATGGCAGTCAGAYATGTGAGCTCCTTTTTTGAATTACCTTCAGTGGGTGAACACTCCCTAGAGGCAGGGGAAGAGCTCTACCAGCTCTAAAGGCACTGGGAAGAGCTTGGATCTGGCCAYGAAGTCACCCACCCCAGGGCATGCCCAAGGGAGATGGGGTGTGCAAAGCAGTATCAGACTCCCGGGCCATGCTCCTCTCCTCAGCAGCTGTATGCAGAAACACAGATGGGAATGTTTTCCACGCAGGCACTTTGCAAACCCTCACCCAGAGGGCAGGCGGCCCAAATCCTCAAACAAACAGCTACTGGCTGAGGAAAAGTAAGCAGCGTGGCTGTTGTCATAGCTTTGGGCCCACCACTACTGCTGTGCCTGGCACCTTGGCCTCCCTTCCACGTCTAATCCCTCGCCGCTATCTGCTTCAGTGCAAGGGTAGCCTTGGCTGGGCTGCATTTTTTTTAATCTTTTCAGGCTGCCAAAACCCAAGCTGTCAAATACAAGTTAACAGACCGAAAACACAGATGTCCGTTCTTGACTGAGTTTCCCATACAGACTGGACGTGCTCAGAACAGCTTTTAAGGTCATAGCACTGGTCCCTTTCACCATGCCTGGTGCCTCGGCAGGCAGCCCCTTATTGCCAGTGACGTCCCYGTGCCCGTCTTCCGCGAGCATCGCTTTTCACACACACTGGTTTCACAAAGCACTGGCATACGGCACACATGGCTGCAATTTGTTAGGGACAAAAGCAAGGACTTCGTGACACCTATACTTTGTGTAATATAGTGCGCTGGGGATCAACTATTTCTCAGCTGCAGTGCTTGAGACTGGCCTGTGGCACGAGGATTCAAAGCRTGCAGGAATTTTGTCTAAATGGCCTTCTCGCTCACCTGGACACAGAGGTGCTTTTCTTGCGCACAGGCTTGAAGAGACTTGACCTGCACAAAGTTATGGCATATTTGTATTATTTGTGTGTTGCCCATGAGGAACACAGTATTGGGGGCCTCTAGAGCCAATACTGTGCTAAGAGCCTCTATTTGCCACCCAAGCTGGGATACTGAGCACCTTCTTCATCAATACCTCGGATCTTCTCCAGAAGGCAATTATACCTGGGCTGAGATCATCACTCAGCTTCCATGTCGTGGAAACCTCGGTTTTTCTCCCAACACTGCCAGTAAAACCACACACTCAATGAGCAGATCAGATCTGTCATTGTACCAGTATGGGAGAATCCTGCTAATTTTTTCCTGATGAAAATACCAGTCTGCCCTTCACCTTCCCTGCTGGCTTACCCATTCCATTCGCTTGCCACAGATTCCGTTCGGGACAGTAAAGCCTTTGAAGGCAGGGTSTCAGAACTGAGATAGGCTTGTGCATGGGCCACCACAGTGGGTCCTGGGCAGGGTGACCTGATGAAGCTTTAATATAGGACAAACTGCAATAATAAAAGCACAAGCTAATTGTTGGAATCAAACAATTTCTGACRAGGCCATCCAAGTTGGTGACTTCAGGGGCTTTTGAGCTGTAAGTGAAAGGCAGCTTTTGTGTGTCAAACTGCCAGAGTGAAATCTGATTTCTGAGACCCTCACCCACAAAATTATCCCTGAGAAGCCACAGCTCACTTTCTACAGGGAAACTCAGGACTGCATAAATATTAAAGTAAGGTCTGTCCTAAAGAAGTGATCAATAAAGTGAAGCAAAAATAAAGTGAAGACCATCATTCCCTGCAATACCATTTTAAGTTATTTTGTTCTCTGTTATTCTAGTCCCAGCGACTTTAAGATGAGGTAGTAAGTATTAGAGATGCATTTCCAGGCAGGTATATTGTTTTTAAATATTTTTTTTTGGTTGGTTTTTTTTGGTTTTTTGGTTTTTTGCTTTTGTCTGAAGCATAAAGAATGGGCCACTGCCAGAGGCAGGGTACCAGGCTTGACAGACCAGTGGTCTGATCAAGTCTGGCATATCCTTTGTTCTTCTGTTCTGATTTAATGCCTGCTGGGAGTGAATTCCAGTCATGTGGGGATGTTTTTGCCAATGAATATTTACCAACATCCTGACTACCCTGGGAGTACGGTTAAAAAACTAACTCCCAGGAAAGTGAACACACAATAGAATAAACACTTACAGATAAGCCATGAGTTTTTTTCTTTAACACTGAAGTGAACATTTAGTTCAATTCCCATGTACATTTAAGACTAAACTAACACAAAGGCACATACATGTGCCATTGTTACTAGACCTGGGTTTTTAGGCCATTTATAAGCATGTGGATCACGTTTAAAGAATACATTATTTTAACAACCCACTGCATCGTTACAGTACAGGAGTCAAATAGGCAGGTGGTACTCTGATTTCCTCAATTGCAGATAAAGTAACTCAGTAAAGACACAGGGTTTGTGCAGCTAACCCCAAAAATTGTAATCCCTGATTAGTACCAGGAACTCCTCCATCATATTGAGTCCATGGCTATGTCTGTGTCTCTCATCTTTGCCAACTGCTTTCCCAGTTACAGTTTGAGGATCAGTTGGTGCTTATCTGTGAGAACTGGTTGATGGTGCAGTATTTGTTCTATCATCTCTGTTCTAATTGCTGAGCTCCATTAAAACAGGCAAGAAATCAATGATACTCTTCCCTGGTGTCACATGGAAGAGCAGGCAATTGCAGCAGCTATGGGAATGGCACGTCAGTAGTCAAAGAAGATGAGGTGGGTTCTGTTACTACACGAAGCGTGGAAGATGTTGTCACTGGGTGATCTCTGCTCCAACCAGTTGATGAATTTCAACCACCACATTGCATTTTTTCATCTCTTGAAACAGCATCAAAAGTAGGTAAATGTGAACTCTTCCTGGCCCCAAACACCTCAAGTGAAGCCTGTGAGAACAGAGGGCACCTAAGGTCTTCTTCCTTACATGAAGTTCACGAGAAACACACGTGCAGAGGAGCTTTGCAGCACAGCTCTGCTAACACACTGGCTGGAGAGGACTCCAGAAGTACAGAGCTGCCCTGGCTTGTGTGGTGTTCAACAAAGCAGTGCTGGCAGCCTCAACATTCAGCCTGTCCATCTGCTTAAAATTACAAGAATTTACAATAGCCCACAGCAAGGATGGGAGACTTTTGAATTTTAAGTCTGTTACGTGGCATTTGCTCATCTTTTCTGGCATTTCTATGTAAGAAGAAGGGTTAGAAAGTTGGTGGGGAGTTTTGTATGTATTTTAGTTTGTTTTATGCTAAAAACATCCTGTAAACCCATGTTGCAGAGCCTATGGCTTCAAGAAAAAGGAAATCAAAGCCTCACCATGAAAGCTCTGGTGCTGGCGGCACAAATGCTCTGTTCTGCTCTGTGATGTTGACCTGGTGTCCTGCACACAAATCCCCAGTCTCTAGAGGGGAGAGGGTTTCACCTTCCCACTTTCATGTGCAAAATGATGACAGGGTCAGGATTTTCTCAGATGGAAGCTGTTTTGGGCAGAGAGGGATCTAGTGTTGCCAGTTTCACCTTGACTCATAGCACTTTGGAGCTCTAATAAAAGCCAGGCTCTCAGAAGAGTGTGCCTGTTCCCATGCATGCCTTTGCTGGCACTGACCTTCTCCCCGCCCATGCAAGACCTCACTGCAGGTATGGAAAGAGGAACAGCTCTGAGGACCTTCTTCTTCTTCTTCTTCTTCTTCTTCTTCTTCTTCTTCTTCTTCTTCTTCTTCCTCCTGCCTTATTTGGGCCCCACATGCTTGCCTAGTGCATATGCATCTCATCAGTGAGAGCAAATGGGCAGCACGTTAGTGAGCAGCCTGACATGGGAATGCACCTTTGTACCTCCTCTAGTCCTGGCTAATTTGGGGTGATGTGGATCTGATTGTGCTGGAAGGAGTGAGACAGAACTCCAATATTTATACAGGTCACCATAYAACCACAAGAAAAGTAGGACAGATGATTTTGCATTAACCTGTAGCGTTAAGTACTTAATCAACAACTTAAATATTCTTCAAATTCCCAGCTTGACTGACAGCATCTGAATAGCTTTCTGCAAATTAAGTGGGCTTAAATTTAAGCACATTAGGGCCCTCTAGTTAGTATTGACAGTCATAACCAGGGCTTCAGCTATGCATATTTATGCTACAACACAGATAGCGCGTTCAGTCTAGATTTGGAGGATTTAGGAATTTTTAGAGTTCCAAAAATAAATGTAATGGAACGAAGTACTAGAAATATGACATCTGCTCTAGTGCATGATTTGCAAGAGACTGTAGGTCTGTTCCTTYGAGAGCATTATCCTTGCCAGAAAATACTAAGTCCTAAAAAAAGTGTCAACTATAATTTGCAAATACTAAGCCAAATTCCTTAGTCATTCCTTTCCAGGGCAGCCTGTCTACTCTGTATCCGTTCAGGATGCTTCTCTCTTTTTAGTGCCAGAGAGTCTCAGAGTATTAAATGTACATCTCTTCATCATCCTTGCAGGGCAGCAAAGTGCTGTCACCAGCCTTTAAAAGATGGGGAACATGAGCCTTTGGCTTGCCCACAGTCTCTGAGGTAAAGCAAGGAATAGAAAGACTGTTTTCAAAATCCTGGTTTCCCTTTCATCTTTCCTACTGGGTGGCTCGGCTGTTTMGGCAGCAGCTTTTAATGTGTAGGTCTGATGGTGAGAAGTGCAGATGAAAGCAGTGGTTCCCCTTCAGCCACAGCAGTCTAGCTTCATGCTACTGGCTAAAAAACAAAGCCCGTACCCTTGTCAGAACAGGCAACCTCTCTATTTTTGCACAGAGCTCAGCAAATAATAGGCAATTTGCAAACAATTACTATTTTTACCTGTTATTCCAAACTTAGCCTGTCATTTCCTCAGGTGTCCTGAGTGTAACTGCTATTTTATCATTTCCAAAGTGATGAAATCAGAAGTCCTGTTTACATGGATACAGCTTTTTGGCACATCATCCRCACCATTAAGAACAAGGCTCATAACTACCAGCAGAAAGGAACTGTACAAGGGCTTTATAGAGCTTGTGAAGTCTGGTTTTAGTGCCTCTTACTCAGTTCCAACTTGCCAGGAGATACAGTTCTGACTTTAACACTTCAATACATGATTAAATACTGCCTTCACAGTGGTTTTCAAAGCCTATATTTTAGCACAGATTAAACAGAGCCTGAATTATAAACAGTTGCTTAGTCTTTCTCTCTTCCCCCCCCACCCCAAAATTGCATAAATATTTGATATTTACTACATCTCAAAGCCTAAACCTTGCCATATGGGACATGTAGGCTGAGAGATTCTGAAAAGAGCTGTATGAGTAATGTTTTTTTTAATCTGGCAGCCAAAACTGTTACAAAACAGTGAACTCCCAAATACTTTCCTCAGGCCAGAGATAAAGGCAGGGTTTTGGGGTTTTTTTCTGAATTACCTGCCCTTACCATTATGATAAGCGTAATTCAAGGTTAAATAAAAAATGCTGACYTTTTAAAATACATAAATGAATTATCTAGAAGTTTCAAAGTTTCCTTCCTGTTTTCAGGCAGCCTGTTGGGGTCCAGCCCAAGTGGTTCACCGTTCACATTTACTAACAGATTTGACTGTCCTGCAAATTCCTGGACCATCCAGCTTGGCAAAAGCAGCTGCTGCAGCCTGGGCTGAACAACGCTGCTCAGATAAAGGCTCTGCTTATTGAACCACTTGTATGACAGTGTCTGTTTTCTCCTGCAGGAGTTCCTTGGAAGTCTAGCAGGACAAGTTGCCTTTTAGGTCAAAGTTAGGTGCTAAAAAAGCAGCACCTTTTATCATATTATTATATGGAAACAATTATACAGCAATCCTTAAAACATAAGGTCATGTCATCAATCTCTGTATTCAGTGTGCCACTGAGAAAATGGGAGACTTTAGGTACAGACTTTTTAGACACTTTGAATAAATACCATTTTGTGTTTTCAGAAGTSCCAAGTACACATTGCCAGCCTCTCTGAAAATGCAGATGGTGTCTTTTTTTGTCTTTTTTTCCCCATATATATATTTAAAATTAAAAGAAGCTGGTACTTTGTGCATGATGCAAAAAATACTAATCTTAAGATATCACTTTGGGGGGTAAAAAAAGACAGCAGGCTTCAGGGGTGGCCCACTTGGGTGGCAGACTTGGCACGAATGAGGGGCAGAGGCAGAGCACATCCCTTATCCCAGCCATGCTTGCTCGGAGCAAAGAGTTCTGCAAGATCTGCCTTGGAGGGGACAGCTTTGGTAGAGAAAAAGAGCGTTTACTAATGTAGCTGTTAGCTGCCTTTAGCAGGAAACGAGGTGTAGGCTGTGTGACTATTTTAAGTCTAATTTCATTTGGCTCTGGGATTAGGYGTATGCCATCTATAAGCAAGCAACGCCAAGTGATTCCTCAGGCCTTGCAGCARGTGGGAGCCTATTTAGTGTGGAGTCAGAGAGCACTGCGCACACTGCAGGGTGAAGCTGGAGCTCTCTGTGGCTGGCACTGCCAAAACCCAGCATATAGAGAGGAGATTTACATTGTCTAACCAACCGAGTGGTGATTAACAGGCAGAGCATGTGCGTCCCCTCGGCTTTGTAATCACATCCCTGAGAAACCGCGCAACCTTTTGTGCTGAGCAACATTTGCATGAGGTGAGGACAAGTGGTTTGTTCTTGCTTTAGGACTCTCCCTGGTACAGGAGAGGTTTGGTATCTTCCTCTGGACACAAAGAGCCATTCCCAACCATCCTGGCAGGAGTCTGTGGCCAGGAGCTGTGCAGCACCAGCGGTGCTGGTGAGTAGAGGTCAGGCTCGGTGTGTTCTGCGCACAGTTTGCTTCACTATCTAGATACTGAATTTTATTGCACACACAGCCCTAAAAAAGTTTCCAGAGCAGTAAAACCTTGTCAGAGATAGGAACAGGACATTTAACCCATCAGATTTGGACCAGCTGCTACTTTTTCAGTGGGGGACAGGGTTGGTCCCAGCAAAAACCCTCAAAATCTGGATAAAAAGTACTATAGGGAATGACTGAAATCAGGCGAAACTGTCAGCTCAGTTAGTGATTCTTATTTCCCATCACCCTTGATTGTTAAAAATTTCACAGTGCAGTCTGATGGCAAAGGGATTGGTAAAAAATATAATGTCATTTTTTTCTCCTGCTTACTGTCCTAACATTATATTATTGCAACAATAAATCCTTCAGACAGAGCAGGATGCATTCCCTAGACATTCAGTCATGGCAGTCCTACACTTCTGTCTGTCTGAAACATGACAGGCACTCAGAAAGGCCATCTGCTAGTGGCAGGAAGTTTGTCCTGGCTGTCCCAGCACTGCCAGGTGCTGTGACTGTACCCACTGCTGACTCACAGGAGATCTCTGCATGGCTGCTGCTACAGTATGTTGTGCAGAGAAGACCTCAAAGATGGCTTGTCTGGGGTTTTGGATGCACCTTGTCCCACTAACTGCTTCCTTTTTTTATTCCCTGCAGTTTGCAGGCGGTACTGAAAAGGGGGAAGGCGAATAATTTGAATGCTGGAGGGCAGAGCTGCTGCTGTTCAGGGCTTGACTGAACAACCTGGAGAATAAACTGAGAAGAATCTCATGGAACTCAAAAAAGACAAACACAAAGTCCTGTACCTAGGATGAAACAACTCCACACGGCAGGACGGGGTAGGGGTGAAGCAAACAGGCAGTGGTTTGGCAGAAAAGGATCTGGGAGCCCTTGTGGACCAAATGTGGGACATGAGGCAGCAGTGTGTCCTTGCAGCAAAGGCAGCCAGCTCCACGCTGAGCTGTGGGAGCATGAAGCAGAGGCAGCAGGCTGAGGGGAATGAGAGTGTATCTGGAGCACTGTGTCCACTTTTGAACTCTACAGTACATCAACATGCTGGATTGAGTCCAGAGGAGGCCACAGAGATGGGGAGGGGCTTGGAACAGGTGATGTATGGGGAGAGGCTGAGAACTGGGTTTGTTCAGCATGGAGAAGGGAAAGCTGCAGGAAGGGGGTCCACAAAAGGGCAGATGGAGTCAGACTCTTCAGTGGTACAGTGACGGGCAATGGACACCAGCTGGAACACAGGAAATTCAAATCAGGTAGTGGGAAAATCTGATTCATCAGCGGGACCAAAGAAGGTCCTGACCCTGCAACAACTTTCCCAGGGAGGCTGTAGAGTCTCCATCCTTGTAGTCAAGTCTTGGTCAAACCCCTGCGCAACATGCTGTAGTTGACCCTTCCGAGCAGCAGGGTGACGAGATGATCTTCAGGGATCCCTTCCAACCTAAATTAGTCTGTGAGTCTAAGGTACTGTCTAGGGTAACTGGTGGGTTGGTCTCTTCTAGCAGGTGCTCCAGAGCACAGTTCCAGGTTAGCTTCTTTGAACTGACCACTAAAGAAGCCTTTTACTCTTTATTGAGACCTTAGAGAGATTATATGGGTAAATAAGTGTGCAATATTGGATTGTGGGAATATGCTCCTTAATTATCTGTAAGCCTTATGGCACAAAAACAGGTGTGAATGCTTAATTCTACTGCAATTGCTAGATCCACCTTTTTCGGGAAATCACAACCTGATTTATGCATCTTTTTGTTTCTTAAAAAATGATTATATAGTTATTTTTTCAGCTTCCCAAAAACCACAGCTAAATTCTATTAATATTGCAAAGCATTTAAACACATGCCCAGCTTAATGATTACAGACACTGTTGGTGAGACCAAAGCACTTGTATCACATGCCATCTTCAGACTAAAGTCAGAAGTGTGACGTACTATGTTTTTCACTGGCATTTTCTGTCCGCTGCTTGTTTTCACTGTCCCAGTCATTGGCTGCATGCAGAGCTACATGATGAGATGTGAGAACAGTGCTGGTTTCAAAACTGCAGAAAAAACCAGCAAATTCTGGCATGAATAGCAGTTTAGGATTTCCTAGCATTCTTTTATCAAAATATCTCAGTATCTTCTACTAGGTAGTTTTAGTTACTTGCCGTGAAACTACTGATGCTTCAGTGCATAAGCTGTCTGCAGGCCAGTCCACACTGCTAATTTAGCTGGAGATTAGGCCAGGAGCTTTCTTATCCTATGATCATTTGTATTTCAGCCCCTAAACCTGGGTTATAAACTGACCTCCCACTATGATCTAGAGCTTTCTCTAACCCCAGAGTCACTGGCCAGTGAACTTAAGAAAGACTGAATTTTTCCCTTAAGCACCACTTAATTGAGAGTAGGTTTCCTTACTGCTGAAGAGAATAGTCAAAGTTTAGAACTAAGTACCTGAAGCTACCATGAGCTTATAAAACCTCTGGCAAGTTCCTATGACTGCTTGTATATAATTTTATGGCATGGAAATGTAAAACAAATATGTGTTAAAGCCTCATCCTTGCACTGCCATGCATGAGAATGTGTCAGTCTATCRTGACAGTGTCCTGAGAGCTGTGCTTTTCAGTACATACTTGCAAGCTCAGGCCACAAAGCCATACAAATCCCTCTTCTGCACACACTCAKCTTCGTCTGAAATGAATAGAGCTTAGAAGGGTGTACCCAAAAATGGGAATCCAGCTTCCTTCTGGATTATTGGTATATGTAGACATTCAYAGCTGTAGTGAGATGATGAAACTGAAAGAGGTGAAGTATCTTCAAAAGCAACCCATATATCTGATTATGTCCTAGCTCTGATTGTCTTGAAAAGTAGAAAATTACCTCCGTTTTCCGCTGGCTTTCAAACAGCAAAGATTGCTTTAGAGTATTGAGGCACCTTGTGCTCTAAAGAGGTTCTTAGTGTTTTCATTAATCCAGAATGATATTAGAAAATTAAGGACCAGAAAGACCTGCAAGATCTTCCTGCCATTTCCCACCAACACCAATAAAAGTTACAGAATGGGGTAAAATAACAGCATCAGCTAAACAGCATTTACCTCTTTATTTTAGATAGGATTGATTGTAGCACAGAAGCTTTCTGCTTAAGGTTATCCAACGGGCAAATGCTGGATGTACAAGAAGTGGAAGGACTTGTCAGCTCTTCAGAGACATTTTCTTTACCAGGTGAACTCTTTACCAGAGTATTTGACACACACAGAGAAGAAGGTGTTAATCTGTTCACATCCAAGGCACAGTCTGCAGGCTGCTAGTAATTGCTGCCCCATAAATGTGCCTGTCATGCCTCCTTAGTCTTTAAATATCCAAACTCAAAATAGATGTCTGTACRACATGTTGAGCCCAGCACTATTGTTTTGTGAGGCAGTATTATTCATTTAGCTTCAGCCAGCTGCTCTCTATATTCAGCCTGGAGGAACAGACTGGAATTTGTAACCAGACAGGCAGGCTGGGAAGCTATAACTTATTCCCTGGGCTGATAAACCAGTGCATCGAAAGTACAGTAAACAAACGCCCACTGGAAACCCATTCCAGCGCTGTGTCCCCTCCTTTCCCCCTGCCACAAATAGCAGTGATCACAAGGGAACCTGCCTTCATAAACAAATACCCTAGACCTTAATTCTAGTATCAGCTGCATGACATAGTGCTGCTGGTATGTTAAACACGGCACATAACAGCAGGATACACTATTAGGTCACACATGGCAATGTAAAATACTAGGTAAGGTCTACGCCTTCTGCTGGGTGGGGACCTGGAGCAGGTCGGTTGTTTGTAACTACATTGCCCTCTACTGACAGATGCACAAAGAGGTTGAGACCCTAATTCTGCTGAACTCCCCTCAGGGAGTGGCGGTCCTGCCACTTGTGGTGAGGCAGAAGCAAGAGGTGGTGTCATGGCCCAGCCTGGCAGGAGATACCAGCACTCGTCTCCTTTGGTGGAGACACCATTTATTCTAGCCCCAAAGACGGGTACTTGGCTATGAATTTATGGTCTCCACTGAGACAGTCTCTTTCTTTTCTTTTTTTGAAAACAAATAAACAATTGTCTGAGCTGTTTTCTCTGCATTCTTCAACCTTTTGTGGACATTGGAAGCAACCATGTGCATAATCCAGCTGCAGGCGAACAACTATTGTGAGTAGGAGCTCCTCCAGCCCTTCTGCAGCACCCTGCAGCTGTGTGGAGCCTCAGCACAAGCACATCCTCTTTCAATCGTTACTGCTGCTTGAGGAACAGGAATCTTCACAGGGCTCCACAGGGATAAACTGGGAGATCTGTCTCCATGTGTCCCTACAAGAAATAATAAAGCAGTGGGTGACTTCTCCTCGGCCAACAGCTCCCAGTCGACTGGGCTGTGACTTTGCGCTTGCCTGTGGGAGTTGCCAAGGCTGACAGAGCACTGGGCCAAGCAGGCACAGCCTTGATTTCATCCGCACATCACAAGCTCTCAGCTGGCTGGTGTCTGGCCTTCAGCAGAAGCTGTGCTGTCTGCTGCCGGTAACAGGCTCTCACTCCCCATATGTCTTTGAACCACCTCCAGCAACATGTGGGTTGCAGAGGAGATGGCACTCGTCTGTGAAGCTGCAGTTGGAAAGGCTGAGAGTTGGCACACCAGATTAAAAAGCCTGTGAACTCCTGCTCTGGGACAACGGTGTGTTTTACTGAGGTAGTTCCCTTTCTCTGGCCTTTGTTTACTTGAGGTGGAGGGAAAGTTTTAAAGAAGGCAAATGCAATTCTACAGCTATGGTAACAAGGAGAGTTACATTGTATTTCTCAATTAGCAATTCATACAATCAAGACTCATTTATATACATTCATTAATGTAGGAAAAAAGCTCAGATGCCATGTATTTTCCCCAATAGAAACCAATAGAAGAAATGTGTTATTTGCATGAGAAAACGTTTCAGACATGCACATGCCTGAAAMGAGTGTGTAAAACATATGCATGTGTGTGTATCCCTCTCTACAACAGGATGCACACAATTAAATCAGCACATTTACTTCAGGCATGAATTATTTTCATTCAGTCACTGGTGCATTTGAAATGTTTTCAAACATCCCATGAAAACAAGTGGGAACATCTGCGGAGCCGATGGGCTGTGGTGAGTGTGGGACAGGGTGAGTTCAGAGGAAGGAAACTAGCCATTGATCAGCTCACCATCAGGTGTCATCTCCATGGCTGGAAATGCTGGCGAGGAGGGAAGCTGGACACGGGAAGGAACTGAGCAGCAAACAAGCCATGCATGAAGCCCTGGAATAAAAAGTGCAAAAACAATGAAGCTTAGGTAATGGGAGAACTCCTGCCATGTAGGAAGAGGAACAGGCTGCAACTCATTCCAGCCCAATCACTCCAGGACAAGCATGTAAATCATCTGAGTGTGCACACAGGATGCTATTTACAGCTGTTAGTTGAAGTACTTCTTATTTATTGTTGTGTTTACGCAGAAGGAAACCCACCAGTACAGGAAAGATGCTTCTCCAAGTCTTCAATGTTTCCTGCAAATTTTATATATATGCTTTAGCCCAGCTTTATTTATGTTCCTTATTTTAAAAAGCATATGGATTAATGATGCAGTGCTGATAAATGTTTATTGGTACCAGTGTGGTGCCCTCCCAGGGATCTCTCCGAAAGTGGTGTGAGGGACTCCCAGGCTGATGAGTGTGTGCATCTCCTGCCAGGTCTTCCATTATCTCCTCCCTCAAAGGCACAAAGGGCTGAAACACGAAACGCTCCAGGCTCATCTTCATAAGATAAATAAATAAGTAGCAGGCAGAGGGCTCGGTGGGCTCTGGGCTGCTGGGGGCCTGGAGGAGGAGGTGGCAGGTGAGAGAGAGGGCATGGTGAAGGTCAGCTCTGGCTTTCCTCTGGGGAGTCTGTACAGCTCAGTTGTTCCCCACTAAACGCTCCAGGATGAYGAAATGTTTTAGTCCAGGAGTGCCAGGAGCCTGCCTGAGGAGAGCAGCCCAGCAGCCACACTTCCCCCCAGGGCTGCTTCCCCTCTGCCACCGCTGCCTTGCTGGGAGCACTGGCGTGGGGGACAGCAAGAGCCCCAGGCACCACCCCCTTGGCCCACTAAAATGCCTTTCAGGCCTGCCTGCCTCTTGTCCCCAGGGGCCTGGGAAGGCTAAGGCTGCATCCCTACATTGCCAGCTCTACAATGCTGGCAGGTTTGCACAGCTCCCACAGATTTTTCCTCTGCCCTTTCTGTCAGTGGGAACCACCCCCCCCAGCCGGTAATGACCACGCAGAAAAAGGAGTGTTTATGGGGCAGATCTGTTTACACTATCACTTCTCATGCAATGAGACATGAGACTGGGTCTCATGAAGTGGTTCCCACTTCTCCTCCTGTGCCAGCTGGCTCCCCAGGGGAGCATTTCTGTCCTGCCTGACTGCTACAGCTCACAGGGTCTTTATCTGGTGGGCTGGAGACCTCCTGCCCAGTAAGGAGCTGTCATATCGTGGGTAACCTTGTCCTGGTTTGGTAAGAGGGGAGCAGAGGCAGTGAGATAGTGCTCAGCTATTGGAATTGCCCTCCCATCTGCACGCTCGTGTAATCCCATTTCACTGCCAGTCCTACTGTAACCACCCAGCTCTCCTTTACCGGGGATCTCTGTTTAACCCTTTCCTGAAATGTCAGCTTCACTTCTGTCCTTCCAGAAAGCAATACACAGATCTCACTTATTGACTGAAGGTGTCAGGTGTCCCCATTAGCATCAATGAGGAAATACCATTCAGTTCCTTGCTAAACAAACATTTAATAAAATTTTTAAAAACCCATAGTAAGTACTACTTAGAATACCAGTGCTTTAGCTTTAAACCAAACCATTTCAAGCAGTAAATCCATTGGCTTTTCTCATACAAAATTTCCCCTTTGTTACCATTATACGTACTTGTAGTGAAAGGTCACATCACAGCACTTGCACTTCTGTACTTCAGTACACATAGAAACACAGTCCTCTCCAAATCACCTGTTTCAGAGGTAATTTTCCTTTCTTTGGAGTATAACTACAATTTGTAGTGTAGACCTGAATTTCTTAGACTTGGAAAAGAAGAGTATCATCTTATTTGCTACCCAAACACTTCAGAACCCCTTCAGCAAGCAATCTCGGTACCTCTACAGCCAGCAATATTTTCCTGTTATGACATGACAAACCTCTCCAGCTGTAATGAAACTCCATTGGAATTCTGCTTTTGCACCTACACTAATTCATTTGGCCAATTAGTTCACAYACCTAAATTTAATTTCTAAATTTATAAACTCTCTCCAGACTGAGACACCTGGCTGTCTCAGCAGAGCTGTAGTCAATGCAGAGGGGACACCTGGTAAGTTTTCTGAATTGGATGAACTTTGTTAGAAATTGGAGACTTTCTTTACTTGGGCCCTCCTGGCTGAATTGTCCTGGATACCATATAGTCAAATAAAAATGCATCTTCATTTTCATATGGTTTCTCTCTCTTGATTTTGCATTTCCCATCACAACTGAGGTGTGAAGAAAGCGGATTGTTCCTCCAGTTTTACTGTTTCAGAAWGATGTAATTTAGAAGTGACCTTGGGAGATCTCACCCAAACCCCACTCACAGCAGACAACACCCAACTTAGTAGCTAACTGGAATTTTCCAGGTTCCAGGTTGTGTTCATTGCCTTTTGCTGTACACGCCTGAAAAGACTCTGTCTCCCTCTTCCTTCTTCCCTGCCCCTGAGTAGCTGTAGACAGCAGCAAAAGCCCTGACAGCCATCCCTCACCAAGCTGGGCAGGCCCCTCTCAGCCTCTCCCCATCCATGTGCACCAGCCTCCAACCATCTGGGCAGCCTCCACTCCGCATAATTCAGTATATCAAGGTCTGTCTGGTTCTGGGCAGTCCAAAAGTGGACATGGTACTCCCACTGCACATAATTCTGAATAAAGGTTAATCACTGCTTTCCTCACAATGTGAAAAAATGCCTCAAGTAGTGGGAGCAAAAGCACCATTGCTGTGTTTCTGGGGTCCTGGCTCACTTGCTGATGGGGTCATCAAAACCAAGAATTTTCAAATCAAAGCAACCTCTTCTTTTCCTGTCTTCAGCTGAGACTTTAAGCTAAGCATCTGGGATCTTCTCTTCAGTAGGAGAAAGCTGCTTGGAAGCCACCTTTTCATGCCCAACGTCTCCTGACAATTCAGAAGAGGATTCATTACAAAGGGTAGAGGAAATCAGCTGCTCTTAACTTTCACTTCTATACTTTTTTTGTCCACAAAACCCAAAGCAAGACTCTTTTTTAATGTCTTGGCAGCAAGGAAGAGGAAGCATTTAGCCCAGATGATGTATTCTGTGTACATTATTTTATATCACTTGCATTAATAATGTCATTATAATAAAGTGCAAAGAAGAAATTTGGTCTGCTTTGCTCTCCCCTGAAGGGAATGCATTTCCTTCTCTGCCGAGTGAACCACCCAACATCTCACAAACATATGGTCTCTTAGGTGTAAGTGATGCTCACCTGCTTTATTGTCTTTAACAGGAAGGAACTAAATACGTAACAGATGCTCAAGTACCTTGAAATGAATGTATTGTGCAAACAGAACTGTCATCATAGCCCTTGCAGTCACATTTTTCACCTGTTGTATGCTTGTTTATCTGTAGTTTGTTTTGACAATGTGTAAAATGTTTTTCAAATGCTTGGAAAACTCCCAGTTTCAGAGCTGGGCTGGTGTCTTATGTCTTCAAAGGTGGCACCTTCATATCTAGACTATTTAATATCTGCTTAAAATTCAAGTAAATGTATTGCACTCCCTTTTAAAAAATATTTTTTAAATTGTGCTAAATTTGTGCTTGGTAATAGACAGTTTGGCAGAAAAAAGGTGTTTAATCTTCAGACAGCAGAAGACTTTGTCCTTTTTTGTTTTGCTTGGAATGGATCCAAATATGAAGTCTGGACCTGAATTTGAATTCCTTGCATTTCAGATGTTTTCAGATCAGACTTCAGGTTTAGACCATCACAAAACAGAAGCCTAAATATACATTCTGGCTCCTGACTCAGGTTTTTTCTTTCTTCTCTCCCCACCACTTTCACCAAGTAGGGTTTGGATTAGGATTTTTCCTGCTCTCATGTTCCTCTTTGCTGATCTGAATGTGTGTCATGTCAGCAAGTGAGACATGTCCTCAGCCCAGGGCCTTCAACAGGTCTTGCATGTAATCAGTTTTCCTGGTTTTATTAAATGTCTAATCTTCATAACAGAAGAAGAAGGTTTGCCCTGACCTTTAGGACCATGGCTTTTATGCATCTGCCTGTTAGGAGATTTGTACTACAACCCTTTTGGCACTGAGAAGCAAGAAGTTGGCACTTGTGCTCTCCTGGGGACTGCTTTCCAAGGCTTCACCATTGCTGGGATGTCAGGACGAGAACAGCGCCCATGCTCTCCTCCTCTGTTTCTTGGTTGCCTCATGTTCATGGATGTCAGCCATGCTGTACGCAATGTATGACGTGTACTACAGAGTTTACCTGCCCCAGAGCTTTTCTTGTGGAACCCAAGAGACAGGAGGTTTGTTTTCTCATCAGATATATAAAGCTGTGATGGAAATTGTGGGTCCGTGGCCACTTTGCTTGGTTTGAGGGTGTGCTTGTCACACTGTTGAATTTGAGCACAAGGATGCGAACAACCACAAGGCAAAGCTGTGGCTCAGTGATGAACTCCTGGGAGATTCTGTACTGCCAAGAATGTGGAACATGTCTGGTGGGCTGTTGAGCTGCTTCGCAGCTCACATGTAGGGCAAGATCTCCGTCCAGATGCCCAATGTAAACTGAGCGAAGGCAGTAAAGATTTGCTGGTATTAAAGTGGTTTTAGCCTTTATTCTCTCTATAGAATGTTTGAAGGCCTCTCTCCCCAGTGCAGCCAAGTCAGAGGGCCAGCTTTTCCCCATTTGAGGCACTTCATTGTGATGGTTAAATGGATGGAAGAGAGAAGCTCACGCTCAGTACAATCTGCCTCAGAGCTGCCGTACCTGACTAGCTGAGTGATTTTTCTGTCTCTTTGATCCACTTTGACTCCAACTCTCCAGACCTGTCCTGTATTGTGATGCAAAAGAAGTGGCTTCTGCTACGGGGACTGGAAGAGCCACCCTGCCCTCAGCTCAGACCCTTACTGCAGCAGCACCTGGGGCTGGCAGGGGAATGCCTGAAGCCACCACAGCCAGGGAGAGCTGTACCTCTGCCTCCTACCTCACCAGGCAATGCGCCATTGCCGGATTTATAAAAGGCTGCAGACAGCTCTGCCTGAGGGATATAGGCTCTGTAGCTCCAAGTGCGTGAATCTCAGATAGAGATAAGCCACTGCTCTTGCTTCAGGACTTCTATATTTTCCGGGTACATGGGCCGGTTCACAAGACAGATCTGAGTGTTGCCTAATTGCTGTGCAGGGTTATCCCTTACCCTGCAGCTTGGTTTTCATCACTCCTTGTTCAGAGGTGCTTGACTCCCTGCAGTCATACAGTGTGCAGAGAGCTTAGGGACAAACTCAGGGTGATGGCTTCTAGCTGGCAGATGAGGTCTTAAAAACCCTTTTTGTGTTTCTTGCCCTGAGAGATGTGTACTGAGAACGTGGTGTTAGTAGAGGGTCACTTCTCATGCTCACACACCCCTGACCCTGGCTGGCTGGCACTCTGCACCAGCACACGCTGGCGTCACTTTTAAGCTCTGCAGCAATTTTTTGAGAGTTGTTCAAAGGCTTCAATCTGACTCTGTGACATGGCTCCCAGGCACTGTGCAGCTGTGTCAGATGACTTGCCTCCTCTTGGGTGCTGTGCTTGGAGCACTTAGTCCTCAGCAGAAGAGGAGGTTCCTGAGCCCCTTCCTGTCCAGCTCACAGGGGAAATGACACCTCACCTCCTTCTCCAGGCACCCAGCAGCTCTATCAGCTCCCGGAAATGGTACAAATGCAGCTCTGCACCTGCAGGAGCACCGAAGCAGCACTCAGATATAGCATCTTGGCTGGGGAGGGGGAAAGACTTCCTAACACAAGCACACTCACAGTCCAACTTCCTTCTCTTTAGCTGCTCCAGTATCTGCTTTACCTTCAGTAGGACTACCTGGAAAGCCAAAGTGAGCAGAGGCTGACTTTTGACACGAGCGTGTGTTGTTTCTTCATCTGAGGCTTTCTCCTTCTTTACTGTGTTCATTTGTATGACACCTAGTTCCTGGTACCAAACCATGCCAGCCTCATTTTAAAAGTAACAGCTTCCAGGATCAGTCCCTGCTGCCCCTCACAGGAGTGACCAGGTGGCAGAGGCGCAGGTCCTGGGACTGCACAAGCACAGTTTGCAGGGATAAAGTGGGGATTGTGTCCCTGCAGGGCCCTGCTTCAGGGCTCCCTGTGGTCAGGAAGGTCCAGTGAGGTACTCTGAGCAGTGGGCAAACAGCCTAAATTTTAATTTGATATGAGACAAACAAATCACAACTTAGATACTGGAAGTTTCTCTGTTTAAACAAAAAGGACTGTGTCTTGTTCATTTATTTATTCCTTTTTCATAGTCTAAGAATACCTAGAAGCAACACAATGGCTGTCCAAATCCTCATGCCTTGAAATACTTTCAGGATGAGATACTGCAGAAAGTCTTGTATTCGTAATAGAATATTTTTAGAAGCTAGAAAAATCTTTGGAAGGTAAATGAGGATAATTCTGTGTGTTTGTTTACTTCATGAAGAACATAGCTAAGAAAAACTCACCTTTACAGAACTGCTATGATATACCACTGTCATGGGTAGTTGAGCTTCAGCCAATTTCTTCAGTTCTGAAACTTCCAGGCGAGCATTAGGTGGCAGAAATTCCCACCTGTCTTGGCACTTGTTGTTTGACTATTTCAAGTGGCATCTCTCAGGGATTTTTTGTTTACAGCTTCATTAAAGGCAAGGCACTCTGAATCCCACTCGATTTTGAAGAACCTGTGACATCTTGTTGCAGTGATATCTCCAGCATCAGAGATGTTTACTTGTTCACTATAAGATCAGAACTGTAGGAAATTGAGAATATTTGCAAAGCACATTATGCTGTGGCTGGATACAATTTCAATGTGTATTTATAAGTTCAAGTAACAATGACCTAAGTTAATTTGACCTCATTGTCATCTTCAATCTCCTGCATTTTTCCAAATGTAGGTTTTTGTGGCTATTGTTTAAAGTAAGGCCAACGTTGGTCAACACCGGTTTGAATACCAGCCAAAATATCACTAAATACAATTCTCTGCGAATTCTGAGCAGCTGCACCTGGCAGGTTCTTTAGTGTGTTGGCCTGCTGTGATCTACTGGCCTGAGAAGAATTCCATGAACAAGAAGTGAGTCTGCTCTGAGCGCCAGGGAGGGTTTGGTGGCAGAGCTTGGCCACTGCAGTGAGTGGCACCCTCTCGTGGGAGCTGGCCCTGCTCCTCCGCCCCCTTCACCCAGAGTRATGCAATCATCTTTTTCCTTGCCAACCTGGAGGCTGATTTTTCAACGATAGCATGTCTAATTTCCAAAATCCATTATGGTGCACCTGCAGATGTCAGTATAGCCTAAAAAATATATACTTTAAAAAAGGGCTCCTAATTAGTGAAGGCTAAGCCATTCATACAAAGCTCATGACTTCACTCAAGGCTAGGGGTTTCTGTAAGGGAAAAGGCTCCTACAATAAGTGTCCATACACTTGAGTCCACAAAATCAAAGCAACTGAAAGGAGACAAAAGGGGCAGAGGCTGGAGAAAGTGGCTTGCACAGCACAGGTAGGAATGTGTTGGGCTTTTTAGTTTGTGCAGCAGTGGCTGTGGCTCTGGAAAATGAAGGCTTGACTTCACTTAGAGGTGAAGCAGCTGCCCATCAGTGCACCTAGAATTTCTCTTTTGGCCGTATTTCTAAAAGGAACACATGTTGAAATAGTGTTTCAAGACACATTATTTGCTTTTAGAACCCATGCCCATCTGTGTCAGCCTGCACTGTTAGCCCAATATAACATTTGCAGATAAAATATGGGTATTTTGCATCATCCTTGTGTAATTGCAGGGGGTTAAAAGTGTGCCTCGGGTGAAAAGCTGGAGCCTTTTTATTTTGTATGATTTCCGCCTTGGAGAAAAAGGCAATTACAGAGGTCAGACTTCCTGCTACGTTCTGCATTTTTTAGAATAATAATGAAGATGGGATGGTTATTCTTAATTTGTCACTCATGAAGTTAATCCTCTGTGCTCAAGGACACTGCCTACCTTGTCAGCTGATGTCTGTATAACACAAGTTCAACCCCAGTAGGGGCTATTTGCTTGAGAGTTGGACTTGGTGATCCCTTCCAACTCAGAATATTCTGTGATTCTGTGAACACAGCAGCCTTGCTGCTGCCAGGGAGGACAGAGCACTTTGCAGGAGGGCTGTGGAGGCACTTGCTGCCTTTCTCCTGCAGGCTCTGAGGTGGTCTGAGCTGAGTTAGCTCTGTAATGTAAAGCTATATGTATTTACATCATGATTTTGCAGCCTGTCTGAGGTAACCTTCCTTGGAACTGAGCAGCAGATGAATGTCAAACAGCTTTCCTGTAACGGACTTCATGCTAAGCCTTTTAGGAGCCTGGCTTATGGCAAATACCGTGGGGATATAACACAGCAGTAAACAGCCTGTGCAAAGAGCTGGCACAACTCAAGCGTGGTGTCTCTGGAGATTACTCAGAGGAAAAGCAGCGTATCTGGCTGAGCCCATGCCTGAGCAAGAAAGTGCCTATATGTGCACGTGTCACCTTTCCTCTTCCCCCCAAAACCAAGGGGGATTTTTTCTTGGATTTTTTTGTTCTTGTTTAAAGATCAGAGGGTTGCAAAAATCGGTGTCAGCTAGTGCCTCAGTGCTGCCAGCAGCCTGCACAACAGCACATGGCCTTTGAGCCCATGAATATCAGTGCAGGGGTGTCTGGTAAAGCTTTGCCTCCTACATTAACTCCATCCTGTGCCAATTGCCTGGTTTTGGCTAAATAGGATCCCATGAAAATGTGTGACTAGCAAATGCCTGTATGTCCTCTATACAGGGTTTTGTGTCGTGGGCCCTGGACTGAGTTCGCCTGAGGCTTTTTCCAGGACATTGCAAGTACTTGGTCAGGGTCTAAAATTATGCTAGGAGATCTCTAGGCAGGTGCAAACACAGAACAAATGGGCCGACACAAACCTAGAGGAGTCAGGAGAAGAGGACCTGGATGTGAGTTCTCTCCCAGGTGGGTGCTGTGGTGTTGCCCATGGGTGTGATGCCCGGGGAGGAGCAATGCTCCCAGGTGTGGGTGCTATGCTGGCAGCCTGCACTGCACCACCATCTGCTCCAGCCTAGTGGAGCTCCATGCCTGTTTGTTGATTAGCTTATCCCCGTAATCTGTATGTTTCAATCCAATAAACCAGTACATGCAGGAGCCAAGTAAAGCAGAGGAATGAAACAAAAGCTGTTTATTCTACTCAAAACAGTCACACCAAGCAGGTTAAAGCCAACAGCAAAACAGTGAACAACTAGTTTCTTTGGCTCTGAGAGTTTGCCCTAAGCTGAACAGAGCCCTCCAAGACTGGGTTTGTTTTCTGCTTTGGTCATCACCTGATAGAGAAAAAAACTTTGCAGTTCCTCCTGCTAACCTCTCTCCCCTGATGTGGGAGGATACCATCCCTTGTTGCCCTCAGACTGAGTTGAAAAATAAAGAAATTACTGGAGAAACAAGAATCTGACTGAGTATGACTTGTCTTGCTTGTCTTGTCTTGATCTAATTCAGATCTCCGTGGTTTGTATATAAATAATATTGAGGTATACACCAGACTCAGGATATAGCTCAAGCTTTAGGTCTAGATAGAAAAGCAATCCCTTTTCTCTCTCCTAGATTTGCATCACTGGTCAAACTGCTCTTGTCAAGAGTTTCTGTRACAAACTGGGGACCCACAGCATCTTTGTGCCTGGGGTTGGGGCAGCAGAGGATGGCAGGGGAGGCCAAAACACCAGCTGCATGATGCTCTGAAAGTGTCATTTTCTCTCTCTGAGCCCCAGTGAAGCAGCCAGGGCTGCACCTGCAACACAAGCAACAGATTTTCAGGAGCCATCTCAGATTCATCCCTTTATTAGCTCAGCTGTGTCTGAGCTGCCCATTGACCTATGGGTGGTGGCCAGTAGTACCAGTACCAGTAATGCTGAGAGGAGGAATATGGTGGCTCTGTCTGTACTGCAAGTGCTCCTTATCCATTCCTACATGTTATTCTCTGTATTTGGAATCTTCCTTCATGCCCTCAGTAAACTTCAGTTAAGTGACAGAGCTTGAAATAACCTTTTTTTTCTGCCAAGTCACGCAGTTTAATGAACAGCAGTGGTGCTTAAAAGTCAAGTTTTGCTGAAAGTGCAACAAATTAAAGGCAAAAGGGTGCTAAGTTGTTGTGTGGCCTTGTGTTTCTAGGAAGGGTGTGTGATGCTGAGCTGCCTCACCCTGTCTGCTCTCTGGTGGCTCAGATCCCGCCTGAACCTCTGGCAGCTCTAGATCCTACAGCTCTTGCAGGCAAACCTTCAAGCAGCAGCGTTGCAGGCAGGCGAGAGTGAGAGTCCCAGCGGAGCACTTCCCGGCATGGGAAAAACACACAAAAGAGAAAGTTCTCGCTGCGTTGCTTCCCTCCTATTAGGTTTTCAAATAACAGATGTTTCCCTCTGACATTTCACAAAAACTTCTCTGTGAGGTTTTCATTGCTTTCCAGACACTTTCCAGTTAAAAGAAACTTATAAAATTGCCTACTGTTTAACACCTGTTTAATATCGAGGYGAGTGGAAACTCATGAAGGCTGTGCTAGTGCTAAAGGGCCACTCTCTAAACGTGTCACTTCCAGTTTCAGCTTCTGCCATTCTGTGAACCAGGACGTGGTGGTATCTTTGATCTCAGAGGGATGGGGGGAGCGTAGGGATATGAGCAAATATGGAGACTTGCAGGAGCACACATTTGCTGTAGTGAGTGTTCTGGCTGTGCCTGTATGCACCTGTAGCAACACTCAGTCAGAAGTTCTGGAGAAATTTCATAGCAGGTAACTATGGAATAACTACCAAACCTTGTCACTCAAAACATGTTTACGTCTTGAATATATTGGCTTAAATACCATATTTACATCTTGAATATATTGGCTTAAATACCATGAATGAAGCGGCCTCTTATTTCTTTAATGATATAAATAGACAGCAAGTTAACTTGCAGGTTTTTGGCACAGCAAGCCTGCGAGTTTGTGGGTTATGCTGCAGGAAACAGAAAAGCAATTTTCAACAAAGTACAGTGCTGGCATAAGAGCAGAATGATGCTGTAATTGCTGTAGTCTGCTTTGTGCTCCACTTGTGCTTGTTGACCTTTCCCAGCTCCATTTGGCTTCTCCTTTTTTCCTTCTTTGTAACCAGTTCTTGCCCATCGTGATCTCCTTCTGTTGCTGCATCATAGGTGCTAATTTCTAAGGCAAAACATCTCAAAGCCTTTCTTTAAAAACCTGTGCCTGAAGAGAATTCTTTTGCATGAAGATAGTTTCAAAAAGCACCAATATGTAGGAGAAGACTAAACTGTTCTTTGAACAGCCCTTTCCTTTGGGCATGTTCATTTTCTTTTGAAGTCATTGAATCCACAACCCTATTACACACATTCTCGCTCTTGTCCAATGCAATATTCTTCCCAAGTGTGGGTTTTGTGTATGTGTAGTAGGCAGTTTGTGGTGTCAAATCATAGTCAATGCAAATTTTCATGGTTTTTGTATTGCCTTTATGCTGACACTTAACTGTCTTTCTTTTATAAATCAGCTAACAGGTGGTAGGATGCTCGGTAGAGGTCTCTTTGGTGAGCCATTCTTCAGACTCTTCCGAAACACCTGGAAGAGGCAGCAAGAGAGTAACAAAAGCCCCGTGGCTCTCTGTATAAAACTTGTAGTGTTGGGGTTTTGGCAAACTCACCCCATGCCTAAATGCGTCAGGAAACTGAAAAATACAGGCTTAAAATCCAGCCAGGCTTTGCTGAGGTTCCCAGTGAGCTCCGGTCTGCAAGCACCAGTGACGTCTTGGCCTGCTGGGAGATGAAAAACTTGATCTGCTGCATACCTTCTCCCAAGGCTCTGAGAGAGTTCTCTGACAACCTGCCACGTCTAGACCCAGTAAGATGAGCTGAGGATAGCTTAGGATAAACTTCCATTTTCCTCTTCCCTTATTTGGACTTACAGCACAGCCTTAACTTTGTTAATGGCTTTCTTTGGCTTGGCAGATTGTTGTGATTGCACCATGCTGGGATGACATTTTAATATTAATCTCAGTGAAAGACCAATATAGGGCTTCATGTGTTTTCTGAGATGTTCCCAACATCTGTTAGCTATTTGGGCATGAATGTTCATTTTGCTTTGTCAGTGGGTACAGCCACTATTTCAGTAGTCAATAAACTTGTGATAGGGAGGGAGGAGGCTGGAGACTCATCGCCTGCCAGCCACCAAAGAAGCAGTTGCAGAGGGGGTTTTATTGCCCTCTGCTCCTGCTGCTTCACAAGAACATAAAGCCTAAGTGCTCAAAACATTCTAGGGAGTGCAAGGCTTCCTCTGAACATCAGGAAACATTGAAGGTGACCAAGCACTGGCACAGGGTGCCCAGGGATGTGGTGGAGTCTCTGTCCCTGGAGATATTCAAAAGCCTTCTGGACATGGCCCTGGGCAGCCTCCTCTAGGTGTCCCTGGTTGACCTCCAGAAGTCCCCTCCAACCTTATCTCTACAGTTATTCTGTGGTTCTGACTGTTTCCATCAGGGCAAAGTTCCAGAGACCCTACAGCCATGGATGACAGGAGTGGTGGCACTGACTGCCCGTTTGTACCACAAGGCTCCTGTAGTGTTTCTGTGGCTCTTGAGCAACCTGCTGCTGGAGTTACAGCCCTGGCAGGAAAACCCATGGTGGCCACTGACATGGCTGGCATTTCCAGAGCAGCTGGAGTTACATGTGCCAGCCTGGGGTCAGACACAGGGCGGACGCTAAGGAATGTCCCTCTGGGTCTGTGTGTTTTGGTGCAGCCTGTAATTTTTTGTTCCTTTCTAATTTTTGTAACGTGAAGAAGCAAACATGGAAAATCCTGTTTCAATGCCCAGTTTGTTGTAAAAGATCAGGAATGTCAAGGCTGTGTAGCTGTAGCTGTTTGGAGAGCTGTTAACAGCCTGGAGGAATCTGTGCTGGGTTAGAGGTTTGCCCTGCTCCTTCTTAAAGCTTTTCCTTCTGCAAACTGCTGGAATTAATAGAGAAAAATAGGAAAGGAGCCTTATTAACTAGAAGCACTACAGGGTATTTTTTCCTTTGTAGGCTTTCTATAAGCACCTTTTTGTTAGTTGCATGACATTTCTTCATGTGGCTCACGGGCATTCCTTCACCTGGCCCGGATGGCTCCCTCTGGCCACCTCGCACCTGGACACTGTGGCCCCACCTTCCACCTTCCACTGGCTCTGCTCAGTGTGCATGTGCCTGACAGTTCAGATAGTGGCTTTGGCAGAGTTTTGTACCTTCTGACCTCTTGCTGGACACCAATTTCTGCAGCAGCCATGGTCTCAGTAAGCTCTAAGAGCAGCACAGTGTCCTCCCTCACATGGGTGAGCTGCAGCTGCACTCACAGTCCGTGCACTTCTCCATCCTCCCATCACCAATGCATGAGTTGCAGGGTGGAGAGTCTGAGGATTTTTTACCAAGTTGTCTTATCTGCAGAAAAATTCTGAGTTGCTCTCTCATCCTGCCTTGGAGATAAATTTGTTTCTTGGTGTGGGTATTTTTGTCTTGTTTTCATTTATTTTATTGCCTTGTTATTTTTACTCATTGCTTTACTTTCACAGAGGCTTTTGCTGAGCCTGCTTTCCAGATGGCTCAAGGGGAGAAACACCTGCAGATGCTGTCTCTCACCCCTCTCAGCATTCCTCATCCCAAGCTTTAGCCTGATGGGCTTATCTCCTTTTTAGCCTGTGTCCTGGTAACGTAATATTATAGACAATCCATGACAGAGCCCAGCCAAGATGAGCTCGTGCCAACTACACAAGCTTTTTCTATAAAGACATCATCTTGCTCTTTTAAGCAACTCTGTTATTTGAACTAGTGTGTAAATCTTGGCAATGCAATGCGGAGTAATAAATAATTAAACAATTCTTTTGACAAACAATGAAATATACCTTTGAAATTTTTGATTATATAAACATGTTTCTTGTAAAAGCTTGATTTTGCGTACTTTAAATACAGTGAGTATTAATTTCTCCAATAGTTCCATTACAGTGTGAATCTTCATCTTGTTTGTCTGCACAGCTTCAAGTAGGGTCATTGAGCCAAGAAATTAATTAAAGGGACCTCTAAAACTGAGGTTGCTAAAATAACTTTAATTTAGTCTTTTGCCCCCCAGCGTTTGTGCCCCATGAGGGGAAGTGTGGAAAGCTCAGCTGGCATCTCATGGCCCCTCAGCGGGAGCATGTTCAGTGCAAAGATATTTTAGCTGGCAAACTCCAGCTGGAATTTATTGCCCATGTGCAGTCTGAAAGTTTTCACGGACWCAAAAATTGGCCAAATTTGGTCAAGCTGCATGGAAATTACAAAATCCCATCACTAACATGAGACCTCTCAGCAAGTGTCTAAATTTCTGCCTTGAACAATAGATGTGCTAAAGATCCCCACTGAAGGTCTGTCACCTCAGGGTCTTCCCCTGAGCTCCTTCTGAGGTTTCTCTGAGCAGGTTTTGTGACAGTGCCTCTCAAAGATTACAAACCAAAGTAGAAATCCCGCATAGCAAACGTTGTCAAACTTTTCTGCTTTTGAGGGGTTTGTAATCCACTGGAAAATGCTCTTGTATTAAAGAACTTTGGATGCCTAAAGTGTTCATAACTATAAATACTGAAATGCCTTGGGAAAAGGGTGGAGGGAGGCGAGTAATTCTTGCTGAATAATGGGAAATATAAAATACAAGGTGAGGAAAAAAAATGGAAGGAGATAGAGAAAAGAGAATTATTAGAAGGATCTAGAGGTAAAGGCAAATTGTAGCCTTTACGATGTAGGAAAAAACCCGAAATGTGTGCCAATGGTTGAACTGGGATGAAACACCCCTAAGCACCTCGCCTAATCATGTCCTGCTCCCAGGTCATGGAAACTCATAGCTAGTGCCAGGTACCGTGACCTTAAAGCAGCACTTACTTCCTCTGGTGCAAAGCTTTTTTAAAGTCCTGTGTGTAAGCAGAAGCTGCTTTCAACCACCTTCTAGCTAGAGAGCTGCTCTTTGGTCCAGGCTGAATTCTTCCTCTGTGAGGTTGAGCTGGGTTGTAGAGAAGATGCTCTGTGGGTGAGACGCTTCACAAGCAGTGTCTGTGMCTCTGGCACGCTCTTTTTTTCTTCCTTGCTCACTTGGCTTGTCATATCCAACAGCACACAGGTCTCATTTKCTCTTCTTCCCCTCCGTGCCAGCTGCTACGGTTTTGGTGTGTCATCAAATACCCAAGTGAGGACTGGTGGAAGATGGTGGTGCTGTGCTGACTGGAGCAGAGGGAGCTACACAAACAAAATATTTTCTGCCTGAAGGAGTCTGACCAGCACTAGTCGAGCCAGCGCTTGTCCCCGTCCCACACTGTAAACTCCTCTGCTTGGCTCTGTRCAGGGTCTGGGTGTCACCAGAGATCTCTGTTAGGGGTTAAGAAGAGGACCAGGAGCTTGTAGCAGCTGCAGGGAGAGGCAGCATGAGCCTCAAATGATCCTTTGGGAACAGGATGCAGCATCTAACTGAGATACTTCCCTGTGAGAACCACTTCACAGTGCCGGTCTGTGCTGACTCACAGAGCTGATGCTGTACCTTATTTCAAGCTGCTCTGCTCTCTTAGGCTGCCTTTCAAATATCTTTCCTGCAAAGATGAAAGATGCTAAGAAGTAGGTCTTCTAGCTACTTCTCAGACTCCACTCTCTCTTATATATTAATCCAATAACATGTAAAATGATAAACAGGAGTTCTCAGGAGATGTCACACAAAGGGTTCATTTTAAAACAAACAAAAACCAGTCCGGTTTTCAAAATGAAACTTATAACTCACAGCACCTCTGTCCCCAGTACCAAAAGGCCTAACTTTGGGACATATTTAAGACCAAAGAGTGTTTAAATGCAAAGAGGTTAGAGGTGCAAAATGTAGATCCAGACTGCCTGGCCACCTGGACCTGGGACCCAGGCTAGGGAGGGATGGAAATCTCAGAAATGGGTAGCTGCACAGACTTCATGAGCATGAAGATGCTTTTCTTACTTTCTGACTTTTGGGGCCTATAAAGTATACAAGAGTTTTAAAATAGTGCTTTGGAGTCAACACACCTTTTTATTAACTAACCAGCTGGGATGAGTGGTGGTTGTTTAAGACCTTGATGAATCTGTACCTCAAGACAGGAGGAAGTGCATGTGAAGTTTAATTAAGATTTGCAGAGGACTTTCTGCTCCCACCCCTCAAGCTACTTGTGCAACATTGGAGAGAGGTGGAGGCCTTGCTGCTGAGCACAGACATTGGAGACACAGAGGATAGCAYCCACCTGGGAGCAGCATCAGCAGCAACAACACACTCAAAATCATCCCCATGGGCCTGTAAATGTGTTAACATCAGCACCAAGGCTGTGGACAAGGTAGCCAGTCCAACACAAACCTTTTGGCACCAGCCAAGGGCAACTTTTAAAAAAGAAGGTGTTGTCTGCACACTGCTTTTATGCACTTACACATCATCATGTGCCAAAAGGAGGAAGGGGAGAATTTTTAAAACATTCTCTACTTTCTGTGTTTGCTCTGGGAATAGATAAATATTTCACATTAACTATGTTCGTCTGCCAATTTTTGTCGTGAGAGCACTATCTCCGAATTGTAGAGCCTGTGAATTATAGTGGTAAACGCTGTATTGCTTTGACCTTTTGAAATGTCTCCAGCATGACTGGCTGCCTGTCCTCCCCTTCCCCCAGAGGTCAGGCAGGTTGTAAATATAGGTGAAATGGAATAGCCAGATAATCAAATTGAACCTATTTCACTGCAGTGCGGTGCAATCACAGCACAGTGAAATTCCATCAGCGTCGGAGGCTGCATTTCGAGTGCCACGGAAATCGCTTTGTAACTGTCCACACAACCCGAGGAACAGGGTTTGTCGTCTGCCACAGTGTGGGCTCTGCATTTTTAAGCCTCCTTTAGCAGAGAAAAAAGAAATCCCAAAGCTGCATAAAAAAAGGGTAAGGAATAGGCTGACATTTAAAAAAAACATGTCATCTGAAAAAATTACCTTGACATATAGGATGATTGATAAGTTATATTTGCCTTGTTGGTTGGTTGCTTTTCTTTTTTTCTTTTAAAGACTCTAAAATGATTCCTCTGCTCCAGAGCAGATAACAGGATTGCTTGCTGCATCCCCTGAGCATGCCTTCTTCAAAGAATGAGTACTTTAGTCATTATATTAGCAACAGCATTGAAGTACAGTGCATAAGCAGTGATACAAAAAGCACCATGACTCTCGTTATTCATGAGGATGAAATTTAGGAGCAATGTCCCTTGACCAAGCAAGACAAAAACCTGGAAGTTGAAATCTGTATAGATGGTTTTTTGGTAGTAGGAGCCAAGCACAGCACTATGCTTCTGTTTCTTGCAAGCCCAGAGATGCTAGCAGTGGGGTAGCAGGGCATAATTAATGTTTACTTACAATCAGCATCTTTCTGTGCCAGCAATCATGGCAGACTGAAACTAAGCAGGGGAACCAGAAACCCTGCTGCTTTCAGCTGTCTGGAACAATAATTACACAGTGCCACGGCACCTCTGGGAGTCTGGCATCATTTATCCTCCCCGGCTCTCGGCGTTGGTTACCTGCCACAGAGCAATCCCCAAAGCAACCAATCCTCAACATCATTTTCATACAAAAGGTGGAGAGAATGATAATGGCTATGCTATTGCTCTGCCTTCAGAAACCCGGGCTGATGGCTTAATTGAGGTTAAAATAAGCTCCAATCAGAAAGGTAAAAACTTAACAGGGCTACTTAATCTTATATAAATACAAGAGAGATACAAGTGCATGAGGAGAGAATAATAACTGACTCTGCTGAGGTTTCTATGGAGAATAATCATTAGCCAAGCAGTGAACAGATTGGACTGGGAACAGGCTATTTAGCATTCATGCCCCGGTGGTAAAGGCTCTGAGCTGGAGCCTAATTTGAATTTTAGGGTTGGGTTTAAAAAGAAAAGAAAAGGAAAAAACCCACCCTGTCTGGAGCAAAGCAGTATCGACCTAATTTTTGCCCTAGACTGGTGCCAAAGAAATTCAACTGACTTTTACTCTGTCACCTTAGTGCAGATTGTCTAATACAAGAGAGAAGAAATTGCAGGGCACGAAGACATTCAGTTGTCTCAGGAGCAGGGTTTTGCCCTGCCCAGGGCAGTGTCCTCAGCCCCGTTTGTACCTCCCCCTCTCCCCACACTCCTTGTAAGGCTGAGCACCCAGCCCAGACTGCCTGCCCTTCAGCAGCAGCACTGGGAATGCTACCAAAAAAACAAATGAAAAGAGAGTTTGTTTTTTGCTTTACATTTTCATTCTCAGAACTAATTCCCTTTTTAGAGCTTGAAATTAAAATACTTATTTTTTTGCAAATAACTGGAAAGGTTTGGCAAAACTCAGATGTTTTTATTTTTCAGGCTTGTAGATTGTTGCTTATCTGTTTTGGTAAATTAAATTAGATGTTAGATTTCAGAAGTATTTGAAAACACTTCTTTCATGCAATGGCCCTTCAAATAGGAGCTATAATTTCAATCCTTTTCTGCTCTGTTTTTTTTTTTTTTTTTACCAGCTGCTTGCAAGAGTAGTTTCTGTTACAATTACTTTCTTTTAAACAGGCTATGTGAAAAAAAGCAATAACTAGCTGGAGATATGCAGATCCTGCCAAAGTAGTTTCTGGGCTCTGTTTTCCTTAGTGTGTATCCCAGAGATGAAGTGATGCCTTTCCCAACCAGCAGCTCAGCTGACACGATCCCATACCAGCTGCAGCAGGATCTATCCTCTAGATCTGTAGCTGGAGACAGATGAAGTTAGAAGCACGTATGATACTGCTGACTGTATTTCAGAGTCTGTTTATTTTAATGTAACTCAAGATCCAGTCTCTCCTGTTACTTTTTACTTAGTATTTAGTAAAGCGTATCTTGTTATTATATAATTTCAAAAACATGTTGCATACACCATGATAGAATCTGTGGTTTGCTAGGCGCTTCTTCTATTTACTTACTAGCTTTGTTTATACCTCCCCGTTTTCCTGATCTTAGCTGGAAATCCTTCAGCTTATGCCCATCAAGAGATAAAAATAAACTGTAGGCTGCAGCTCAGTGTAGCTGGATGCTCCATTACTGTTGCGAAGTACAAGAGTCCTCAGGAAAGCAATGAAAAATTACCCCTCTCCAGGCAGTGAAAAATGTCAGGAGCCTCATGGTCTCTGAGGCCTTAGCGGAGAATAATTATGCTGTGAACAGATTGCTCCGTGCCAGAGACCTTGCGGTGCTCTCAAAGGGAAGACTGTGAGACCCCTTTTAAAGGGAGATTAGAGCCCTCACATGGCACTTTTTGGGAGAAAGCAGGTGAGGATAAAAACACCATATGCCCAGATTGGCTGCCTTCATTGAGATGAGTGGTCCTGTGCCTTCCAGGACTATTTACAAGCAGGAAAATAAAGGATAAAGATGATCCAACAGATAATTGGGTGGGTATTTTTAATAATAATATTTTATTTGAAGGTCACTGAACTGTGACCTTCATTCTGCCAGTAGCCAACCACTGGACGGTGAAACAAACAGTAAAGGAGTGTGAGGTCTCAAGCAAGTAGACAACTTGGTCTGGAAATTTTCTTGGAATACCCACTTGCCCCTGTGCTTGTAAGCATTCCCTGTCCTCCCCGGGGCACTCTTCAGTCAGAGAATCCAGCCCACCCCGGCTCAGGCTGTGGCTCCTGCTGGTGCCCATCATGGTGAGAGCCAACCCAGAACTTTGCCCTGGTTGTTGTGCCTGGAGCTGGGGCCCTCCTGCCCACGGGGAGCTGCAGCCAGCATGCAACTCAAGGAGCAGGATGAGAAGAGGGGATTTTTGCAGCCTGGTGGCGTTCATGAGTGTGCTCTGCAGAGGAGACATAATGAGGACAATGACCAGGACCAAGGATGACCGATGTGATCAGGTCAAGGCAATTCTGAAGCAATTTGTGCTTAATGGGTAACAGGGGCCAGAATTTGTAAGATATTTCACCTCCCTAGGAAAGGGKCTGACAGAGCAGAGTTCATTATCCTGCGGAAAGGTGACAGTGCTGTTCTGCCAGATTGAACAGGAGCAGGGTTAAGGTTGCAAAAAGAGGACTAGAGTCCTCCTAATTGTGTCTTCCCTCTCTTTTCAGTGCTTTAACTATAAAATGTGTTTGTGCAAGACTGTGAGATGCTGCTGGTCAGCTTGGTGGAGAGCAGAGCTTGGGGGGGGGGGGGGGGCAACAACTTTGCCCAGGGTTTGTTTGCAGGGCAGGTGGAGGGGGCCCAGATGGTGGGATCAAAGGAGCAGTAACTCTGTCACTATGACTGCACCATCTGCTCTGCCCTGGGTTATAATTTCCAGCTCTTCCAACTTCATCCAGGATTTTGTGACTTGTTTGGGAACCACCTTGTGTGAATAAAAAGGGAAATGGAGGCTTTGCTTCTCAGACCTCAAGCTTTCTGTCAGGAAGGGGATTGGGCCACATCTTCCACACAGCAATGCACTGTGGGGAAATCATTACTAGACCCCAAACTACTACTGAATGGCTTTACAGGGTTTAAATTGAAGGCTTTTCATGGGTTAGTATAAACGACAGGAAGTTCAGCTTTGCCGTGTTCTTCCTGGTGTTGCAGGTGTAGTGCTGATCACCAGCTCACGTGAAATAGTAATAAATAGCACCTCTGTATGTTCTTTTAATTTGTCAGCCAAATCCGCTAGACTAAGCCAAATGTTCTAGTACCTTATTTTTATTTTAATCTTGGTTCTGAATGTTCAGAGCTTTAATTTTTTGTACATAATTGTGAGATGCTGAGACGCTCTACAAAGTTAAATAGTTCATTGTCACAACAAGCTTTGTGTCCAAAATAGTAATCAAGCTAAACGTGTTTGGTGTTTCTGTGTCCAAAATCTCTTCCAGCTGCCGCAAGGTACCTAACAGCACAGTCCTTCAATGTTGGCTTTCATGCCATGAGCAGAAAGGTAATTCCAACTTCTTGTCTGTCCAGTGCACAGCTGGTGGGGCAGCTCTTGCCCACACAACCTGAATCATAGAAGCTTCAGGGCAGGGCAGGACAATGCGGCAGCTGTCATGGTTACCACGGTGGGAGACACAGAGGGAAAGGTAATGACAGGAGGAGGGAGGGGGAACCCCAGGATCTTCCCYGTTTTGTGGCCTTGGCCCTCTCCGGGATGTTTGCGAGGCTTTGCGACATGTTCTAGGGAGACAACAACAGGTTGTGCCAGGGCTGCTGCTTTGGTGACAGCTCCTGAAAGCCATTCTTCTTCTTCCCTCTCCAAAGTCTGTTTCTGGGAGTCAGTGTGGTCCCTTTGCAATGCCCTGGTGACAGCGAGGGAGGAAGTTGGCTGGTGCTGCTTCAGGCTTCATCACCCTTGCCCATGACCCAGCCCACGGAGCACCACTTTCTACCAGTGCTCTGGTCTCCGGTGCTTCAGAAAAGCTTTTGTTCCCAAAGATAACAAGAGTTGCAGTTACCTCCGAGAGTGTTGACATCACCTAAACTTGTTGTTCTGGAAAGGAGTCAGAGTAAACAGCTCCTCTGCCCAGACCCAGTGCAGCTGCCCATGATGGTTTTCACTTTCCTCCCTGATAATTAATGCCAGTTCTCCTTGCCAACACTTCTGAGTAGATGTGTAAATTTGGAGCACTTTGATATATCAGCTGTTAATGCGAGCTTTTGCTCCTCCCAAGGACATGTCCCTACAGATGTCAAGCAGAGTGATTTGCACATCAGCAGGGCTGTGAGTGCTGCCATGGGTGATGAGACAGGTTTGCTCAGCTGAGCAGTGTTCCTTCAGGACAAAAATGGGAAGGAAGCCTTTGGCCAGAAGAAGTGCTTTCGTTTGATATAGACATTGAATGGCCAAGTAGGAAAAAGGAAGCCAGTGGCTAAATGGGAGGCTACTGCCCATTCCATTCACAGATTCTATAAAACCCGAGAGRACCGCTACGATGATGACGTCTGGCCTGCAACATGCCATGAGCCTTAGATCACGACCTAGCAAATGAGAAAGGCAGCAGGAAGGAAGGAAAGGCTCTAGTCCCCCAGCCTCTGCTTTGTACAGCATGGGCAGCATTTCTGCCATCTGAGGCTGATGCTGGCAGAGTGGAATTTGCCGTGCCACCASCAGCAGCACTCAACATTTCGTTGTGCTGCATCGTGCCCTCACGTGCTCAGGCTTTCTTTTCATCTCAGGGATGCAAAGAAAACCCAGAACACATTAGGACAACCACCTGGGGAGTTAGTTATGATTTTAAAAAGCTAATGATGCCGCCCACTGTTCAATGTTTATAATAAACTGTCTTCTCCCCCTCTTAACTAAATTGTGTATATACAGGGTAAGAAGCTGTACCCAAGGGCCCTGAGCACTTAGCTTGCTGCACAGAGCTACTGTACTCCATAAATAGGAAAGGTGGACAGAAAGTTATTAGCTGTCATGCATTTGAATAGGACAGGCTGGGAAGCTTGGGCAAAAGAAAGCGACAAGCATGATCCTGGCCTACAGATGCAGTGTTTGAATGCAAACCTGAAGATTGTGCAGTCCTCTTGGCAGCTGGCTCACAGCACAGCCGGCACGAGTGATGCAGATGGGGATTCAAAGGTTGCATGGAAACACATTGCTTTCCTTCAGTCCTGTGCCAAATGTAATACCCGATTGCTTCACTTACATACATTTCTGCAGTACAGGAGAAGAACAGGCACTCTGCGACACGGAGCAGCACGCAGCCTGCTTTAACTATTACCTGGAAAAGAACATTTTTTTAATTCTCTAGTCCATGCTTGTACACTGATGACTGCTTTGTGATGAAGTGTCTATGGCTGAGTGGCCAATGCCTCAGCCTCCACCAGGGAAGCAGTGCTCTGGGCAGAGCACAGCACATTCCAGCTCCCGGGATCCAGACTGTTGTACAAATAAGGAAGCAAAAGGTCCGAGCTGGATTAGGGCAGGACTAGTATAGCAGTGAGAACAGCACTTCAGCTCTGAAACAGCTTTTTCATAGTGGGAAATGCAGTGGCACCCTTCATCCTGCCAGAGGAGAGGCATTACATTTTGCACAGCCATGTCTCAGTTTTTCTTCACAGAAGAAGGCAGTGAAGTTGAGCAGGTCACACGTGTGCGTTGGCAGAGTCCTTGTCGAGGCCAGCACCCACAGAAGAGGCACCTGGTCACTCAGTGCTGGGGGAGAACATCCCTGCAGCAGGCAGGTGAGCTTGGTGTCAGCACTGTGCAGGTCAAGTGCCTGCAGCCCAAGCACTGCCCAGCCCAGGCCGATAGGAGAGTTTTTCTTGGAAAGAGGTGATTTTTCAGTTCTGTTTCTAGGTTAGTWACCTCTTTTACTGGAACAACTAACTAGCTAACTAGTCAGGACTCCTGCATGCAGGAAGCCACCAAGCCACCACCAGCTCAGCACCACCCTCTTAGTAAAGGCAGAGAGYGCTGGCACAATCAGTGGCCAGGAAACACTGCCAGTGGTTTGATTCCAGTTTTTTGGCTGCTGCACTTGATGAACTAGACTGGCTGACCAATGCCTGATATAAGAAATGACAGCTTTTAATTACAGTATTTAACTTTTTAGAGGACAGCTGTTTCTTTCACACTATGAATCAACATGCTATGCTAAACAGATTTGTACTGTGCATGCAGATCTAAAGTAGTTGTGAAGGTGTCTAGCTTGGAGCTTTTTTTTTTGGCATACTCCCACTTCTGAGCTTCATTTATTTGTTTCTTCTGGTGTGCTGAGGTTGTAACAGACAGGACCACCTGTGCTTCTCAGGATCTGGTGCCACAAGGGTTGGACCTTGGATGGGGCCTTCAGTGCCACCAGAATAACACTGCCAAACTGAGAACAAGTTTATTTTTGTATTGCACAGATGCTGGTTGAAGGTACATAGTTCTTSACTCTCATTAGCCCTCAGGTGTTTGTGTCCAGGGAAGTTAGACACAAGTGCATCCCTGAGGAGCTGACACATAGAAGCCACTCCAGAAAAGATGGAGAAAGGCAGGTACTGCTCTTTTGCAATGTTACTTAATTCCACCTGTTTGCAGAGCAAATTAGCCCTAAAAAACAYAGCCGTGCCTTTATCTGTATTGTAAGACATGCAAAGGAAGAAAAAGAGAAAATAAAAAGCAACTCCAACCCACACTCTTGGCAGCCTGGCTCTCTCCCAGGTCTCTGGGCTGGATTCCTGCAGTTCCAAGTGAATGTTTCTTTGCTATCCTGCTTGTCCATCACACCTGCTTTGTCTGTTGCCTTCAGTCTTTTGCATTTACTTATTCCCACACTAAAGGATCTCTCTCCCCTTCCCCAGCCAACTATATTTTAGTGTAATAAGCTGTAAGATGAGATTCTACGAGAAATAAAACCAACGCTGCACCTGCTTGTTCCACATTGCAGTTCTGAGTTTGCTGAATGCAACACAGATTTATTTTTTTTAAGTAGCAGCTGAGTACCTGAACAAACTCAAATCTGTTTGGGGAAGTTGTAGGAAACTAATATTAGAGCTGCCATTTAATTCTCAAGGCAATAAAAAGGACTGGGAGGCCAAGGCGCCCCTGAATGCCTTTCATGTTGGTTTGTTACACAGTGTGAGCTTGTTTTACAAGTGCTCTGTTTACAAGAATGCTGGGGGAGCTGGAGAGGGGGGGAATGTTCATTTAAGTCCCACATTCACATAGGGCTACTTTTGTAAAGGCCTGATCCAGTCCTACCAGCTGCTTGCCCACAAAACTTCACAATTGTGGAGGCTAATTAAGATTCTTCAGAGGAGCTCTCCTCTCCCCAGCGGCTGCAGGCGGCCTCATCAGACATGCTGTCCCTCCCCCTGGGCCCGGCAGAATGCCCTACTGTGCCTGGGTTACGTTATGGCTTATGAATTAACTAATTGATTCTGAAAATATCACTACTTTAGGGCTAAATAAAGCTGTTCCCTTTAAGGGGAAAAAAGCCAGGGCTCGGCCTAGGAATAAACTGATACTGTATTACCTATAAACTCCCTTCTCTCTCCTGCTGCAAGGTGAGGATTCCCTTGCCAGGACACAATGTGTTGAGTACAAAGGGAATTTATCATGGGTTTCTGTGAAGATGGGGAGGAAAGCCTGAGCCTGGGCAGTAAGCATGACCTATCCACTTGCAAGTAAATAAAACTTCCTGCGTGCAACTCTGACTTTAAAAATTAATTTTTAATTTTTAAAATTCACATGAAATGATTGTGTATATTTGCCTTGTCTTTTTTGTGTCCACTTCTCTCTCCAGCTTCAAAGTGAAGAAACCCGTAACTGGTACAGACCAAGCATGGCTGAAAGTTGCTTGGTACTGCACCACTGTGCAGCTGAACTATAGAGCTGAACACAGCTCTAGTGGTGGAATAAAAATTTCAGCTGGCACCAGGACATAATGTTGGACCACCAGTATCTTTTGAGTGGTTATGGCCCCAAAAAATTTATATTCAGGCTTTAAATTGACTTTAAACCAGAACCAAATCTGAGATAGAGCCTAAACTGAGGAATATATAAAATTAACTATGTTCCATCTAATACACGTAGCTTTCCCCTGYTGTGTTTGTGCAACTCTCTCATTTTGATTATTTAAAAGAAAGCTACCTGCCAGAACAAGACAAGATCTTTCAAGCAGTGAAGAAACCCAATGTGGTGACATATACAGTTTCAAGTTGTTCACAGCAAATGTACCATCAGCCTGGACTTCCTCCTCCTCCTGAATGTCTCAAGTGTCTGCCTACACCCCTTTCAATTAAAAAGAATACTCTCCCCTCCCCAAACTAAAAATTAGAATATTAAGACAACTTCACTGCACAAAATCATACTAGATACTGTAATAACAAAATGCTTTATTTTTGGGGAATACAAGGAAAAGTGTGACATCCTCATTATCAAACTGCTTTAAAAAGGCATTCTTCCTTTGAAAAAGGTAACACTCTCAACAAAAGGTGACCGGTGAACAAGCCCTCTCATGTAGCAGCAGGAATTCTTTCTCATTTTACAGCCAAAGGCAGGGTTTGAATAAGGTACAGCCACAGATTCCAACTTTGTTGATATTTTCTAGTAGGTGAGGGCACAGGCTCAGCACTGCTTGGTGTAACAGCCCAGAGGGAGGCTGACAATGCCGCCGACACGGGGCTTTCGCAGTTCTCACCCAGGTCGCTTTGCAACAAACCACAAGACTTCACCATTACCACAAGAAGACACTGAGAAAGCCACAAGGTTACTAATCTTCTCACTTATCTCCAAAAACTTTTCATGCAAGCCCTATGCTCGTGAAATTCTCGTACCATCAATCTGGTTACAGCTCAGTGTGTCACCACACATCCATCCCCTCTGCTGTCAGCCAGGGCTGTGTGTGAGGCGGACACAGCAGATCTAAGGACACTGACACACAATCCTTTCCTCAACGTAACCGCTCCCTGTACAGTGGGGTCCAACTTGGAATGTGTTTTAAAGACTGCAAATTTATATCCATAAATTACTTCTGCCCTCTCCGAACCTTATGTCAGAATTCAAGTTGTTAAAGAAGGGGACTGGGAAGTTCCTAAAATTGTCAGGTTATAAAGCAGGCATTCATATTTCAGTCCAGTGTGACAACTCTTTGTCACAAGTGGTATCCATCCATGCTAAGGGGTAAGATACATTGGTCTTGTTTGAAGGGGGCTTGTGTTGTCTGAAGCGGGTATGGTAATCTCTAAAAGACCTACTGGTTTTCTTTATTCAGGTTAGACATAACAAATATGTCAGATACAGCAGTTAGTCTAGAAAAATACATTTAAAAAAATCTTCAGCAGACCATGCTCCCTGTAACAAAATCTTTCAAAACCAATTTTACAAATTATTCTACATTAATGTAAAAAGAAAATCTTAAATTTAGTATTGTGGATTCCATCAAACATCTATCTATCTATCAAAACATGACTTTCACTATTTGTAGATGTTAGAATTCATAATACATTTTTCTAATGTATCCTGTACATATTAAATAACCTAAAAGGCTCTTCTTGTAGTGCATTAACAATTTAGCAAGCACACTCAGTATTTCTCCAGTACCATTTGCATTACAGTTATTTGCCCGCAAATGTAATTAACATCTAAAAGTGCACACAGTTAGATCTCCCTCCCTCCCCATAACCTGTTTCCCTGCTGAAACCCAGACATCCACTGGAAACATTATGCTACTGTAGCTAATCTACCCATGATTAGAAATGTGTGACTAAAGTGTTCTTAAACTATACAGGAACTGAATTATATACAGGAATCAAAAGGACAGCCTGTATTTACATCAAGAATGAACTTCCACTACCACAGCATTATACCAAGAACTCAATACAGTGTTACAGTCGGTATTTACTTAGGACTTTAGCTTTAGATCAGTATAACACAAAACTTAGCTCAGGACATACCCTGAAAAAATGAACATGTTTATTAAATATCACTTCTATTATGCCACAAGACATATCCATTGCTGGATATTCTTACAAGTTCAGTGTTTGAAATAACGTAATAGTGTGCTGCTCTATGAAGCAGCAAAGAACTTCCAGAGAGGTTGCTGGGGAAAAAAAAGAAAGAAAGAAAAAAAAAAAAAGAACCAACAACAGAAAAACAGGAGAAAAAGAATAAAAAAGGGCAGCAGATATCAAGTGAAGAATTAGATTTGAATAACTAAACCAAGCTGTTAGTGTAAGTCTAAGACAGTCACTGCATGCAGAAACCCCTTGGAAAAGTGTCCTACAGATCTGAGCAGGTTGTAATAAACAAGCTTAAGATGTAACTTCACTGAATTTTTCCATACTGGGAAAAATGGTAGGAATTTTCCCCATCAAATGGAAGAATTTTGAGATTAAATTCCAGATTATCCAGTTTGAGATTATTAGTTTTACTCTCCAAGAAATCCAGTGTATGAACCTATATTACATTTTTCCAATTATACTTTAAAAAGGCAAACTATAAACTTTTAAATTCACTTTTTACATTGAACTTTTCAAAGAAATCTGAAGTGTTGTCTTTAGTTTGCATTAAAGTGGTCAAACATTTCTCCTGTTTCTCCCCTCCCCAAAAGTGCAAAAAACAAGTTGCTGCTTGGTCCACAAACATAAAATATCATATACAGAAAGAGGTTTTCCTTCTGATGGAGTACTGCTGCCAACCCATCACTTCCAGTTTCTTCTCCAAGAAAAATGTCAGCGTCCAAAGATGGAATTCAATTCCAGTAGAATTAACTCTACAATCTGATTCTGGTATACTGTGTGGACTGCTATGTTACCAGTCTCTTTCTCTGGTTTTAACAAGGTTGGACCAAAAACTATTGCTATACTTTGATAGGTCATTCGGTTCTTTTCTCCATTTTCTACAACTCTGAAAGAAAAAAAAAATACACAAAAAGAGACCTATCAATGTTAGAGCAACAGGATGACAGAAAAAGACACAGTTCAAAGCAAATGGCTATTCAGAGTATTTATTTAATAAGTAGTCTTACTATTAAGGACATACAGCTGCTGCAATTCCTCTCTCTATGAAAAAAGTTTTGTTTGGAAATGTCATTCTTGGTCCTCTCACAGTCCCTCAAAAGGACTTGGCAGTAAACATCACAACTATGAAACATACTGTCTCAAGTCTGGTGCTCTGCAAGCTCATATACAAACAGATACATTGCTTTTATCAAGTCCAATATAGGGAAAAAAATGCAGTGAGAACAGTCACTTGGTACTTTTAATTGGATTCCTTATCTTTAAGGGAGGGTCAGCAACACAAAGCCTTTCCTTCTACCTGTTACTTACCTTTTCAGGTGTCTAAAGAGTACCTGCATCGTGTCCTGATTTGGTTTTGGCAACTGTTTGATCAAATCTTTTACAGCAGGGACACGCTGCCTTGGTTCTTGCTCTGCAAAAGGGTGAGGTTGACAAACAAAAATTCAGTATTTTTGTTTAAAACTTTAACGCAAAATTTAAGAGGCTGGGAATGAAAGCCACGGTTTGCAGTGTTAATCCAAGATAGAACACTGCCACCTCCCGGCCGGCCCTGGCATTACGGACATGCAATTCCTCACAAGTCACCCCCTCCATAACCAAAACATTCGTTTCGTGTCCAAAATAATTTWAAAAATTCTGCAGGACTTATCCAAACACCATATGAAAGTTCTCCAGACTTACTAATTGCATTGACAAAGTCATTGAAGTGGTTGTAAGTGAACAGAGGCTCTGGCAATTCTCTGAAGAACATTTTTAGAGCTCCTGTGATGACATGTATATCTTCCCATTTACTGTCATTCAAGTCCAGCTTCTCATCTGAGAGACAAAAATAAATAATTAATGATAATACTTCAACTATAAAAGCTCTTTTTTTTTTATTAACTCAACTATTCTTCATTCTTATTGCTTTCAAAGTAGTGAAGACTTGCTCCACTTCACCCCATTCTGTATCCCATTCAGCAGCAGATRGAGACGGCCAAACTCTGCCTAATGCACTACATACAGTTCCCCTACTCCTAGGGCATTTTCCAGAAGGGAACAGGAGCTGCTGACATAACACAAAATTTACTGTTACATCCTGTCAATCAGGAAATGAGAGGTCAGATTGTGGATGGGCTACTGTTCTCTTCCTGGTTTCACTGAACCAAACACTAAGATACTGCCAGAAGAAAGAGTTTTTTATGTACAGAGTACAGTGAGGAGGAGCTAAGCCCTCCCCCCACTAAAAGTCAGTAGCAAATCTCACTAAAAAAAGCCAGTAACTTACAATTTTAATGCTAGTGGAAGCCTAACATGCTTGCTGTTTTTCCGTAAGGTAGTGAGTTATTTTATTTGAAATAATCCCCTTCCTCAAATTCTATTACCACCTTCCTTACGAATTCTGTTCTAGCAATGCCTCTGTGGTCCACACGAGACCAAACCTCCAGAACATCAGGTTTTTCAAGTGATGTATATTACACAGTCAGTTCACAATTCTGAAGTAGTTTTACTTTGAAGATGACAATCATTTCTCATGATATACTACAGCTACAGAGAAATCTTTTTTCCTGAGCTTTCTATGAACTTCACCAATCTGAACATATATGCCATTGCAATACAGCTGGAGGAAGCTTACCATGATTAACTGCAAATCTCAGCTTCTGTATCACTGCAAGATTGCCACTAACTCTGTATAAGCCGTCAATATCTAATCCTGAAACAAAGGGATAAATCCATTTTAATACCTTACATATATTTAGGTCTACTCAGCAAAATTAAAAGCAAAGGAAACCTACCTTGTAACAAAGAAAAAAAACCTTAAACTAGCTCTTTTTGATGGGCAGGGCATATAAGACAGAGGAGGTTTAATTTGCTGACACAAGTCTGGCAGCATCAAGCTCAAAGTAMTCTCTAAAACTTCCTATTCAAGTAGTAATGAGGCAACAGCTCCAAGTTTCCCCAATGAGATCAGATGTCTTGTTTAAGATGCTCTTGGTGGGTGGGCAGGAAATACATGGGAGTCCAACATGCAATAATCAAATATTTTGTGGATACAATGTTCAATTTTTAATGTATGGTTAAGAAAAACCCAATCAAGTCATGCAGAGAGAGTGTCTCAAAGTTGTCAAGTGACAAGGTTTACATGGAGAAGGAATGATACACATGCACACTCAGAGCTACCCAACAGCCCACAGAACTAAAATGGGCAGCCCTTGCCTTACAGCACTGCACACTCGACCAGAAAAGAAGGAAACTGTGTCTCTGTGGTTGCTACTGCAGTTACTCAGCAGTGATTAGGAGGTAAGGAATTTATCTGAAAAGCCACCTGGATGCAGCAGGTGAGTCAGTGCCACTGAGAGGGTGAGTGTTACCAGAATACCTGCAAGTCCCTGTAGCTCCTCAAGGAGTTGTCTGATGCAACACAGCACAGTTACCAGCACCATCTGACATATCCCTTTCCCCATAATCCACTAGTCATTCCTTTACAGAAAGAACTGATTTGAAGTGTATTGGCAGAAGGAAGAAGAGTTGGAGAGGTAGGGAAAAAAAGCTGTTCATTTCTGTCAGCTTCCCCTCAGGTATTTAAAAAAGGAAAACTTCACTATCTTCACTGCAGTCCTGYCTTTAAAATAAAAAAGAAATAAAGAAAAAAAAAAGGAACAAAGCAAAATAACCCCTTTCTCACAATCTTCAGATCACAAATGGAATAAAGCCTGCTGCCACAATCAAGGTGGCAGTTTGTCAAACTGGAGTAATGCAATGGAAGCAGTTTTTTTCCCCTCCCAGGCCATAAGAGAGAAGCATTGACAAAGAGGACTACAGGCTGCAACAAAATCCTAAACGAAGTTGGCATGGAAGATGCCTTAGAATTCACATGTATTCCCCTGTAACACTTACCCTGATTCTCAAGAGAATGTTCTCAGATTAACGGACTGGTAAATATCTGAATGATGATTATGGAGATGCCATAATCCCCTCTCAGTCATCTTTTCCAAGAGATAGGGCAAAGACAACAGCAAGAAACARGCAAGAAAACCAGCAGAGACTACAGCCAAGTCAGGAGTCACTACCAACGTATTTTCAACAAAAATGTGAAGATGTGCTTTAGAGCAGACAACCCAGAACATCACATGCAGCTTTCAAACAAAGTGTTCTCAGTTACTAGGTAGGAAATACATATTTTCAATGAAAGCAAACAAAAACTGAGTCAATATGTGGACACAGATAATCTCCAAAATTGCATAAAATCTAGCAATTGGTGTAACTGGCTGAAGGGCATCAAACCAACAGCCTGGTCTTGTGGCAGTCAGCGCATACACAGAGCAGGAACACAACTGTTTCCCAGAAGTTCGTTTCAAGGAAGTTTTAGTAGAAGTGATTGTTAGCATGCTTAAACCTTCCAAAAATCAATGGTTGCATTTTGATAGTCTCACTTTTAATCTGCRAAAAAAACTTGATGATGTGAGGTCTTCTACTACTTCTTGTAATCCCTCTTCCCTTAGAGCCTTGCTGCCAGGAGGCTGTCCTGCCTTCTTCTCAGCTTGGAATATACTGSAGCAGATCAGTTTCTCAGAGACAAGATTTCCTCCCCTCTCCCCACTTTGGATCCCACCTATGTCCTCACTCTTGAAAACCCAGTGCTAACTTCAGATATGAGTTTCAGATTATTTTCCTCAAATAAACCAACAGCATTTTAAGATTAAAATGTTCAACATTAAGAGTGTGAGCAAGAGAGATTTGTAAACAAAAAACTTCAACCATACCATGTTCCTCAACATGCTCAATGCACAGCTTCACGAACTTTGGCACCGTGCTGTTTTCTCTTTGACACAAGCTGGTGAGATTTGAACCAAAAACTTGATCTGGAACCAAGTAAAGAGACTGATTTACAGTGGAACAGGACTCAAGTGACAGAACTAGTTCAGGTTAAAACAAACCTCTACAAAGGGCAAAGTCTACTGGATACAATTGTTGCAGTATTGGAGAGGAAATAGGAAAGTTTTGAAAAGAGTTCTCAGCAGCTCCCAGCAAGAAAAAGCTCCCAGTAAGAAAGAGCGTCAGCAGCTACACAAACATGAGCCTCCAAGGAAGGAAGTTTTGCTACTGAAATCATTTTAATCCATCAGGTGATACTTCTAAGAGTATTTGACATTTGGTCAATGCTGCAATAAGAAATTTAATGGATTCAAATGTGTCCTGTTACACTCCATTCCTGTCCCAAGTTCAACATGCAWTTATTGCAATCTTTGTTAAAAATTCAAACAGAGATGAACTTTAACCAGAGTGAAAGCTTTTGGCATTGCTTGGGAAAAAAACGTGCAAAACGTCATCTTTCACTGCACCTACTGTTTAACACAGCATTATGTATTCATTTACTTTAATGTAGAGTCTTCTGACATTTTTAAGTTCTGACACAAATTTGTAAATGACAGACCTTTACCTCAGAGCTCTGAATGGATGCAAGTCTGAACATGTCTAGGCAATCTAGCTGCAAGGTTGGAATCTAAATACAGATATTTATGGGCAAAGGTAAATCTGAGTCTTATTTTTAGAACTACACAAGCCAGAGGGAGTATTTTCTATCATAAAGTTGAGCAAAAATGAAAATCAGCTTGCATAGAGATGAAAATTTTGCAATATCTCAGTGAATTTGAGCAACATGTTAATTCCTCTTGCTCAGATTATTTTATCACCAAAGTCTTTGACAGATCCATTTCTATGGCCTTCATCAGAGATGCCCAAATAATAGATGGCCTCTTCTGTTCACATGCATGAGGGTGACATGGGGTCTTGAAACAGAGAAGCAAAGATCGCACTCTTAAAGGGAAGGGGCGTTTGTTGGTTTGTTTACTCTGTTAACATAGGTACACGAGTGGCCATCTTCCCAGAATCTAGTGTATCTTACTTCAGAGCTTCTGCAAAAGAGAGACTGCTCTTGCATTTGCATCATGCACAGCATCTAGCCCATTTTTCATGTTCAGTAATTTCAGTAGATTAACAACTCTTGCGTCTTGACTAGTGCTTTGGGAAACTCAAACAGCACACCAAACCAATTTTACAGTATGAAAATGGGCATTTAATGGCATTATTAGCTGGATACGATGAGGCCAGTGGTCCACACCACCTCAGTGCTGTGGCAGCTGCTCACGCAGAGAGCTTTATAAGCAGAATCAGTAGCAAAGGAGCAAAGTAGCAAAAAGCCCACGCAGCAGAAAGCCAGGCTAGCATGCAGCTGTGGCAGGTAAAGCAGTGCAGATTAGGTAGCAGAAGAAAACAGTAGGACATAACAAAGTAATTTGCTACAATTGCCTTTGACTTTAATACAACATACACAGGAGTGTTTTCTCTTCTCATCTTAAAATTAACTTCTGTACTTTTGATTTTCCATGTAAGAAAACTTTAGCACAGGTCCTTCTCCACTTAGTGCATGCTGTTTCAAGTGGATTTTTTCTCCTAGAACTTTTCACTATTTTTTCTGCTCATATTGGATTTGCCAAGCTTTCCATTTACTAAGCTTGTTCTGCAGCAGCCACAAAAGTACACTGGGCTTTTAAGTGAAGACTTCTGTATTCTTCATTCACACAATAAATGTAAAACTATACAGTGCACATCCAACTTTTAAAACTTACACCATGYTTTTAAATAAAAACCAAACTCTTAATTCCTTAACACCTTTATTAAAAATCCAATCATAACCACGCACATGTACAAATTAAACTTGGCTTAGTGTTCACTGCTGCCAATGTCAGAAGTTACGTCACTGAGCCATGACATGAATACTAAGCTGCAAAGCAGAGCAAACCATCAAAGTCTGGGAATAATGCCTCCTTATCCCAAACAAAATTTCCATCATTTACAAGTAAATTATATTTGCAGATACACAAATATATCAAACGCCACATGCAACAGAAGCACACCTGTTAAAGTATGTAGTGAGGCAAATCACAGTAGGATTTGGTCTGGTATTTGCCTACCCATATGCTATTTTGACCCTAGTAGAGCACCACCTACAAGTCCTGCTAAAGCATACAAATAAATAAATAAATGTTTTACAATGAGTACCAAGTCAATAATTTACACAAACACATTAACTTAAACCTGTGCAAATACTGTTCTCTCAAATTTCTACAAGTGTAACAAAAGGAAATCCTTCACAACTTTGATTCAAGAGTATCTGTAACACTCTTTGTGAAACAATTAAAACAATGTATACATTCAAAAAAGGTTATGGGAAAAAGAGGTTTAAGTTAACACTCCTGTAACCTCATCCTGGTTTTCCTAAATATTTCATTTCTTATGATATGGCACATGATTGTCTGGTTCCACACGGACTATAAAACACCCTTGTGAAACGGGTGAGCACGTGCACTCAGCTTTGTACCCAAAGGGCTGTTCTTTCCCTTGCTTGCACAAATGAGGGTCAGATATCTGGATTTCCAGCTCAGAAAGGTGGAATGCAGTGCTTCTTAGCTAGAGAGTCCAAGTCCAAATGGGCTCCTGGGCCCTCAGTTTTCACTGTAGTTTGGTCAGCAACGAGCTGAAGGAGAGGGCATCCTCCGAGCAGTTTAATGGCCAGTAACAGCACTCAGAAGTACAGCAATCAATCACCAGTTCCACTATACATCCAAGACTTTTGTTAAACCAACTATACACATGTATTTTACTCTGAAACTAGACCATTTTAACCCCATTTTACATATGAACTACTAAATTCAGCTTTTCAAATTATGTCCTTTGTTAAAAAGGTTCATTTACCCTTAATGTAGCCTTTTTCACGGACAGCTTGTAATGTAGGGCGCCGTGTAAGAAACTTCTTGAGCTTCGTTTTTGTCTTTTTCTGATCTGTGGAATCTATATTGCTGGGTGCTTTCACAGCTGAAAAGAGAAACACATTTAGCATTACTACCCACAGGACCAACACTGCATTTATCAGCCAAGGAACCAACATTAAAAGAAAAAAACAATTACACTCCAAAACACACAAAAAACCTATTCAAGTTTGCAATGTATCCCTAATTTTTTTCTTAACTTTCTGGAAGTCCTTGTAAATAACATCCACTTTTCAAACTCCCAAGAGACAACCCTGTCAGTAAAAACTTGCAAAACCAACTAAACAGTAGCTTACATACGGGATTGTTGTGGAAATCTAAAAATGCAGCTATGTTTCAAAACCAGTCCTGCCTCTCATTAGGTTAACTATTTTGAAAGAAATAAATTCTTTCTTGAAAACTACATATAGGGCCTGGAAGGAAAAGACAGAAAACYGTCTTCCTGATTAATGTATTTCTGTGCACAGGAAGTTAATTTCTGCATCTAAAAGACATTTAGCTCCAAAATTCCRAAGGTGTAATTAAAAATGTTTTGTTTCTCTAAACAGCCAGTACATCAGCAGCAACTTAGCGAAATTGCAGCTCAAGTCAACAGTGCAAATATTTACAGATACTGTGCCACAGAYAAAAAAAAAAAACCCAATCAGTAAAATGACAAAAGAACTCTTATTCAAAACTATTTATAAAAGTCAGATACTATTTCTGTACATTTGACAACACCTTGAAAAATAATTCATTTCATCACTTATTTTCCCCTGTTTTAAATACGTCATACAGTASGAGCGAAAGACATTTCACAGTTCTTTTCTTCTTCTTCCTTTTTTATAGTATGATTAATAAAACATACAAGAAAATTTACCAAGTRGCATCAAGATGTAGAATGAGCTATATTAAGCCTGTTTCCAAACTTCAGTAGTTTCATTTTTAGCTGTCCTTTTGAATTCTTCCCTATTTACACATAATACTGAAGATGCAGAAAATGAAAACTGGCATTGCTAGAATCAATTAATGGAACATTTTCAACTCACAACGAAGTTTCTTAGAGTCTTTATTTTCTTTCTCTTTGTCTTGTTTTTCCACTCCAGGGGAATCTGGTACCTCATCGTCTAATGCTTCATCAGACTCTATAACCTGTTGGATTTAAGAAGATACTCAGTTYGCCAGTTCAGAGAATACAGCATTAACACACAGATTTCCTGCAGACAGTTCTACAATTTYCCCCCCCTCTAATGACATTCAGTTGGTTCTTTCCTGAACTCTAGATATTAAACATCTTCAGAGACAACACCATTCTCACTGGAAGAGTGAGTAACTTTGAGAAAGACTATTTCATAATTAGATTCAATAAAGAAAATGTTGCTGGACGCTGAACAAAGTACAACCAGCCTTGCATGATAACACTTCACTACATCAACCAGTAAACAACAGAAATTATTTTTGGTTGGGCTTATTTTACAAATCCAATAGACAAACATCAACTATTTAATGGTCTGCCACAGAAATACCTGATACAGTAAAAAAAAAAAAAATTCTAGAGCATTTACCTAATTTGTTATCTCTATAATTAAAACTTCCTTAATAGAAAATAGAAGTATCAACTGGAAAACCTCACTACTGTGAAAACATACACTGAGCTCACTCTGAAATAGTAACTGTACCAGTGCCTAAAATTCTTGCCCTGTGTTCCTGCTATCTCAGCATATTCTCATTAAATATTGTCAAGTGAACACGTGGATCATGTTGAAGTGTGGAGGCAGATACCAGAGTCTGCTGATCCTACCTGCAGCCTCATACCCATGCTACGTGCATGACTGCAGATATACCAGGAAACGGGAAAAGAAACTTCCGCAGTTTCAGTACAACACATGCCCTTCCCAAACTGCGTTTGTCTTACTTCACTTCAACTGAAGTGAACGGGACTGCTACGCAGTTGCCAAAATCTGACTGCAGAGAGTGCCTTCTGTTACAAGGAAGCAAACTGTAAAAATGAGGCAGGGTTGTGCACTCCAGAGCACTGAGTGAGCAACAGCATGACTTCATGGACAAAGCTGTGCTTTAACCTGTAGAGCAGTGTTAGCTTTAAAACGTTCATTCCTATTCCTTTTCAAAAGCTTTGGATAGCCTTTTTACACAAAGATCAATATATTCAACCGCCCAATTAATGCCCCCACTAAGGATCCTCTGCCACTCTTCAAGAGGCCTCAAAGCTTTTCAGGATTGGCACATTTTAAAACTATTCACTGCTTTAGAAAAAAATCACCTGGGATCTAGTTTATACTTTGCAAAAAGTCTAATGTAATAACTTGGAAATTTCTGTATTTGAAAGAGAGCAGCCATATCCTTTGCAAGTAGCTGTTCCTCTTGTACAGGATATTGGCACAACAGCAGCCTGAGGGAGCAAACAGAACAGATTCTTACCTGCCCTTTCTTTTGAGGAAGATCTTGTCACGCTAGAACTAGTGCCTTGGCCACAGGAAAGAGATTCACAGCTACTATTAYCACAAACTTTCCAAAATTAAAAGCTGACTTAGGATCTGATGGCTTTTTGTACCCAAAGTTTCAGTGCTTCAAATTATCAAGTAGTCTAACGCACTTTTTTGACTCATGCCTTGTAATCTTGGGTCTCTTGGCTAACAGCTCCCAGCAGCATACATCACCATTTCCTCTAGRGTGCTGATAAACTCTCCTTATTCCACCACTCACTTCCTCAACCTAACATGCAATACCTTGCTCACATCTCAGCATATCTCAGCTTTTCCATCTTTGCTCATTTTTCAGCAGGGAAGATGCGGCCTCAGTTGTGTTACACAGGGCAGACAGGAGAAGGGTGTCACTGAGTGACTGGGTGACACTGCCTTGCCTGGTTATTAAGGGCCATGACATTTCCACATGAGGAGAGAGCAGATTAGAAACCTAAACCATGAGCACTAAGAAACAGGACCATTCATATTAGCCTGCTGTGTTTTGGTGGAAAAACCCACATGTGAAAAACACTATCAGAGCTAGGAGAAATGAAGGCCACTGACTGGCACTGAAAGCAACAAAAATGGAGCTTATGGACAGCAGCCAAGCCTGGAACTATTAAAAAGTAGGAATACACATGAAGTAAACTTGACACGGGAGCAATATTTTTTCCAAGATCTCCTCCAACCTCTGAATTAAAAAATGGTTAATCTTGCTTGGCAATATCAAAAACAAATGCTTGAGCACTTCTCTGATAATTAAATACGTGGCACTATGCTGTCAGATAAGAAGAGATAATACAGTATTTTGGCAGGGCTTTTAATTTGCACTTCAGTGCAGCCATAGTAAGTGAAGAGCAGTATCAAATGCTAACAAATGTATGTCATGAAGTCGTCCCCTGGCCATCCTCCTCCTTTCATTCCCTCTCTATCAGAACCTTTCAAGTCACTGAGACAGAACAAGTATTTGGCCACAGAAGTAAGTTCATTTCTGAACATGGGACATCAGACCACATCTCCAGCATCTTAATCCAGTGGACATCTTTCTTCCTTTGCCACTATTAATTATATTTCACTCACCACCACTGGAACTGCCATATCCTCAAACTCCTGCCCGCTCTCAAGAAAATCAGTAAATGAAGATGCTCATGAAGCATTAGAGGTTGTTATATCAATTAGTTTACTAAATAATATTACCATGAAAATAGAACCTTCATGATTTAAATACATACCTGATTATTGATGGTGTAGTTAAGAACTTTATACCATTCATTAATAAAGCTGTCATTATCTGATTGAATTAACAGCTCAGTTCCTTGGCGGGTTTTTAGCTTTGAAGAAATAAAACCAGATATCGTCAGAACTGATAAACACACTACAGTTCAAAAGTAAAATTACCTAAATCAAATTAAACTTCTCACTGCCAGAACGGTTAGCTAATACACAGCCACTCAATAATATTTACCAGTGAAAACAGCCATTAACAGTCTGCCTAAAATTGAAAAGCATATCCCATATAGACATATTAAAAATGGACATTTCTTGCAAGTACTAAGACAACATCTACATTTAAGCAGGGAGAAGTGGATAAAACTCAGTTTTATGAATTTTTGATTTTAAGTTTAGAGAAAATTTCTTACATCAGTAATTGAAGTGCATATAATTCTGCGTTTAAATAAAATAATTTACCTCAATAACATTCTTTTTGCTGGATTTGTCCTTCGAGGCCCAGTCAATCAATGCCCCTTTGAGATCCACTGTAAATTCTGGCTTAGACTGATTGACACCAAACTTCTGGAAAAAATAGAAACAATGATGATAAAATTAAACCTAAAGAAATTCCTTACAGTCTTGCAATCTTTTAAATATAACGTGTATTATTTACAGTCCATACAACTTAAACCAGACACAGTACTTCACCACAAATCAACAGGCTTGACACCAGGAAAACAAAAAACCTTCCACAGAACAATCTTTAAGCATATCTATTACAAGCTGCTCAACTTAAAGCCCTCAAAATTCCATAAATTTAAATGCCAATCAGATTCCAGCAGAGCTTTTTTCCTATCACAAATGGTAGAAGTCCATACAACATTTGATTGTAGCTTGATTTTAGTCAAGATAGTCCCAAGCTTTAAACAAAACCGGCTAGTAAGTCACTGAATAAAAAAGACCAATTCTGCCACTTAATCAGTGGTTGCACATAAAACCAAAAATCAAACCAGAAACAGTAGGTTTCCTAGACAGTAATCACATCCCTCCACACTGAAAGAGCAACCTCAGTTTGTACATTTATCTATGTATTTTTATCTATTTATAATTTTTATAAACATTCACCCCCCAATGCTTTTATACTTTTCTGTAGTGCATCTCCTGCAATACTGGAGCATGCCCTACCAAGTAAACAGAACTCACTGTCTGTCTACTAAATAAACAGCAAATAAACAAAATGATGAGGGAAAAAAACCCCTAAACATTTAACTCACAAGTAACCCTTCAAACAATTTGGAGGAAAACATCACGGAGTTATTTTTACCTCCCACTTTCACATTTAGACTAGTTATCAGAATTTTTTAAAATAAAGTACTTTTACTATCATTTCAACATACACCACATAGCTCTGAAATGTAATTCCTCAACGAAACCAATTCAGTGGCCCACACAAACAAAAAGCACTAATTGTGAGTGACATGAGTAAAATATGGAACAGGGAAAGCTCTAAGTCACTCAGTTATAACACAGAAATTTCATGCTGTAGTTCCAGGGAAAGCTTGCAGCATCTGCTCCCTCAGAAAGGCTCTTTTCTTATTTCTTTATGAAGTCTTTGATCTGCGAATGCTGTTTCTGTGACAGCTCTGGGGGACCTAAGCCCCAGGACAAGCTCTTTGCTGCAAACACAAGTTTCCAGCCTGTACAAGAACAGCCACATCCAAGGGGAGAAAAAATGGTACAGAAAACAGGACTAATCTGCTGCTTCTGATTAAACTCCCAGCATGGATGTTAATTAATGCTAATTGTGTTTCAGAAAGGCTGTTTACCACTGGAAAATCTCCATGCCTAGAGTCCTAAGGACAATGAAGTATTGACTGGAAAGTAGCATCTTAACTTCTTTATTTTACCCATGAAATATCAGAATAGGGCTCTATTTCTAATTTACCCTATGCCAATTAGCACTTGGGAAAAAAAATCCCCACCACCTTCCACTTTCTAACTTAACTCTCAGATACCCCATCCAAGAACATTTCTTATTAATTATAGTAGAGCTTTTGAGGGAGGCCCAGCTCAGCAGCAGAGTCCACAGGAACAAACTCTGGGCCATTCTGGCTCTTGCAGCAGCTGCCTGTTCAAGAGAAAGTCACGTAACTGCTGCACACACATCCAAAGTGTTCCAGACACGCACTTCCTGGCAGTCTAGATCAATCTTGCTGCGTGTTGGAAAAAAAATTAAATCAATTTATAGAGTTTGGCACTGGAGAGAACAGGAAACTAGTGCCAAAGTCCTCTACAGGACTGGGGGCAGAGGGGTGATTAGTTAAAACCATGGCCCAGATGATGCTGAGAATCACAGGAGAGGACTTGCTACAGGTGACATCAACACACAAGAAAAAAATGTGAACTGTCAGTGCTGTTCTGACCAAAAGAAAAGCCCTCCAATACACTAGCTTGCTGAATCCACACCTAACAAATTACAGCACTACCTCCTACACCTTTACACTCTACCCATCTTTTTTGACCTGACTCCCTTCAGCATTTCAGAGAAGCACAGAAGAAAGCAAAGATTAAAGCTAAATAACGCCAAAAAAAAAGTCTTCCACCATTCATTCACTTAAATGGTGGCCAAACTGCCGTGTGAGATTCAAGGATGGGGAAACCCAGGCAAACAATTCAGCTACCCTGCAAAGCTCTTCTTATACACCAAAACATTACATACTCATCATAACCTTTTTATTCAAGGACATTTTAAGTTTACCATGCAGGCTCTCCTTTGAGCTTTCCTGTCAAGGTTCTTTTCTGCTCCCAGGTCTATGAAAATGAGATGCCAGCAGCCATTTCCCTCTTTCAAGCTTTCAGGAGCAAGTGCTGCACAGGGCTGGCCAGATGCCCTGCACACAAAGGTCAGCTGAAGGCAATCGAACGCTCCCAAAGCCAGCAGGTTCTGCTGACAGAGGTAAAGACAAAGCCTTTCCTTTTGCATCTGCTGCCACACATACATAAAGTCTGCTTCCTCAAAACAGGGTGCGCTACCTAGTCAGCACCAATCAGGAGAAATCCAGCTCTTACTGAGCAGACACTTTACTCTTCCTAGATTTCTCTTTTGAGCTGTCTGGGAATTTGGAAAGGGCAGCAATATAAGACAGAAAGAGGGAGTGGTCTATACGTGTTGCTGCCAGCTGTCCTAGATATGAAGCTGTCCTACAGTCACTTCTGACAGCCTTTTTTTAGACAAAAAACATAGTCATGGGATGTGTTTATGCTGGTTGCATGGGAGAGGTAACTTTTAGGAAAGAATAGGGTGTTTTCTTTGCTTTAGTAGATGCTGTGCAGCTTAARGACAGCCTTGAAGATGTGTACTGACGTCAATAAATAGAAGGCCTTTTCAATCTTTTCAGGATTTTCTTCAAGTCCTGGAAGCCTGCACAGGGACAAATCACACAGTCTGTACTGTGACACATTCAAGCATTCTTTGGAAACAGAACTGGAAGTTATTTATGGGAAGACTTTGGATGTATAAATGACACCTGGCATTCTTGTAATTCTGTTTCTAATTAGAGTTGGGTAGGATGTTTTAATTCCAAGTCCTCCTCATCCATGGAAAGAAAGCAAGCTGTGGAAAGAGATGCACCTTTTTGGCTGGCAGGAGAGCTTCAAAACTTACAGCTTAAAAGAAAAAAAAAAAAAAAAAGAGAAAAAAAAAGAAAAATATATTCTTTATCGTCACAGCAAAATGATGGATATTTTTTTAAACCAGACTGATAGGAGCATCTGCATGCCAAAAAGTTTCCACAATGAGCATCTGAGCTCCTGTATAATCAGCAGTGCAATACTGATGAACTGTAGTAATGTACACATTAGATCCATGGCTAAAATCACAGTGGTATAACATAAAAAAGAGTTTGCTCAGATGAATCTTGAAGAGCATCTATTTCCTTGATGTTTGGGAAGTTCACAGGCTTGGTTTGCCACCACTGTACTCGTCAGCAAGGACATGTGCTTGTTACAGAAAGCTGACAGATGAATCCTTCTAAGCAGTTACCATTTGCTGTGCTTTATGCTTTATTTTCTGTCACAAAAATTTGACAATAGCTAATACATCTCATTCATACCAAAAACTGAGTGAAAAAACCTTTAAAAAAACCCCAGATCTCCTTATAAAAAGTAGTCTTTTACAAGGTTACTAAACTGTTCACAAATGATCTGTTCCAGGCTTCCACATACAGAGCAATTAATTTGACAAACAGGAAAAAGACAGCTGCATCATTTTTAACACAAGGTAATTTATGCATTTTTGATAGGCAGCTCTTCCGTGCTTGGCATTTTCAAAACATATCTACAAGATGCTTAAATTACACATAAAGAATCCTACAAATTTACATCAGCTTTCTGTATGTGGAATATAGCTAGAACATCCTTGTGCTCTTTTCCTTTCACCTCTTCATGCGTAACATTTACATTTTTGGGTATTCCAATTACAGCTAGAATTATCAAACAACATGTACACCATTGTATCAAAGGTATCATAGGCATCATACAAAGATTCTAAATTAGTTGTGTTAGAAAGAATCAGACAAAATATCTGTTAAAAAACTCAGCATATCATGCTGCTTATTAGTCAAGGCACTAGTGGTTCAAACAGTAGGCAAATTTGGGACTATAGTTCTGGCACCAATGAAAAAGATACACTTTCTACTTTATCCCAGTGGAACAATTACAGGATTATTGCAATAAACTTGTGTTAATTTGCACCTTGGATGACTTTCAAAAACAACAAACAAGATATATGAGGTGTTATATGAAGTGTCAAAACTAAATCTTGGAAAAATTCAAGTTTACTTTCAGGATTAGTGGCAAACAGCCTTACAGTGACAAGAGGCATGCAACAAGAACACATACAGTGATAGCTGAAACTTGGGCAGAGTTTACATAGGTGACAGCAGGTCGACGACTGAGAGCATTTTTCCAAGAAGAAAGCAGCGAGAGCAAGAGCTCAGGAATTGAGCCCCCTTGGCAAAATGACTTGATGAGAAAAAGGAAGAAAAGTGATGAAGTCACAAAACAATGCACAAAAAAAGAAGATATGGTTATATCAATCACTAGACAAATGCAAAATATTCTTCTTAYAAGATGAAGAAGAAATGTAATTCTTATCATATGTCAAGCTGTTAGACTTGACTTCACCTTATTAAAATATGGACACAGAACAAAGTTTGAGAGGTGAAGTGGAATTTTAAATACCTAAAAAAAAAAAAATCTGCAGAGACCAAGAAGGGTGTGTGCTGAATATTTAATTACATATCTAGAAAGTCAGCTGTGATTATGCAGGTGTTAAATATTAAGTCCTTGAAAGAGATTCTCGCTTAATATTTCCAGCTTCATTTTATTCTGTTTGTACTGTTATTTATTTTGCTGACCCTACTCTAGTGCTTGACAGTACACACAAGTAATAGTGTCTCACAGAAATATTGTGACTATGAGACTCCTGCTCCACTTAAATTATCAAAAGAATTTACATATTTTTATTTTAAAATTCATTTATTAGATTTCTATTTATTTTTAAATTATTCTGTCTGGGTGGCATAACACAACTTACACTAGTGCCCATAAATCATGCAAGTCTGCTTATTGCTTATCTTTTATGGATAATTAATTTGAGCACACATGATTTGTAACATCATATATTCATGAACAGTTTAGCATTGTGTGTTATAATGATATCAACATATAGCTGAAAAAGACAGTTCTTTTGATTTACAGGCACACTCGAATTATTGAGTATTAGTAGCTGTAATTGAGGTTTTGGAACTTGAATAGTTACCCAGTTTTACTTTCCAAACATGCCTATTAATATCTGTAAAACTAAAATACTTCTTGGATCTTTGGCTGTAGAAGCCAACCATAGAAGTCACCAAAATCCACTTCCTGCCATACAGTGGAATTTACCCTCTCTGATGCCTTTCGTCTTCATTGGTTTTCCTTCCTTTCTTTTCCSTCTGCTTGACCATCTTGCCCAACTTTACCCTTTTCATTCTCTTCTACTCCAAACTTTATTCATCCATCCTCACCTATTTTTTTCCAATCAACCCTTTTACAGAAGGGGGAAAAATTATATTTACAGGTCTGAAAAAAAGTCAATACTATAGAAGAGAATTGTCAATTTCAACTCACTACCCATAAGGAAGTGCAGCAGGAGAAAGCGAGCAAAGGAGAAAGATCAGTAAAGCACAGCAAGATAGCACAGATCTGTAAGAGGCAATTTTGCTGGAATTTGCATGATAATACACAGAAATAACGAACACTGACTCTGACCTGTCTTTAGTTATTACAGGAGATCCACACAGTTTAATGTCAGACCTCCAAAAGAGGCTAAGTAAGCCACAGATAAATAGTTATTTTGATACCTATTAATGTAGGAATAYAGCCAGATAAATATAGCAAATTTAATTATAGTGCTATTACACTAGAGGTGATAAAATTGAATAATCATCTTCAGTGTGATGTTTCTCTTTTGGTCTTCATCAGACAACAAAAAAAGTACTTGTCATTCACTACGAAGATCGAAAACAAAATATGGAATCCAGCAAGGCAAAGACCAAATCATAAGACAACAACACTGCATTGCTCAAATAGGCCAACGCAAGAAGCCAAGTGTCAGATTATTTTATTACATGTACCACATTCAAAATTACCTGAAGTTTATGAAAAAATATCCAAGAATGGTAAAACAAAAATAGTTCAGACAAACACATTAGTAAGGAACACAAAAGTATTCGGCCTGGAGAAAAAACTTCAAGCCTATGGGGCACCTAAATGTGATCAGTTTCTTGCTTGCCAAACATACATACACACAACTGGTTTTCTTCTTCTGCTACACCATAATTGTTACATTAAACTATTTTCTTGCCAACTTACACACAGTTACTTTTTTCTAAATTAGGTATACATATATAGGTATTTGGGCTGTGCAAATAAGAGGGCTTTAGTTCATTGTGCTTTACATGACTAACACTTCAGTGAGGGTGGGGGTTGTTCCTGGGCTTACCCAGCCAGTTCCACTTCCTTGGGTTTTAGTGAACAGCAGTGATGACCCTTGTAACACTGCCCATGATGACATCCAATTCTTTCTGTAAATAATTGTAAACGAACATAAAATAAATTGACTCTGAAAGCAGATATTCAAACCGTYGATCATTGTTGCTCAGCCGACCTGTATGTTAATATACTTAAGCACATATACAGTCATTAGTGGCATCAGTAAGTCTTAATTGCTATCATATTTGTAGAAGGGAACATACGTTAACAATCCCAGCCTGACCATCAAAGTCTAAATCAAACAAAGCTAATTAGTAGTAGAAGCAGTTCACCAAGAGAAACACCATGCAATTATAATTTCAAAGGGGCTAATCTGGAACACTCAGCCCACTGYGTACTTAACAGATCATGCCAAAGTACTGCATAATTCTGAAATTCATTGACCTGAGATGCAAGTGTCCCATGTTTATGTAATAAGCTCATTTACATTGGCAATAAAGTATTTACTACACATCTAAAAAATTAAGAGAAAGGATGAGTTGTTTCAGTTGTCTGACTATTTGATTTTATGCCAGTGGACCTGTCCTCCTGAGGTTATAAAAAACCCAAAATCTTGACAAGCCCTGAATTCCCATTGCCCAACATGAATTATTACTTAACAGCTCTCAAAGTGACAGGACAGCCATGTTGCATCTTTCTGTTCAGCAGTGCAACAATCCAGATCAATGATTCCAACAGATGCAACGTAAATGATGACAGCACATCGTACCAGCAGCAGCTTACACAAGCCACTGTCCACCCAGTCCTACCAAACTCTTAAAAGCAGCTCTGAGGAACCAAACTGGAGGTCAGATGTGCTGCCCAGCCGCACTGGACTAGGTCAGGGTGACTCTACAGTTACAGCTGGGTGTTGGCTATTTAATCCTCAGGACAAGCACGCTTCATGCATCACAAGCCTGGGAGACACTGAACTAGATATAACACACTATTAGATCTAAAAGATTAACTGAAAAACAAACAAAAAAAAGGGAATAAAAGAAAAAAGGAAAAAAAAGCAAGAAGCAAACCTAAATTAACTCTGAGGATGTGCCACACCTCTGCAGTATTTGCCACTGATCCTTTGCAAAAGCCCAGAAATGCAGTTAGACAGCACCACCTGATTACACATTATGATTTATAGTGCAAATTGCTGCCTGGGACACAGAGAAAAGTTAGAAATGAGGTCACTCATCACCTACAGGAGACTGACGTTGGGCAATACACTGCTCCAAACCCTTCACAAGCACAGTGCAGGAAGAATTAGGGAGCACATGGATGTACACTCACTCCATGGAGTTAAAGGACAGCAAGTGAAAGTCTGAAAGCTCCTCTTACACCGATTTTATCCAAGGAACAAGACACGCTATAACCTATACAGATTTGCTCTTCAATCAATCAATCAATCCCATTTTAAAAAGCTGTCTCTCATCAATACACCTTCATGAAATCGCTGCCCTGTGTGAACCCCTGATACATGAGCCTCTGGCTCTCTGCAGCCCATTATCTTTAGCTCACTGGGACAAACACGTGGGCTAAGGTTAAGCTGTGTCATACGGGAAAACCTCTAAGGCAAATTCAGACAAAAAGGAAGAAGTTGCAAACCCCTGTCCTAATAAAAAAGACCTTTTATAAACCCTAAGCACATGCACTTTTCAAGTCCAAGACTTACCGAACTTTCTTCCCATGTTCTGTAATTTTTGTCACATTTAATAACCCATACTTTTCTTGACCCTGTAAGACAAGAGTAAGACATAAGAAATATAAAAGAAAATCTGCTTCTATTAATATCACATCACAGAATTCAATCCCCCAAATAATCCATTTCTGGCAAAGAGCCATCTTTGCTCATTTTATAACTTCAAGAAACTGTCTTTAAGCATATTTAAATATTCAGAGATCAGCAAAATCAAAATTCCTCTGGGAAAGTACTTATTACCATTCAGAGAGTAAAAAGTTTTCCTTCATCAAGACCAAGGTTCTTTGGGCAAGCCAAACTAAATAATTTGTGACAGTAGACAGTGAAAACTATGAACGTAAATTTATAATGATTTGTATAATAGCACGGTAGTCCTTTAGTAAAAAAGGAGGTGACTGACAAAAAACCAGCCTAAATTCCCATACAAATTCTTCCAAGTAATTTTAACATAATTTCATATTTTCAATAAAACATGGTTGAAGTGCATAAAAATATTAACATATTCGTGTTAAAAACAGAAGCGTGAAGCATTTCTTTGATGTCCTCTTTTTTTCCTATCCCCACGGAAAAAYAGTAGAATTTTAAACTACTTAGTTATGTCTTGTTGATGAAAACCATCGATATTAGTATGCCTACAAAAAAATTTGAAGACCAGTCAGTGATTCGTGGGAACATTGCTGAACAAGAAGGCTGTTTGCAAGTTTCAAATACTTGGAATGAATATTTCTAGTTTCTGTATAAAAATAATAAAATAAAGGAATGTTCGACAAAGCATTCTAGGATAAAAAGATTCACTTAAACCATCATCTTAAGATGAGGTATCAAATTCTACCATTTTCTCCTGTCAACCCAGCCTTGTCCTACCAGTCAGTGGTGCTAAAAGAATATAAACTATTTTTTTTATCAATTCCTTTCCAGTAACAGCTTCTAACAGTTCCTAATTTATGAAATAAGCTATTAGCTGAAACAATCAACTAGGGAATGAATCCAAATTAGTTTTATCATTTAAAAAATGACCTCAATTCCAGATCCAATGAAAATAGAATATAAATCCTCTTCAGAATTTTCCTCTAAATCTCAAATCTAAATGGACCATAACTGCACAATACAATTTTGAAGAAATCTTTTTTGCTGGAATACCATGGACAACATTCTTATCAGAGACACAGATCTGTTCTTCATGGACCTTAAAAATTTTACCTACATGTTTCAAGCCCAGCACATAAAATATAGAAAAGGCACATTATCAAGGACAAAGGTGTTTATCTAGTGGATCAGACATTACTTCAGTCCAGTGGTAACTGTCTAATATCTTCACTGGGCTGGAATGCTTTCCCAAGTCAGTGACAGATGCATTATTTTCCAAAACTGGTATTTTCAGTAGAAGAAATTAGTCCCTTCCCTCATCCACTCTCCGAAAAGCCAAACAAATGAATTACCCCATTCTTTAGACTACTTCATTTGTGATGCATGCAGACCATGGACCAACAGTCCTATGCAYTGCACTCTTCTAACCAACCTTTGGCTTTCACAATCAGAACAAGCCTGTCACCAATTTTCACAGTGACTGAGCAACCTGTGCTCACTTCCCGAAACAAATCATTGTTTTAATCAATTACTCACAGTGGAACCAGAGAGGATGCTCCAGAGAATTATTCAGAGAAAGTATCATACTGCCCTACTTAGCAGCAACACTAGGGGGTACTAACGGGAAAATTAATGGAATCAGGAAAAAGGAAAGGAAAGCAGGTTAAGGATCAAAATTGCCAAAAATTTACCAGCTTTCTTTGGAATATTTAAATCCCAGGGGACAGCTAAAGAAAATACAGATGTTTTTTCTATTATCTAAATCAGGAGTGAGCTCTTCTGCAAAATACAATTTCAAAAATTTGGGATCTGAGCCATATTTAAAGAAATTAGATCACATGCAGCAGTAATTTCTTTAGTGTACGGCTATCAGCTATGCTTGCTYAATAAAAAATGCTTATTTTATAGTGAAAAACTGTTTGAAGTGTTATAAGATTGGATTATCACTAAGCCAGAGAACTATTTCCCTGCACACAGAGTAAGAAAGGAATGGGACAAGTTGTGCCTTTAATGCCCTGAGGTACCTACCAAGGGGCTGGTAAAATTGACCAAGTTACTTATTTCACTGCTACTGAAGTACAGTTCCAAAATTAAAAAAAAAAATTTAAAAATATATATTTTTTAATCAATTTCCCACTGTTAAAAAAGGAATGATCACATTTAAAATATAAACTGAAATTTAAAAAAAAGCTGTTTAGCAGGCTTAGGTTTTTCTCCCAGTAGTTGTTCTACTAAATCAAAAGGACATAGTTTATTTATGCCAGGTCCCCTATGTCTCTTTAAGGAGACTGAAACACAAGCCAAAATTGGAAATATCAAATGCTACAAACTACTACTGACTATTAACAGTGAGGGATTCTGTGAAGAGGGGGAATTTGTTTCTGTTTTTACATTTTAAGATGCTACATGAGAAGATGTGACTGTTGGAGGAAGCAAACTGAGTTCTACATAATTTGGCACAATTTAGCCACAGTGAATTTTTAACTTAATCTACTATCACTAAGTTGCATTTAAGCCAAAGACATTCAGAATTCTTTCCTGAAAGCAGAGTTGGATGTAATACATTCCTTTTAAAATGCAAAGCCTTCAAACAGTTTTATCCCATTATTTTTCCCRACAAGAAGGCTTACCCTCAATTCTCTAATCATGAATAGCCCAGTTTCTACAACATCTACTTATCTATTTAAACACTTTGCATACTGACTGTGGCTTGATGCTTTGGTGAAGAAGGAGATGACTCATTTTCAGGAAAACTGGCCTTAGAAGCAGTTGATGATTCCTATAAAATTCAAATAGTCAATGTCAACAGATAATATTACTATCTTTCATACAATTATTTTATTTTTTTTAACCTAAAGATGCTTTCTCTCTCTACACACTCGTACATTAGAAAAGTACTTCTTTTAAGCATTCATAATATTCTCAGACAGCTATATTCTAAACTTGCTTACTAAACAGTGTTCTTACAAGATTTACAGACAACACTCAAACTGGGTTAATTAGTAGGTAAGCATTTGAAAAAAATACATTAATACATGCTGCATCAGCTTCAAGCAAAGCCTTCATCCTTATTAAGGGGCAGATTTTTTGTACGACATTGCTATCAAATTACGAAGTATATTTAAAATAATAGCTTATTACAAGGTACCATATAATAAATACCAAGATTTTAAACAATACGTTTCTGTGTGGTTAGTAAACACAAGATTAGCATTTAAAAAGTAATTTATGTAGAAAAACATATACCAACTCTATTAATTTTTGTGCGGCATGATCATTAATTTCCTTATAATGAAACACTGAAAATCTCTAGAGATTTGGGGTTTTGTTTTGAACTGTTGACTACAGACCAAAATAAAATACTAAATCTCTGAAAATTAGAAAAATTGCCCATCTGGAGGAAAAAAAAAAAAAGGCATGTACATTTCCTCTGAAGTAATGATTGCTTTGCACAAACACATTGCCTGAAAATCTGGTAAAGAATTCCAAATGGAAGAAAAACATCACTTGTTCTCTGTTACTGTTAACACATTTCTCCCCCTCTCTCTTTTTAAATCCCTTGATAGCTCTCTTAAACCCAGTTTGCTCTTGCAGCATTACATAGCACTCTGCACACTTGTGCTTTAAAATTCACTAGCAAATCTACCTAGAGAAGTGGCCCACTAGTTCTTTTAGTAGCATAATAACAGAGAACTTCAGCACTCATAAGTAGAACAGCCCAAATGTTCCACATTTTTAGATGTATGCAAAGAAAAAACAAAATTGTTCAAATTAAGAAAATCAACTGCCCTTCCCAGGAAGTTATTTTTTTCCTATGCATATAAAATTTTTTAGCTGATGGCTATATCCAGGTATGTGCCACAGGCAATAAACTGTTAACCAGTATGTTTGGTGTCATCAAGTTCTCATGAGCCATGGCAACCCATACTTTCAGCCTGACACATTTCAAGTACTCTTTTGACTGGCCATTTTTCATACAATTGAGTTGCATTGTTTTTCCAGGAAAAAAACAAATAAGGAAAATAAAAAGAAAACAGCTTCCCTAGGAGACAGCTAAAAAGAAAGCTTGGGGTTCGTGTGCCCATCCAGACAAATACCAGTTGTTTTCTTTTCTATTTCATTCTGAATTTGAGATAGCCTTCATACAGTAAAAGCAACTCTGGAACAAGAAATCCAGTATTTGTGGTAATGAACCATTTCCTTTCCTCAGAGTAATTTAAAGCAGAATATATTAACAGTGTGCCTGCTAGTGGTAATAAAACAGCTGCATTAATGCACTAAAAATTATTTGTCTTTCCACAAAACATTAGTTTACTGCACCACTACATGTTTTTAATTTTCTCAAGGCATTAATGTTGTGCTTCATACAAACTATTTTCTCTTTACCAATAAAAAACACATGCTCTCTACATGCTTGGAAACTGTTAAAGGAACTTCAGGCTGCTGACTTAAGACTTCACAAATGCAGTTCAAATAGAGTTTCTTTTGGTTATTACCCATAGCATTTGTGCACTTCCATGTTTGCTTCACTAGGTTTAAGTTCTTGATATGTGAACACTGAGCCTTGGAGAAATGCAAACAGCTCCACTTATTCAATGTTTTACAAAAGCTTCTTCATTCAGTGCAGCACTGCATAAAGTTCTTTCCAAAACAGCAGTAAATCTTACGCCGAAAAAAAAAAATAAGTCTTCCTTTAAAAGCGAAGCCAGAACTTCAAGCTATCTCCAACAAAATCGTTCATACCTGTGAAGCATAAACTGCACATGAGCCTAGAAGTGTCCACTCAGCTTTGATTTGTCAGGGGCTCCATCTACGCTTTGTCTCTTGTGGTGCCACAACACACTGAGTACAGAAGGATGCGTGAGGCAGAGGAAGAGGAGGAGGGAGGGGAAAGGAGCGGCAGCGGGATCTCAGAATCGCTTGAGCTGAATTAATGCCGAGAGGTGCAAAGTCTCCAGCCAAGCACGGCCCACTGCCTCCTCAACACCACACATGATATATCCTAAACTGACAACTCAAAAGCTCAAGATCAAATCCAATAAATCCTGTTCTGAAGAGCTAAGTCAACTCATGAAAAGCAAGTCCATTAAAATGGAAACAACAGGTCGAGCAAGTAATGTTCTGGGCAGCAGATCCATTGTCATTACRACTACTGTGTTTTGTCCATTCAAGTTTGGTTTTGACATCGGTGATTACACATGGCCACTCATAGGCTTTTCCTTAYACTTTCAAATCTGCATTCATTTAATTTGTTTCTCAGAATTTCAGGAAAAGGGAGCTTACAATGCCATTTCCTGGTATTTCATTCTGAGAAGTTTGTGCTAAGACTTCAGCACTATCAAGTATTTCATTTTCTATGACTCTTGGGACGGACTGCAGAGAAGCTACAGAAACCAGCATGTCATCACCCTACAGCATCCGTTTCAGTTCCTGCTCAGCTCACATCAGCTCTCCTCACCCACAGGCAGAATGGCCCAGCACAAAGCAGAAATGGCAGGGAAAAGGTCAAAGCAGAGGGAGAGCAAGGGAGAGACCCTGTCTCCTTGCTGGCCTAAACAGCATCTGTTACCATACAGCCCAAAGAGACTAACAAGAACATGCCCTACGAATGGGCAGGAAACAGCTTTTGTTGTTATTGACTCGCAGCATTTTTCAGACTAAACACCAGCTCAGCTCTGGAGACGATCAAAGCCAAGTGTTTCAGCACTTTTAGTACTGTCCTCTGCCCTTCAATAACAATATTGCAACCCTGTTGTAACCATGCGAAGCTTTTCCCCTGAACTAACACTAGTTTAAATACTTCAAGGACAAGAAAAGAGCTACTATTCACAAAGTAACAGTAGTGAAGTTATTGAACAGCCCTTGGTTTTGCTGCATGTTATACACAACGATACAAGAGACAGTAAAAAAAAAAAGAAATTTCAGAAATTCAGGCATAGTCATTTATGGTACATTAAACGTGTCACACGTCAGAAACAAGTGGCATTTCAGCATGCTGACAACTTGCTCCTACCTTGTCGTTGGTGTCCAGCACAATTGTGCTGTGCCTCCATTTTGTTAAAACTATTGGTTCCTGTAGCCTCCTGTCCAGACTCCTACTCTTTATTATATCTCTCTGCTGCTGTGGTGAAGCATTATACTAAAGAAAGAAAAATAAAATTGTAAGTAGAATCTAATTCATGCAAACAAGACTTGGATATACCACTCATATTCCTAAACAGTGCAAACTTCCACACTCCTGATGTCACCACCCAAGGGTGTGAAAACAGCCTTGCTTTTATTTTGCATTTAGTCTTCAGAATTGTCCTTTCTCCTGCTGTCCTCTCTGAAGCAGTAACTCAGACTGGCACGCTGGGATAATACTCTCAATTGGCAGAGAGATGTTTGGTTTCTTCTGCAACAGATAACTGCTGATTTTGCAACCCAACAGGGTATTGAGAACCACCAAGGAATTACAGTAAATACAAGATTCAAACATTCACTCTTCATATTGCACTGACAGTACTACAGCATCTGTCTAGTTCTTGTGTAAGGAAAAGAAAACCCTATTATCCTGCAGTAAGGTATTTAATTGCCTGGTATGACTCTCTTTAACCCAAAGATTTGGGATGCCTAGGAGAGGAGACACAAGGGTGAGGACTTGCTTTTTCAGAATAAACACATCAAATTGCTAGTAAAATAATTTTTTGGCRTGGAATGTGCACACCACGTACAAATGTACACATTCCACAAGCATGGAAGATAAATATTTAGCAGGAAATAATTTTAAGACTTAGCAGAGCTTAACAACCAAGGAGAGACCATATTTATCACAACATAGGTTTTCTAGTAACTCAAGAGCATGCAAACTCACTGAGAAAACATGAGGGTCACGAGAAGGACACAGCATTTAACTAGATCTCAGAATTGCAGCATACTTTACATTAATAGTGTTGCCATTTTTTACATAATCACAATCAATACATTATAAAAAACTCTAAAAATATTTCAAACCAAGTTTAATACTGAAAACACAAACAAAAAAAGACAACATCAATGTATGGGAGTTTTAAGTAATTTTAAAACATGTCATTCTTTCTAGTCAGTATCAAAAGACTAAAATCTGCACATAGGAAGAAACTTAAGGCAGCATTTRTGGAGTCATGTAAGCACTAGAATCCACTACGTAGGAAATAACAAAGAAAAGTGAAGTGCCCCCTTTATCTGAGAAGGCTAAAGCAATAATCTTTGCAAGGACACCAAGTTCTACAGTTTTGCTACTGATTCCTGCTGTAAGCTAAGAGCCTCAGATGTTCAAAGACAGAATAACCTATACCTGCACATACCAACAAAGCATGGCAAGGTTTAACCAAAACAACATAAATGCCAAATCTAACCAAAATTGCATAATACAGTTGTATTTATTGCCCAAATAAAGAACCGGCATTGCTACTGCCATGGCACTCACGATGCTTGAGTTAGCTTTGTATTTTACTATGAACAGAGTTAATGCTCCAATAAGCCAACAGATACTTAAAAGCTCAATAACTTTAGCATTCTGTTACATTATTTTAATATGCACAAGACTAGTAAAACACTCCCAAGTGAATGGATCTTGCAGTGCAAGAATAAAATTCGGTAGTTCACGTACAGACAGAAACATATCAGCTGTCACTGCAGAAAGTCACTTCTGAGCCTGCACTGCTTTTGTACTGGCTTCAGCACATTTCCACTCACATGATAACTGCTTCCTTACAGTGGTGAGGTTTAAGCACCTCTCAGTTTGCCTCCTTGTTAAATCAAAAGCTGAGCCATGATACATGCTGAAAGGACCCTAGTACTGGCTTGCTTTCTTGTTATGGAAATATCCACTCTGCCTGTGCTCCTCTAACCCAAACCACGGCAGAAAGCTGAGCAACATGCACCAAAATTGCCTGCCAGCATTACAACTAGAATCTAAACAGTTTTCAGTGAAACTATGTCTAAACCACAAAGGCTGCAACAAACAGCATTCCTTGCAGCAGCTCTAACCCATTTAAGTGGGCGATTCAAACAGTTCTTGCTATGAAACAGAACTGTTTATTTCAGAAATAGATTTACACATCACTGACACTGGTATATATTGTTTATGGAAATCTTCCACGCACTTTCCATTTGAGTAACTCAAGGAACTGAATAAACAAATATGTATTTTATAGTAATTTATCATGAATTTAAGTACATTTTAGAAGTTAGGATATGGGCACAGGTGATCTATATTTAAACTGTGCCTTTGATACTATCACAAGCCATCAGGAGTTAACTTCTCTAACAGACAGCCCCACCTTGAAGGAGAAAGGAACTATAACATGAAATTCCAGTTTTAGTAAACATTTAACAAGAAAACAAAGCAACAGTATATGGAGCTCATCAACAAAGTCCTGCTAACAACTCAGGAACACTGAGCTCCGTGCATCTTAGCAGCTTAAATAATTTGCATTGGTGATACAAACAGTGTTAGTAAACTGACAAGTCTTTAAAGGGAACATTTGACATTTTTGCTCCATTTTCTCACAATAGAAACTTCAAGTAAATTTTTTTTTCTCAGATGTCTATGGGGTTTTTTGTTTGTTTTATTCATTATAAACAGTAAAATACACTGGGGAGAAGGGTGGTGCAGAAATTAAAAGTTTTGTGTTTCTGGGCTCAAGACAAGTCTCCACTTTTAAAATAAATGAATTGGTCTGTGATCTCCAAAGAGAATCAGAGGGAGACAGAGACACTACTCCAGACTGCACATTGGCCAGTAGAACTCACCATCCTCCAGGCCAGGTAGAGCCCACTGGCTAGGGAGAGGTGGCCAGAGCCGGAAGCCTTGCCTGGTTGGATGACACCACCCTGGAACTCTCTGCTCTGCCCCTACTCAATCTTAGGTCAAAAAGCCTTGCAGAACAGCTTCAGGTCCGGTTCTCTTTCTGACACTCTACAGGACTCCTGCCTGCGGAGGAGCTGCTGTCCCTCCTCCTGCATTTGCAGTATTTACCATTGTTTACCAGAAACTAGCATGGGCTTGGCTTGCCTTCCCTCACACAAAATCTTGTTTTTACATAACCATAAGCAGGCTTTCTGTGCCGAAGATTTGGTGTAATCTTGAAGACAGAGATCAGGCAAGGGCTGTCCACTGCAACAAAACTGACCCATTCAAGACAACACATTGCCTGGTGAGACAACCCCTGCTACACCATGTGCCTTGACAGCATCTTCTTAGGGTGCAAGGTTACTTTCTTACTCTAAAGCATTTTAAAATGTAGCACACAACCCCAAACTTACACACTACTGCTCCTTGATAATCCTCCACAAACTGAAATCTGCCCCATTACACGACCCCTCTGGCACATCACCTCAGCTTGTTCCCCATTCCATTGAGAGCATCTCCTATCACACAGGGAGCACATGAGCAAATTGTTCATTCTCTGACTGCACACACCAAGCAAAACAGGGATTTTTTTGTAACAGCTCTTGCTGTAGGTTAAGGACAGCAGTGGTGTAAATTTAGGTCACACAGTATTCTTTTCATTGCTGAATTTGTTCAATACCTTCTCCAGCTACTTAAAGGCTTTCTTTGCCTCAGTATAAAATTTTCTAACCTTCTCAACTGGCTGAGTGATTTCTATTTAATTTTAAGCTGATACATGGCACAGCTTAAGGCTCTGTCCTAGCCTAATTGTGGCTGAAACAAATGCAACACCTCCAAGTTATTTGTAGCAGTTGTCCCCATTCTTACAGAAATGACACAGTTCTGTCAGCTTTAAGAAACAGAAAAAAAGATTCTTCTTAGCTCATGTTAGCAACATCTTCAGCCACATGAAGGAACTGGGTGGGCTAAGGGAGAAAAGACTGGGAAGCAGCCAATACTGAAAGTTGGTAAAGACCTGAAGTGAAGCATTTTACTCTACCTTACTGCAATCAAAGATCAAAACAGCAGCATTTAAAAACATTGTGCACTATCCTAATACTCTTTAGTACCTCACATATGTCATTTGCAGTTGTCCCAACAGACTGTCTGAAATAGAATAATCTTCTTYGAAAAAAATTAAAGCTGCCTCAGAACAAAATGACTTTCTAGTGCTCCTACTATCCTTGGCTTTGAATAAACTTTTTTGAGGTTGTGATAGATGTAACACCTATGTTACAGCTTTTGTTTTTCTCATCAACTAAATCAGTAACACATTTTTCTTAAACCTCCATAAACAAATAAATAAGGATTATTTTTGACCTTTTAAGGGACTTCATTCCCTTCCTTTCCCTAGGGAACGAAGATTCCTCTGCCACAGAATGTCAGGGTGGCAGCAGTTGGAGGCATCAGCCTCACTGAAGGAATAGAACCCAGGCAGAATGAAGAGACCATTGGGACAAGCAGCTCTAGCTCAAACGTACCAGTTACTGAAAGACACCTCTGGATAGCCTACTTTGTTCACTTTGCTGTCTTGGACATCCACTGCTTCCCCTTTTAACCCTCAGGGTCACCAAGACCGCTCATCTTTGATGAGCAGCCCCAAGTCCTTGCTGATTGCCACAGGTCCTGCTGTATGCCCAAGCAAAAGCTAGAGGGAGGTGGGAGCCACTAAACCCCAGACAAATGAGGAAGATCAGACCAGGCTTTGTGAGTAGAAATACACATATTAAAGAGAAAGGGAAAAAAAAAATCTGACTGCCTTCTCATACTTAACTCAGGTTTGTTGTATCACTTTTGTTGGTAAAAACCACCTGGATCCTTGCACCAACCGAGGCTGTCTCACCTTTYGCCAGCCAATCCCAAATTTTAGGACAAGAACGTGAAGCTGGTTCACTATTGCTAATGAAACTGCCTAGGGCATTGACTTGCAGTAGACTCAAATGCCAACACACAAGGTAACCTCAAATCCAGCAGCACAGCTCAGAACAAGACAAATGTATCATAAGAGAACCAAGCTTTATTTACATGTTCTCATATTTATTTTCTTCCACCATTTGATTGCATGATATATTCCTGACATTACCTGCACCCTGTTTTACTGTCATTTTTTCAGCTATCATGCTCTGTCTGACAGTTTTTAGGTCTCCRGCAGGAAAACCATTCACCAAGTACCAGTAGTGAGGCCCCTGAGCTCACCCCCCATGCTGGCAGTGCACAGAGTGAATTAACAGACTGCTGGTCCATTAACACCGCCAAAAATGAAGGTGCTCCAGCTACTGCTTCCTCTGTGGATACAGCAAGGAGAGCTTATGCTGCAGGAACTCGTGAGAAGAACACATGCAATCGCAATATCACAGTCTGTAAATATTTACACTAGAACTGAGTTCACTCCAGAGGCTTATAGTACACACATTTTCTTCTAAAGGCTACTCTTCAATCAGTGAGCTCGCTCAGAGGAAGGCCAAGCATCACACTCTTATGCCAGGTATTGGCCTAGGATGCATTTTGAAAATCAGAGAGATTTTTAATCTCTACTTTTTATTAGGTTGTCCTTTTTAACTCCCCTTTAATCTATTTATTTCAATATTTATTAGATAGCTTTCCCACACTTTTTTTTTGTTACTTTGATAGGTTAACTTTTTTTAAAACTTCAGAAATTAGAGAGTTCTCACTCCTGAGATGAATTTAATTCCCCTCACCCTTAATACAGATTTCTCACTTGCTTAAGTCATAAAACTCATATTAGAAAACTAGGTTTCTGGAATAGGGTTATAGCCCTCCTTAACCTGAATTTAGATAGTATTCTTTCACTACAGAGGAAATAAACATATTTTATTATAGTGATCTAACTTTTCATTGCTGGTTTGTTGGGGTTTTTTGTTGTTTGATTGTTTTGTTGGTTTGGGKTTTTTTTAATAATTGGCAAGARTTATTGAATACAAACGGAATACAGCAGAATGCCGCGGGTCAGAAATCTCAGTCTTCTGCAAGATCCAGTAGAAACTATGATTAAAATATTATTATCCATTCTAAAGAATAATTCAGTACGTGCTTCTCTTCCACTGCAGAAAGCTGGATCACACTCATCATGAGCCTTAATAGACTTTTCAGCAGTTGTCAAAGCTACTCCAACTGAAACATCATTTTTAGCCAGAGGCATCCAGCTATGCCTAGATGTTATTTAAATTCACACGACTGGAGGGCTTTCTGTGAGACTGTCTAAAGTAATTTGTTTTGTAACTGCCCTCCCTTCCCAACATATACCCTCACAATTTTTAACACATGTACAAGAACAGCGTGTTATTCCCAAGCATGTGAACATTTATAGTTAATTCTATTACTCTGGAGATTTTTAATGTCATAGTATTAGCTCAGCTAGTGTGCTATTTCCAGAAACCTCTGAACCATTTTTAGTTCTAATGAAATCCAGATTATTAAGAACCATTTAACAAAAGGATTCTCTTCTTTTTCTGGTTTAATAGCATTACATGACCATGCTATTCCATCACTTTATTTCACAAGATCTGGAACCCAATACTTTGCTAAATATACTGGGAAAAAAAAAACTGAGCAAGAGTAGGATTTTTCCTAGTAACTTACTTTTCATTTAAGCAAGTGTTACAATGCTGAGATCTTTCTATGGCTTTCTCTCCCTACTCAAGCATTTTCAGTATAGATTGCTTTTTTTGAAGCAGTTTTGTGGTCTGAGTGGTCTTTCTAATTAGTTTCTTTTAAGTACTTTTAGAGCCAGCTTCATCAAGATCTTTGAGAGACTAATCCTCAATCATGCTTAATTACTCACAAGCATAACAGCTTCAAATATATAGCTACATAAACTAGCTAAATCTTTTGTTGAAATATTTAATCTATTCCACAGAATTTAAAGTGAAAAGCCAAGGATTTCTGGAAATACAGAGACTCTTGGATCATGAATCTGAGAGTCAATTGCTCATTTTCTTCTGTGATCCTTATATTTGCTGCCAGCCAAGATTGACTACTTTCAAGAAGYAATTAAAAAGTACATTCTGCCCAAATGGATCATTAGAAAAAATTTTCAAGGAAAATTTCTAATAGCAATATGTGGTCACTTTCAAATAAACAAGAACTAAAGCATATCAGATCACAAATTACAAACCAAAGGCTATGTTTCATTTTGGAGGTGACTACTAATACAACAGAACTCAGATTTTGTTTAGAATCACTAGAATAACATGCACTATTAAATGAATACTGGAACCCACTCCTTTATGCCTCCTAATATGCCTCAGGCAGTGGTTCTGGATTACCTTTGTGACTTACTCTAATGTGATTAAAGGCAATTTGCTATTTAATTCAAATCCAAACTCAATCTATTTTTGTGAAACACAATTTCTTCCAAGTTAAAACTTTCTGCACAGCAGAAGTCATAGAAGTACCCATGACCTTATTCCCCAAAATTAATTTCAATTATACATACTGAAATAATAATTGCTTCTGGTAAAATCTGGTCTATCAGATTTTCAGACTTCTAATAAATCCAATAACTAATCAAAAGCTAAATAGCTTTTAAAACCGATAGGTACAGATTATATTGTTACATTGAACTCTCATGGTAACATTTCTGCATGTTACAAAATTGAAGTTATCCAAAGCATCAGACTAACATAGGAGAATTCTCAAAGCCAGCTCAATTCTTCAGTGACTCAGATGCAAATTCTTTTATGGACATAACAAAACAGCTTAGTATATAGCGTCATTCATAAATTTCAATGTAAATATTTTCTCAAAAATATCATGAAAGCACTACCTGTTAAGGTTGCTCCTTTCTAAGTGGAAGTGACTTGAGACACTGATTTTTCTATTGATAAAACAATAATGGAGAAACATGCTTTTTCATGTACTTATGCACACAGTTTTGTGTGAAACAATTTTTTTTAATGGTCACACCTTATTATGTAGTATTGGACAAAAAAACAGCAGGGAAGACATATATAACAACATCCATATGACAAATGCCCTACCGTTTTTCAATGTGAATATGAGAATTAAATAGTATTAGATACATCCTCAGACTACCAAGCGTCCCTAGGTCTGTCACTTCCCTACAAATTTTTATTTTCACTACAAAATTAATAAATACCAGAACACGCTTCTGGTGAAACTGTGTCATCCTCAAAGACACCACAGAACTCTGCTGTAACTTTTGTTTTTCAGCACATGTCTGTATAAGCACTTTGGAGGGTACTAAAAATAGACTACAGTTTCTCAGTGAAGATTTCTCTTTTTCCTATACAGGTTTTCTTTATCACAGCAAAATCACAGATATTATTCTGCAGCCCTGCATAAAACCTTTGCTCAGTTCAGCAAAGACACCAGATCTCCTTCAACATCTGAAGAGCTACATACGTTCATTTTTCATGTCCTTGAGCATATTTTTTTTCTCTTCACAATCAGAAACTCCACAAAAATGCAATAAATAACAAAGAGCAATATCTGAGTCCTTGTGAGGTTAATACCTCACATTAAAGGCCCGACAGAACATGTATTCAGGAAGAGGGGAAAGCCCCAAGTTGTTAAAGTTTCTTTTTTAGGTCACTCACCTTAGGTAACTCCCACTCTGATCGGGAACCATCAGCACTGTAGTAGTATGGTCTACCTTGTTCATCTGCATGTTTTATCCACTGCAGAAAGAAATGCGATGATAGAAAACGTAATCAGAGTGACAGTCACAACAGTATGTCTCTGAGACCCGAGATTTAAAGTTAATTTTTAATTGCCATCCACTTCAGCAGTGTCTAATGCACAACCTCCACTAACTAACCAAGGTTAGATTGCAATGAGAGCAACAGTTTCCAGCATCCTGAGTTTCCCTTCTGTAACTCCTCAGAAAAAAAGTCCTGCAATATCACACAAGAGATTGTGATAAATAGATTTTTTTTTTTTTTTTTAGATGCCATATCTCATTCTTATCAACATTACGTTGCCAGTTTAGGGAGGCACAATCTTTCCATCAGATCTGCATCAGGATCTTATACATAAAATTACAAGAAGCTCAGCCAGCAACTGCTGGTAGTTTGAGAGATATTTGCACTCGTTGAACAACTTTTTAAAAACATCAATGGAAATATGAGATGCAGTCCCTAGAGAAATCCTGAAGACGACAATATAATTTCTCTAATCTCTACAAGCACCTCCCACAAAGAGGTAAATCCATGACAACTGGGACTGGTCATGCAGAAAGAAAGAATTTTAACGAGCAAAAATCAACAAGATGATTGCAGAAAAATACAGAAACACTCACAGCAAGGCTCTTGGCTCAAGCAGGTTTCACAAGATTGCCTTCCTATAACTGTTTGTGGTAGGAAATGCTGTTTTTTGTCAATCTCAGTGCACTTAAAAAAGAAGGCTGCATTTTTGCTAAAACATAGGTATGTGCTTTACAGACGTTTGTCAGAAACGGATTAAAGAGGATAAAATTCTAAAACTGACATAAAATCCAATTATTTAGAAAATTCTTGCAAATAAAACTTGCATACTTCAACTGGAGAACAGGTGGTGCTATAATAGGATAAACAAAGTACTGTTTCAATGAACACTTTAGAAGTTTAAAAAAGTCAAAATGCAACTTCAGTGAACAATTTAAAAAAATGGACTGCTTTACAAATATAAACAAATACTGTAATTTATCCTATGTGGGAGAAATTTTTACAGCATGCCCAGAATCACAGCAAGTTGTCAGTAACAACTAGATAATAAGAATTGAGCATAAATCTGCTGATATGGCTGTAGTTTAATTAAGAAGTTTGTCTACATCTGAAAGCACTAGTGAAAATGTCTAATAAAGAAAATTATGGAAGTAATAAAGTAGCATTACATTCAGTTTAAAAATATCTTAACTGGAAGGTCTATGTAGACAAGAACAGATCTTAAAAGACAGTAAGAAAACCTTATTGGTATGAAGTTCATTCCTGAAGTATAACCAAGAGGATGGGGGAGGACAGGAACTAAAAAAAAATATACACGGTATGTTTATTTAATATAATCTGATAGGCAACTGGAAATAAAACTTCTTCTAAATAACAAAAAACATACATTAAAAAAGTCAGTACATTTGCTAAAGTGTCATGCATATTCAAAAAAAAAAAACCAAAAGGAGATACTGCTGAGGTATGCTCTTCACTTTTGGAAATGCAGGTTTCATTTCTAGAAGTGAATTAGTGGAAAAGATTTAGAACACATGATGAGAAGAAGGAAAAAGTACCTTTTCATTAGTATAGTCATTGGTATATAAGGTTTGACCATGTTCATCCAACTCTTCTGACCAACCCTTTGGAGGAGAACCATACTGACTATCTGACTGGCTGTAACAAGAACTGTGGTCGTTTTCTTCTGATGAAAGATGCTACAAGTAGTCAGAAACATATAAGGCAGTTTTGAGAATGAAAGCGCTTTAAAATCTGAAAGATCAAAGATTATTTGACTAGAAAGAGAATAGTAATGAAATCAGGGAGTTCACATTTTTATACGTTATATGAGAGAATGAGATGCATTTTTACAGTACCGACAATTCAAAGTATTTTCAGAACAACTAGCTTATATTGATACATTTTTTTTTAATTTCCACTATACCAGGTTTCAGCTAGTCAAATTTAAACTACAGGGGTTTTGCCTATCTAAATGTTATTCTTACAAATTTACATTACTGAATGATGAAGAGAGTCAGCTTTAGTAATCTGCATTGCCTTAAAAAAAACCTAGGAGCCCTGCTACCTTGGTTTTCTACCAACATCCCAAATTTCACACCTAAATCCTTCTCCTTTTCTCAAATACATCTGGAAACACAATAGTGATTGAGGACAACTTGAAACTCCAGTTCCACTTTCTTAGGCAGCATTTTACAGTATTTGCCCAATGCATCTTAAAAATATTATGAATTTCCTCTCTCCTCCTTCCAACTCTGATACACACRACAAAGAGCATTGCAAAAGCAAGGCTTTCCACCAGGCACAGCTAGCTGAGGTGAAAAATTGCTTTCTGAAGGTAGAAGTAAATTATTATGTTAGGAACAGGCTTGGTGTGTAATGCAGAGAAAAGATTTTATGCACACATCAAACAATTTCTGTTCCCCCGTAAACCTTGTTCATCCCCTTGCTAACACACTGTAGTCTTATTCTAAGCATCCATTGCATGCATCAAAAAAAATCTCTCTGCTTTCATCTCCCACAACATCTCTATGCTGTGGTCTCCTGAGGAATTCTATGCAGATTTCCTCTCACAGTGTCTTGGATCCTCAGCTAGCAGGAGGCATAACATTTAAGACATCCCGCTACTCAGAAACTACAGGAGTAAAATACTATGGGTCAATAATACTATGGGCATAAAGGTCTTGAGTAAAACTGTAAGGCAGGAGAGAGACACAATTTCAATTTTAAATAGGAAACAACCTCTGCCAAAAAAATTAAGTCTTACAAAAAAGATTAAATTATCAGAAATTCCCAGTTTTAAAAAAGTCAGTGGGTTTAAAGACTGCACGTTTAGTGACATATCCAAGTGATTTCTACCTAGGTTTTCGGTGTTACTTTTCTGAGTACCTTACCACTTGTGTGACACAAACTCCTTCAACTGACCTGAGCCAGCTTACCAAGCACAGCAAAACCCACAGGAAATTTTTAGGCCATTAATTAAGGAACAAAACCCACAGGAAATTTTTAGGCCATTAATTAAGGAACAAAACCCACAGGAAATTTTTAGGCCATTAATTAAGGAACATGAAAAAATGTAAATGTCCTCTACAGCTTACAGAACACAAGCATGTAAACTATGGATTAACCAATGCTACCTCTCTTGCACATGGAGAAATGTGAAATTCTCATGTGCCAATTCCTAACCACTGCAAGGAGGGGAAGGAGCAGGGTGGGGGGCGTCTTCAGTCCCGTTTTTACACTTGCAGAATTAAGACTGAAGAGTTGCCAAGGGTGCTATTTGCCCCATTTGAACTACAGTTTCATGGGATAACAATACTGTATACACGTATTTAAATTTACATGGATTTAATGGTTAAATATTAATTGAATTGACAYATGGCCAATCAGTGTAGAAGACTTTGGACATTTTTTATTATTACTATCTGCAGAGATTATGACCTAACAATATAATACATTGGTATTTGCCTCTTCCAAGCCACTCCTGATACTGAAGAAACACCCTACACAGGTAAAACTAAACACCGGACCTAAAAAATGAAAATTCTCCCAGAAAAACCACCATTGTATAGTAGGAATGACTGTTAATGTGTCTATATGCATGGCATCCATACAATAAGAAGTTAGATGCTGCACGGCTTAACTCATATCCTGTACATTTTCAGACCTAAACTTCAACAAAATTCCTGAGTTGTTACAAATTTTAYCAAGCCACGGTATTCCTCATCCCTCAGCTGTCACGAACAACTACTAAAGCTGCATCAACAGGGTTTAGAGAACACTGACCAAACCATGTTCCACAGCTTTCAATTTCACTTTCAACACTTTTTCAGCATTAACTGCCTACATGTTTTTTCATACTGTCCTTGCTTTATCTTCCCTCATCCTCAGTTATACTATATCACACTTAAATAAAGCCATCTTAAGCAGACAGCTGCCCCTTACACCTTATAAGAACTTTGCTGTGACATTAAAGGGAATTATAGAAAAAGTTCCCCACATCATTGCTTCTATTGTCACTCTTGGATTTTTTCCATTTACATAGAAAATTCCTGGGGGCAGAGACCAGTTCAACCCCATGCATTGAATAGAAACAGCTATCTGTCTCCCTTCTATCACTTAACCAGTCCAGCTTTTAATGTTACTACTACCTGTGAAAGTGAAAGTAAACAGGAAGAATACTAATTAAGGAAGCTACAATTCCTTTATTACCGTTTGTTTATTTTGAAACAAAAAAACATGGAATGAAATCTCATTCTGGTCGCATGATTTAAATTCTAGATTCGAAATTCAATTAAATCCCATTTGCTTTTCAACAGGTGTTGGGTAATTTGCAAATGTCTACTTCACATTATGATCTCCTATCTAGGTATTAGGGGTTTTCCTTCTCTGATATTGTGACATCTCATTCCTTTTACAGTTCAACTTAATTAAATCACTTCGCTTGACTAATTTCTCCTAGTTACTGTTAAGCACTCCTTCCTCAAATACATTAACAAGTCACTGCCTCTAATACATTTTATCAATTCCAAAATCTTATACACTTTCTTACAGGCCCTGTTGATAGGACTTCACTGCTTCCCCACATCCCATCCATGTAACATCCATTTAACTGTCATGACCTACAACTGTTTTCTTTGTGGCATGCCTGTGACCACCTACTTTGGCAAATAAGGTACAATTCTGCCCCTTTGTAATTATCCAATAAAATTCAATTTCCTAATCACAAAGTTCAAAGACCAACTAGAAACTATGTCACATTTCATATATTACTCATATATTAGCATACGTGATCACTCAGTTCTCATTTTTACATCACTTTCCATTTTGCTACCTAATACAACACAAGCTCCTCTGAGGACAAATCAGTAGAAACTAGCATTTAATCCTTCTGCACATTCTCCTTTTTTAGTAAAAGAATGTAACTCAGACTAGTATAAAAGCCAACTTATTAAGACATGTGAGCTCTAATTTTTCCTAATCAGACAAAATTTGATATGTCCTACATTTTACGGTAGCTTAGGCTTGGATCTCAACCTTTACACTCTGTATTGGATTAAGCACCCAGAGATTCCAAAAAGGAACAGAACAGTGGAGTGTGAAGTATGTTCCCAAATGCAGAACAGGAAAGGAAAGAAGGGAAAGAGTGGTGGGGGGAAAGATAGCTTCAAAACCAACACATGACAGCTGGTAAGTGGATTGACATGACAGTGCAACATGTATCTCTCCCCAGACTCCTATTTTGATAACCCAGCCAAGACACAAATTACCTAAGGAGCTTATGCTACTGGAAATACAGACTTAGTGTCTAGTTAAAAACGAAAACATGTATCATCCATTGGTTTCACAAAGACTGAAAACTTGATAAATTTAACTGTCTGATGGCCAACTTGTGATACCTGAAGCATCACAAATAAACAGAAGAACTGAGATGAAAGAAGTTATGGGCAATTTTAAAAAATAAATTAAAAAATCAAGTGTTCTGAAGATGCAAACCATGTGGTGAAGTGATGGTACAGACGTATGAGCAAGAGTCAGACGGACTGCTTGCAGATGGGGAGGGAGAAAGAATTCTTGCAAGTCCTTCCACAAAAAGAAGGAAGAACTACAACAATGAGAAAACCAGTTACACTTACAACAAGGAGAATCACTACTCAAAAAAGCAATCACCTTATCCAGACTAAAACCAGTCTTATCCAGCAAAAGGACAATCAGTGATAAATTAAGAGACCGTCACCAGAGATAACAAAGGGACAGGCATAAACATTCCATCTGTTTGCCTGTTGCTGCCATTCTCCTGTGGCAAGAAAATTTGGCTATTTAAATGCTTGTGGATGTCATGGCTGCTGTGAAGGCCATTGCCAAAAGAAATGAAAGGTTTCCTTTTCCCTTTCCTCTCCTGTTCCTGTTACTACCTTTCCAGAGGTAGACTTCTGTGACAGGCTTGCAGCAATCAAAAATTTTTGAGCAGTCCTCAATTAAATTTTAAAACTAAACTCTGGCTTTATAGTTTATCTATATATCAGATATATAGAGAGACTATATATAGCTGGTGCAGGAGAAAATCCACCAAAACTATATATACATATCTGAAAAGGATATATAGAAGTGAAATATGTAGAAGATTTCTTGATAAATATTTGCGTTTTCTTTCCATCAGGAAACTGGTTAACCTCAATACTGTTTGGACACAAGAGCACTACTTTAAGCATACCTAAACAGAAGTATCCATCTCCCAATCATTCCTTTGCAATTATTCCTTTGCTTTATCTGAACCGCTGCAGTTCAAATAAACACAACCCACCATCAGGCTTTCCCTAACAACTGGCTGCACAGAATAAATTGACACCTCAAATATTAGTCCAAATAATCTTTTAACATAAATAATTTCATGGTAAGCTTCAACTGTCTCAAGAAAGATCAGAAGCAAAGCTTTGCCAAAAGGCTTTGTAAAAGCAAAACTTTCACATAATGTAAAAAATCCATCGATATATCTAAAGAATATGTTGATGGCCTGAACGTAATCTCGTCAAAAGTAGCAATATCTGCTACGGGGCTGTTTTTACAGGCATTTTTACAAGTTACTACTCTTGCACACAGTTCATGTACGCATTCTTGTACACAAAAGCAACTCAAGTGAAACTGTTGGCTGCTTCATACCAAGACATATAACCAAAAAGACAAAGGAAGACACTCCTCGACACCTTGAAACTCAGAGATACCAAATTCCACAGCAAAAGACCATTCATATGCATTACAATCTCATTGCTTTTGATCTCAGAAGGAACTACCTCATGATCTGCATGGCTCTGGGAATCCCCTTTATTAATGCTTGCATCTCGGGCCCACCGTGGAGGTTTCCAGGTTCGTTCCTGTGATCCTCTGTTGTAGTAATAACAGCGTCCTGTCGTATCTTTATGGGTTTCCCATTCCCCATTTATTTGGACTGGAGCACTTGTAGGTAGTGGTGGAAGTGCAGACTGAGATATTTTCAGTTCTTGTAAATTAGCATAAACTGGTGAATCAGGCCTCCCTTGGCTTGGTGGAGTAGTTGGCTATTGAGAGAAGAAATGCACTGTTAACGAGCAAATGAATTTTCGAATGCTCCCTTACAAATCAGAATACAGTAGTAAAACAAACCAACAAACTCCTTTTTTTATTGTTAAGTACGAAAGCACAAAGGACAGCCACAAAATGCTGGGATGTAAGAACATTAGATTCTTAATTCTAAGGTAGATATCACAAACTATATTTATTTAATACTGAACCAATTTTTCAGCATTCCTCCAGATGACAGCTGATAATTATGTCTTACAGTGGATTTGAAATACACTGGAATCGTCATCAAAAAATTATACGCTTGCCATGCCTTGTAGAAAAACTTCAGCTTTACAGTTCAAGTATTGCTCAGAAACTGTAAGTAATGTGATCTTGTTCAAGACAATACATAGCATTTCTGAGATGCCACTTGTTAGGCAAAGATTGTTCCCCAACCTTTCCACCTCACTGTTAATAGAGCGATGGTGAATGTAAAGCAGCACTTTTGTATTCTCAGCAAGGTCTAGAGAGGCAGCTCAGTCGGAAAGATGAGCACAATGTTGTGACTAAGAAACTCTGAAAACCACCTGGATGGTTTACCTGTATGCCTTTTCAAACATGCTTACTTAAAAATATTTTAGGCAACATCACCAAGTGTTTCAATTACCCCTCTCTTCTTGTAGAAATTAAGTGGATATTCTTATCCACCTGATTTTTTCCACATACATGCACAAAGCAGAACAAATACCTACAAGAAAAAACACTAATGACAATTTCTTACAAATAAACAGTTTGTTAACATGACAGCCAGCAGAAATTACAGTTAAAACACCATAGAACTTACTGAAACCACAAGTACTTCCAAATGAGCCACTACGGTGCTTAGGAGAGAAATAAAGCTTCAGATGTTCAAAGTCTAATACAAACACGCCATGCAGAATGTAAGAGCATGTGTTTTCATAAGAGCTGTGATTATAAGGTTGGGAAAGCAGCTAATTACTAAACCAAATTAAAGAGTTTCCTGGTAATGCACTGCTATTTCTGTATTTTGGGGCACAATATTTAGGCACTCTAAAGGAAAGAACAATACAATTTATATCATTCCCTTGGTTTTAAAAGAGCAGTTTTGCTGTAGGCAAGTCCTTGTGCCTCCTGTTGCCATTGCATTACATAAAAGATCTTTTATAATGTACTTTTAAACATTAAAATCATAAGATGCTAATCTAGGCCACATCTAATAATAAATTATCAGGGTTTGCTCAGGCAAGACAGAATATCATACCACACAATCAGATATAAACTGATTGCACCATAGGTAGAACCAAATATGGGCAATATCCACAACCAAAGGGGGAAACAGCTAGAGAGGAACTTAATGAGATTATAACAGGCAAGGACTTGTTTTGCGTGCCTTTAAAAGAGACAACACAGCTTACTAGCTATAGCAAGTACAGTACATCTAAGGCAAACCACAAGTGCTGAAAAAAAAAATTGCAGCCCTGGCAAAATCAGAGAGCCAAAACCAACTAGTATCCTTCTATACCTGATTTAAAGGAAAAATCTGTTACAAAACTTGATGAAAGTAAAAGGCTATTTTTCCACCTACCACCCAAGTCACATATGCCTTTTTTTTTTTTTTTCTTTTTATGGTGAGGGTAGAACAGCTGCCTTTGGTAGAGTTGATCTTGAGAGCACTAAGAGCATAAACAACACTACCGTGAACAAAGCACCACCCTACCATCTTCAGGGATGAACCAATTCACTGGGATGCTGGGGCAGTAATCTTGATGCCTCCTCGTTCAAGAGCACCATTTCTCTCTTGGTGTCCTAAGAGCCTGCAGAGCTGCATCTCCCACATAAACCACGCTGCCATCAAACCACGGGGTTTGTCACTGAAGTGACTCCACAGAACGCACAAACCTCCAGCTCCTTCCTCTCTTTTAAGGAAGTGGCAAAAGTGGCACCACCAAGCGCCCTGGCTGCTGCCGTGGGGGGCTGGTGGCTTGCACAACCCTCACCTCCTCCTGAAATTCCTCTTCACACAAAGCAATAAGGCAGCTTTCCTGTCTGGCCCGCATTTAACAGCTGCTTTTTTGTTTTAATTAAGACAGTTAAGTGCCATCATTAAAAGAACGGTTCTGTGTATTAATAAAAGTGTTTTCCAAATAGAAAGCCTGCGACACAGAATGCTTGGTATAGTTTTTCGAACATTTTCTCAAGCAACACATAGGAATATGGCTCAGAGGCTTCACACTGAGGTTTTCAACCATTTCAGCATTATAACCAGCACAACTCCAGATGAAACTGAAGGGCACGGATGTGCTCAGCCAATACTGGGAGCTTGCAGCCAAAGTACTGCCACATAACTTGGGCAGCATACTAGTTATGTTTAAAACAGTAACAAGATATGGAAGTGCAATGAGGGATTTTCTTCCAAATGCTTAGTGCTTCCAAACTCAATATACCAATTTCTGGTTTTCAAGGAAAAGACAGCTTTGTCCTGATCAACAAACAAGACAACTAGCTGTCCTACCCAGCCAACCCTCCAGCTACTTTCATTCCCTGTTGTTCTATCTTCTGACAGATGTTTCAGGGAGAACTGCATGATTTTTCAAAGGTACCTGGAAGTTACTGCTTTCACTGAGGCATTAAGAAAATGCAAAGCCACCAATCTGACTAAAATACACAGCTTAGCTCGTAAGAACATCTTTGAGGGATATGACTTTGTTATCAGGAACTATTTTAAATAACCTTGTAGCACACAATGAAACTTCCTCATACCCTGAGCCATGCAAGGAGGTATGTTGTTGTGTCTATGATTACACTCAGTTCAACAGCACCCAACCTTACCAAGGCTAATTTTGTCAAGAATTTCTTATTTATTGATAAGAGAAACAGCTTTTTAAAAGTTCAAAGTTTCCTGAAATCATCATTCGTGTACATTCTACACCAGTGACAGCAGGAAGACCAATCCCCCCTTGCTCCCAGTCCTCAAGCTGGGAAGGGGAGTTCCACACAGGCAGGTCAGAGTGGATGTCCCTGTGGAGCTCCTGGGCACTGCACCACCTCCCCCTTTCCTTTCAGATGAACATTTCCTGAGTTCACAACTGAGTACTGCAAAAAACTTGAATAGTTTCAAACCAAAAAACAGATTAATTTAACTTTCATTTATCAAAATCATTACTCACTGACCATATTAGTAAGAATACACAAAGCATTACCTAGATCAAAAAAGTTTCTGATCACTTCCATGGGTGCATGACCAAAACCAGACATACACAGTTAAGGGAGATTTAAACATATGCTAAACACTAAACAGGACTTCCAGCAAGAACTTCGCTCCCTGAGGCCTTTTTTTTGCTCTATCAAACTCTGACTGCTCATAAACATGGAATTAAATCTTCCCAAAGAGACTCCTTGCCTTCATACTATCAGAATTGCAAGAACACGTCCTTCAACATGCCTATGCATGCACATACAAAATGCCTTATACTCCAAACATTTCAACATTCATTTGCTATTTGATATGGATTTCAGACTTTTTCATGTTGCTTTCTCCTGCTAAGACCAGTGAAGGACTCTTGCTAGAAAAGTGATGTAGGAAAATTAGAAAGCAAAAATACTTCTATGGTACTACAACCTGAATGAAAATTGTGCAGCCATTAAGCACTCTGGCAACTTCAAGAACATAAGGACCTCTCCCAGAGCTCAGTAATGCTCTGTATAATACTGTAGATATCTGCCACATTTAACCTCGGTCTCTCAGAAAAGTCTGCTAGCACTAAATCCTTGCTAATTGATAAAGAAGAGAGTTTCGTGCAGGCAGGACAAAGTTTCCAGGATCAACACACAGCATTCTTCAAACAGAGACTGCACACACAGCATTTTCAGAACAGAGTTTTTATACTGGCACAGTAGGAAGCAGATACGAGCCTTTAAAAAAACAACCTGTTAATCATTCATGAATGAACAGTCAACATTTTTAACAAAGGCCACAGATATGCTATCAGGCCTTTGGAAACCTGAACTCAGTGCAATGGAAAGCAAATGTACACATTCTGGTAACGAAAAGTACCTTGTGAAGGAGCATAGTATGCCAGCAACAAAAAGCCAGAAAACAAAGTTTGCTTGTAACTGGTAATTACTTTTTTCCTTTTATAGAGCATAAATTCAAGACAAAAGCTTCTAGAACATAACAACTGCCTAAAGAATGACTGCAATGCTAGCCTGCAAAACCGACCTACCACATATCAAATTGCTTTCGCTGTCGTGCCTCTGTTTGCAGCTTCTCTTTATGTTATAAACCTGAACGTAAAAGCTTTCATTTCAGTAGCAGTATTCATATTGCTGCAAATAATTGCTAAAGATTAAGAACCTCAAAAAAAAAAAAGTAAAGGTAAATCTCAATATTCTCTATGAAGTTACAAGCAACAGACTGTCCATACTCATGCAAAAGAGGAACATTATATTGAAGGAAAGCAAGGGAATACTGTCTCTGCAGCAGCAAGCTGAAGAAAGGATAACAGGCAAATACCACAGCATCCTGAGACTGGGAATGAAGCATCCCAGTTCCCTCAACAACTGAGCTTCTTGCCAAGGAATTGCCGCTGTCCTTTTAGGAAGGCTGGGGACTTCAATACCAGCTTTATTCGACAGGAACAAWACAAAAGAAATCTCAAAAACTCTACAGTTTCATTTTCATAAAGTGACAGCTTCAACTGGAATAATTAGCTCATCTTTTCCTTCCTCTTTCTGCTTTTGGTTTATATTTTTACAAACATGTTCCTGGACTCTATTCTCTTTCTAACAGATATTTACAATTTATACCCAAAAACCCACAAGGGAGACTTTTCAGTGAGTCCGCTACTACCTTAGAGATGAATACAGCAAGCTAATTTAACGAGCCAAATTGAAGCAATTTTTTGTGCTCTAACCTTCTCCAACACAGGCTGGATAATTCACACTGTAAGTCTAAGGAACATATAAAACAACGAGAGTAAATATTATAAGCCTGTTAACAGCTGATTATACATTTCAGACAAGCTATAGTAATGCAAGTGTTATTTAACTACACTGAAATTCTTATGCTCAGTTGATTTGCTGTTATAAAGTGGTAAGAAAAAAATAGGACATTGCAAAGAAATATAGAATTAAAATCATCCCATACAAATAATTCAAATATATCTGCCTAATAAAGGCCCTTCAACAGTTAAAAGTTTAAAGTGTCCCATTTAAAAATTAAGCAGATAGATACAAAATAATTTTTTAATGGCTAGTCAGTAACTTTCCATTAGGCTGGAAACAGTTAAGTATGATTCACCTTTGCTAATTTTATCTTTCAGGAAATTTTGTATGTTACTTACACTGAATTACAGGCTGAAATATTACTTCCTTGTATTACTGGAGATAGTTGCATACAATTAATTTTATTATATACACTTCTATTAATATTTTGTTTAATGAAACCATATTACGAAACAGAGTCTTAGTACATATGACATCGGGGTTCCCAGAATGTACTTGTGTTATTTCAACCATGTAAGTTCCCATCTGTTTTAGCTCTCTCATAACACAAAAAAAAAAAAAAAATTCCTATAGTTGGCAAAAATATAAATGTTTATCTAGCGCTACTGCAATCTACCAAGATCCAGGTGCATAGCAAAAAGCCCCTCAAACTAAATACATTCCCTTCCCTTTCTGGCCAAAAGAAGTGACTTAAATTATTTTCATACTCATCAAGATAATGATTTATTAAATTGTATTGCAAAATTCTGCAGCACAGAAAGCTAAAGGTGGCTGCTTCCACCTCATTCACAACACTTGGGAACAGGAATGGAAACTGGCTGCAGCAGCAGGACACAGCCTGTGACGGGAGGGAGCACTTGGCTGGGTCTTGGAGTACCAGAGACCACTCCCAGATCATCCATCATAAGTGACCGATCAAAGAAAATTGATGGAAAACCTTTTTTCCCCTGCATGCTCTGCAAGTTTCCCATTCACATTTCTGCAGTTGCTCACTGCATGAGCAAGCTATTACATACAAACGTAGGAAGTTTATAGCAATAGAAGAAAGTATACTGAAGGACTGCAAYAGTGATGTCAAATATTTTAAAAAATGGAAATAAGATCTTACAATGGGATCCTTTGTAAAACATGCACAAAGATGACAGTGTTTACCATACTTGTACTTTGCCACTTGCACAATCTAGCTTCTCCCTTCCATAAAAAAGCTTTTGTCCAAGGATATAGGCAGGGCTGCTTTTCCTATAGCAGAAAATTTCAATACCATATGAAACACTTTACGTCACATATGCTCACACAGCAAGCTGACCCCAGTTAGGAAAGAGTGGCCAAATTTGACAATGTTGGAAAGTCAGACAGTAAATTTCCTTCACTCCTTTTCCCCCCTGTTCACTTCACCAGATCAAATACTGATACTTTCAACACACATAATATAGTTATCTGTAACCTAATTCAGAAATTTAGTCCATATCTTGAACAACCTGGATATGCCACACAGAAGGAGAATTACATGTTTATTTTTCCTCCACTTTTATGGAAGTTAATTTCAAGTTGCTTGTGCATTTTAGTTCAATTGCTGTCAATTCTTGAGCTCTGTGGAGACCACAGTACATGTCTGAATGCAGATTTGTGAATAATAAAGCTGTTTGGAATCATTTGTGATGTCTCTCAAGGATATATTCTATAAAAACCAAGATAATACACTAAGAAAACACAAGAAAAGCCTAGCTTGCTCTCTCCAGTGTAAGATTATCCTGCAATAGGCCAATAGGTACTGCTTTTCATATGGGAAGTATCACAAGAGCACAACAAGGTGTTCAGTTGTTTCAGAACTGTTACAGCAGAATAATCAACGTTTCAGAAGTAGTGGGGATTCCTCACTTATCAAACTATTTACTATTTTAACTGGTTTAATGTATAGCTGTGCATCTCATTTGCCTCAGAAAGGTGAAAGTGTTTTTAAAGACAGATTATTAAGATCTTCATGGAACACTTTATGCTGTATCCATTACAGAAACACAGCACCTCTAAGAAGTTAGCTCCTATGAAATATTATTGTGGGAATAGTGTAGAATGGTATTATTTGAACTCATAATAGACTAAAGGCCATGGAAAAGTTTCCAATATAGTCACTTCAAACTGAATAGCAATTTTTTCTACACTTTACATTTTCAAAAATACAGATCCCATAGCCTTTAAGTGTACTTTTGAGGGTCTAGTGCTTACACAAAGCAGTGTAAAGCCAGGAACTCACGAAAAGTACAGATGGGAAAGTAAACACCACCTCTGATAAAATTCCCAAGTTACTGAAGTTGTWGTACTGAGCAAGCTCAAATACCTAAAAGATAGTTGAGAACCACTTAAATAAACAGAATGAAGTCTAAATACTACCACACAAGTTACCAAGTCCCCATCATTCAGCAGAGCAAAAACTGTAATATTCTACTATTAGCAAGAGGAGGAAAAACCCAGAATAATTAAGACTTTTTAAACTCTATATGTGCATAATGTGTATAATGGTTCACTTTCACAATAGATAGTTGGGGATTCTTAAAAAAATAGAGAAAATAACAATTTGCAAGAGACAGTTCTAAAACAGAGCAGTCATCAAATCTGTGTTCTAAGGGGTATTTAATTCCAAACACTTGACAAGAAAATGCACAACTCCCACACAGTTTACAGCTGCTGTCCTTTTACTCTGCTGCAAAAGCAGATTTCACTTGTGTGAAACTCTGCTCCACCAAATGTTGCTCGTGGCAGCAAATTCTGCAAGCGTTTGTTACAGTAGTAGTTCTTTGTTAGGTTTTAGAATAATTCCGAAATACCTTCTTGAACTTACAAACCGCAATACTTTGAAGTTTTTAGTAACATATGCAGCTGCAGAACATCACCAGTATTCAAACAGTATGAGCAAAGCTGATGCATGAGCACACTTACTGGGATACTGGAAACGTCTTAGGGGATTAATTAAGGTGGCAAACCCCAGTGAAGAACACAGTTAACTGGCCTAGGAAGCAAAGTATCAAATCAGATACTAGAATGGCATCTGTTGGTTTGCCTTACTAATACATTAATAGTAATACTTTCTGTTGTGTAACTGGTAGGCTCCAGTCACTTTATACCCTGCTACCCTCCACATCTGCCTCTCCAAGCATTCCCTGAGCTTACTAGGTGCAACTACCATCCACAAGCTACTATACCTCTCATGTACCCCAAAACTCCAGAGGGCAATTTCCTTGATTACACTGTCYCACTTGGGAACAAACTTCAGAAAGAGCCAATGTAGCTGTAGCTATTCACAATAACTTCCATAAGCATTGTATTAAAATCTTGGGAAACAAGTTTCAAGACTGCCCAATTTATCAACAGCAACACCTGAAAAAGCATGTTCTAGGGATCCTGACTGGCTAAACAATTTCAAAATACATGATCTGAAGAACCACATTTTACATACCGTCATGCTAACTCTACACCTTTACAAACCAAAACACAAATTATACACCCAAAGTCTAGAAAAATTATGATAAAATCTGTCCATCAAGTAATGTATTCACACTCTAATATAAAATAAACTTGGATTAGGGAAATAAGAATCTCAGGATGGTCTTAAGACTGTACACACAAAGTCCATGTTTCTAATTTCAGGCAATGTTTTTCAAGAGCTACCCTTTTTAACACATCAGAATATCTACTATTAAAAAAAACAATGAACTTTTTTTCACTTTTTCCTTTTGAAAAAACTGGTTTGCTCATCTTGGCAGAAAGGGAAGCCAAGAGAAAAGTAACTTGCCATTTTAAATTAGTTACCCTAACTACCCATGCACACAAGCAAAGAATTTCCTTTGTGCAGAAATGCAGAAGCAACACTGACACTTCTGCTTATACCAGGAGTTCAGCAAATACTTTTGCTAATTCACTTCATGTAACCAAATTAATAAAGCACATAGTTMAACGGACTCAGCCAACAATTCAAAGTTTAGAAAACAAGACAAACCACAAATTTATTTGTTTCAGAAAATAAAAGATACATCTTTAAGACCAGGCTAAGCTGGCCTACTGGCCACCGGCTACCGAAAGGAGCAATCCCATCTCCCTTGCGCTTCGCACCCCTGATGCTGATGTGACTCTGCAGGAAAGGGACGGAAAAAAACCAGAATGGCAACAAATCAACCCCATTGAGACTTTAAAAACAAAACAAACAAAAACCCACAAACAAACAAAAACCCCTCCCATATTTAGAGTCCTTAGGTGTTTGCAGGTCACCGCAAGGTCAGCCAGAGACACCTCTGAAGTGTCTGACTAAGGTGGCAGGAGAGCAGGACCTTCTGTTTCAGAACCTCTGTTAGTTCTTAAGGAGGTTTAGCTGCCTAATTAAATTCCAAAGGTGGCTGAGAGAAGGAATTATCTTCAAGTACCTAAACCAGAATCTGTTATAGAAACAATAATAAGTAAAGAAATGTCTATTTCTCCCAGAGACAGGAAAAAAAAATTACTAGATTGAAGGGGGGGGAAAAAGTTACTTATGTATGGAGCAAACAAAGAATTAAATTTTGCAGCAGCCTGATCAGGAAAATAGGGAACTTTCCTTGAAAGCTTAAGTGCAATACAGCCCACAACCTTCAATAGCACTTTTGGTATTCTTGCTTCTGTCCCTATGCAGCGAGAAAGAACCATAATGTGGTTGTTCTCCCTTTTCCTTACTCTCACAAGGCTTTGTAAACAAGGTTACATTACAAATCTGTAACCCTCATCCTGAAAAGCAGCACATTCACATCTGAAGTTTGAAACAAATKGAGTAGCTACTGAAGGTATACAGTGAGAAGCTGATTTATTGTACAAGTATGCACAACTGAAATGTTKGGTTTAAGTCCTTGTTTTTTCTTAAGGAAAGTCAGCAGCCTACAAGAAAGAACAACACAGTACCATGGTGATTGGAGCATTAAAAAACTGAAGTAGAAGAGGCCTCACGCTATCAAAGAAGGAAGTAAGTACCCCAAGTAGCTCAGGCAGAGAATAACAAATATTTTTGAGATGACTAAGGACAGCTCTTCCTGTCACCTCAGAGTACAGAACACACCAGTAGGATGAAAGATAAGAGYGAGAAGAGAAGGATATTTTGTTTACTAGCTTAAGTCCCACACTTGGAATGCAAACACTGATTTCTGAAGAACATGTTTTTGTCAGCATTTTGAGAAAAACTGTTTTACCATGAAATCTAACATGTGCAATACTTTACATATGGAGCATAAAATATAACATTTCCCTTACAGCTTCTTGAAAAATTAAAAAATATTGCTAGTATTAATTTCTAGTAGAAAAACCTGGGTCAGGAATGGTGGGAATATCTTAAATCARTTTAAGCAGGGAAAGATGCCATATTCTCCTCTCCTCTGCAAACCACCATGGTATCTCAATACTCAAAATAAGTTAAAGCCCAGAAGTGTTATAAAATCATACCAGTAAGGAAAGAGGAAATTTTCTCTCCCCTCCCCCCACACACTTCCCACAAAAAGAAAAATTTAAGAACAATTTTCTTCAACCTGTAGCAAAACTGGCATGGATAAAACAAGAAGCTGCCACTGGGTCTAGTCATCCTTCCAATTTCAGACATTCCCACAAATCTGAGGGATGAGTTATGGACAATCAAACTTCTCAGATTTCAGAAAAAAAATAGGGACACACACCCATTTTCAGTCACGTCAGCCTTGTAGTGATCCTGTCCTGTTCACTGAGGTTAACGTCAAAAAATTCATAAGATGCAAAACAAACCAGACAAGAAAATACACACAGCGCTATACTTTGTCGGATTAATACATTTTTTTTCAGAGCAAGCAAGTTCAACAATGGACAAACCCACTTCCATGTTCAGAGACGATCAAAAAGGCAGTAAAATCATCTCCATACTAAAAAACTTTCCAGCACAGAATTTAAGTCACCCAAAGCAATATCCTGAAATGTGCCAACGAGTAGGAATGCTTGTGCTTTGACTGTGAATTATCAACATCACTATCCTCAGAACCGCAGCTGTTAAGTCAATTCCTGGGTATAATTTGCAAAAACAGCCCCAAAATGTTATGAGCTGGAAAACCACACATGTTTAATTAAGAGTAGTTTTACTGGGACCTGTGGCCATTTCCCCCTGGTTCGATTTCACAGCTGCATCACTGACAGGAAACCTCAAGTCATTTTTCTTCCCTGAGAAGTTGCAAATAAGCAAATGATGAAACAAGCTGCATTTTGTAATACAAAATAGAGGTCTTGCAAACTAAATTAACTGGGCTTTGGGGCTTTTGCTTAACTTCTTTACGCTTCTGAGTAAATGCAGTGCAATCCAGCAATCTAAAATCCAGTATTCATCTGTTCAGAAGCAGTTAATTGTAATTTTCRCAGTTCAAATATAACTTCTACGTGACCATTAGGATTAAAAAAAATCTGTGGATTGTATGCCACAGTAACCAAGAAAGAACCACAAAACAGCATCTATGCATGCTGCCTATAGCATGTCTATTCTATCTTAAATAAAAGAACTGGTGAAGGGACTAAGGCAGCGCGTCACATGGTCTAGAATCTTACTTAAAAAAAGGAGAGAGAAAGAGTGTATGCCACAATATTCAAAGAACAATAATGAATGGGCACATCAACAATTCCCCCAGAAGTTCAGCACAGCTATCCACCCTCAAAAGCCAAAACTAAATCTGAGTATCTCTCCTCTTCCAACAACATTCCTTAAACATAACCCAGTTACAGGTTTCATACAGAAAATTATTGCATGATGTCCACTGGTATGTGTTACAAAATGGGTGTCAGAACATATTCCAATAGTCCCTTATGTCCTACATGGACTGCTGAACAATTAAAAAGCTTGGTACTATCTATTCAACATAAAATGCTGTGTCTGCTGTAGACACCAACTGTGTAAGTAACAGGACACACACACACAAAAAGTCTTACTCCAGTTTTCTGTGTGGATTTCTTTCACTCAGACAAGTATGAACATCTACTGTAATTAAATGTTTAACAGAAATCCCCCTGCTTGCTTGCAGGTCCTTCTCAAAGTTTGAGGATGAAAGACCCCTTATGAAGGGCTGAAACAAAGACGTAACAGCCTGCCAGAAATGAGGAGGAGGTGTGTGGGAAGGGGGTCAAATATTTTGATATTTGAAGCAGACTCCATCTCCCAAGGCCTGCTGTCACAGTTCTATCAACCCAGACAGGGTCTGCTAAAGATGCACTGATTATAAAGACTGAATCTGGTCTTCCCAGGGATGGCACTGCATTCAAAGTGGAGCCATTCTGACTACGAGCAGCCACTGCTGGATTAATACCATAAAAACCTTCCTGGAATTCTGGGCTCCAGGAATGAGATAAGACTCTCAGAAGTAAGAGAAATGAGTGAGAGCAGCTGAAAGTGAACCAGACCCTACAATAAAAATAGGAAGCAGAGTTCTTTGTCACATCCCTGCCCATCATGCGGACCACCTGGGCTGACTGGTACCACACATGGGGAGTGGGAAAACACAGTGACCCTTCTCACTTCTCCCATGATTGTAAGACAAATTCACGACTTACTAAAACTAAAATAAACTGATGTAATTGAATTCTTTCTGCCATGCAACACCGTTTTTCACTGCCGACAAGAAAAACTGAAAATCATCTCAAGCCCTAGATATCAGAGATTCATTCTAATTCATCAATAAAATGAAGGACTTATTAAACTGCCCTAAAAAGAAAATACTGCCCCTAAACAAAAGACAGGGAGGAAAAAGGAAGTCAGATTCAGATATCTGGCACTAACYCACTCTGAAACTTACTCCTGATGATCCAAGTGAAAGAGGCCACACTAGCATACACATTCCCCTGTGCACTGCATGCTCCAGATTACAAAGCATGTTCCAAAATACTGGGGGGTGAGATGTAATCTAAATTAATTTTTAAAACCCCAAATAATTTCTGTGATTTTTTTTTCACTGAAGTAGGATTTACAAAGTCTTCTGACAAATGTAAAACTGTGACTAAATTTAGAGAGTATGTTTAAATGGACTAATTATACAGATGCTTTTGTTGCCAGGAATCTATTTTGTAAAATACACTAGAATTTAAAATTATGTTAAAAGCTTTCATGTAAGAAGACTTGCATTAGTAAAGACACAAGTAAATTACCAGCGCTTTGTACACAGGAATGCATTATGGTACTCTCATCACACAGGGTGAGGGAGTTCTGGAAACACTGTCAAACTTCATTAAGAAGAATGTTATGCTTACTCAATATTACTAAAACATTCCATGCTTTTTTGACTGTCCTATGCAATAAAGCAAACTTATTAGCAGTACATTATGGCTGAGACAGCAAGAATTTGCTAATAGTTTCATGCTGATTAAGCAACAGGCAGTAAGTGGTGCCCCGCGCCCGCCACAGCGAGCACAGCCCTCCCCCATGCTGCTGAATTATAATTCCGTGCTCAGCATTCAGCGGATCAGCTGGAGCCACCAGCCTTTAGAGAACATTCTCATTGAAACTACAAGTATAATAAAGTATGGCAGCACTATCTGCCAAGCTATCAGGGAAAAAAAATGCTTTAAAGGACATGTATGTACGCTAGAGTATATAGTAATGCTCAGCACATGAAGCTGTTCTTGCAAGCTGACAGAAAGCAGGCGTTCATCTGCAGAAAACACAGGTGGAATGGAAGCTGAACTTTCTGGGAGTCTCCAAGAGAAATATATACTAGGGTAAAGGGCATGTTATTTTTTTACAATGGTCATCAGTAAATGGCACACCTTCAGATGCCTGTTATATTTATTTGACGATTTAGACAAAGCAGAATATCACAAACAAGTGACATTCAAAGCATTGCTATTTCTGGAAAAATAATTTTTCCATGAATAAAACAGCCAGAAAAATTAATGTATTTGGAATTACTGGATACAAGAATACTTTGCCATTGATTTCTATGTTGTTTTCCAGGGAGATTTCCATTGAGCTCCTATACAAAGGTGAATTATGCAACTGCAGGTATTGTAGGAGCTCCAGGTTCCAGGTACCACGAGGGTCTGTAGAGTAACAGTGCTGAAAACTGATCAGTCCACTGCCCAGAGAGCCTTCTGCAACACTGCTGTCAGTAGAGCTTATTCTGCTCGATGACTGTTAAGATTCTGCTGTTCAGTCCCATCAGTCACACAGTACAACAGGTATATTAAAGATATAAAGCTTGTTGGGAAATTTAAGTGCCTGAATAGGCTTTAGGCTAACATTACTCCAAATGCTTTTGTCTCCACAAGAGCAGTAATTGAGTGTGGAGGGTGATTAGCTGTATCTTCTAAATAACACTTACTGGAAGTGTTATAGCTGTGGATTTTAGATTGCCATTGAAACGGGGGATTAGAGGACGGGCAAACAATCTGGCACAGCAACAGTACAGCAATCATAACAAAACCTCCAGTGAAGCCTCAAGCTTCAAGATGAGCCTTGCAGCCATAAATCCCCTCAGAGGAATGCAGGGAGATGTTAAACTGCTAAACTCTGCTAAGAACACATACTTTCCATTTTAGCATATAGATTCATCTATTTTGAGCAGAAACTGAAGTTTTATGCCCCCTTTTGCAACAGCAGTATAGAGCTTATACTGGTTGGCATACAATGACAAAATGCATCTAGTAGCTGCAAGAAGTTACAATTATCAATTTAAAAAAAATCACTTGTAAATCATCCCTTTATTCAGATTCTTACCATAATGCATTAATATGAGAAGATCCTTCAATATGAAGAAGATTCAGACCAAGAAACTGTTTGATATGTTTTTGATAGCTTGTTTTCATAAGCTTCTTTCTCCGCATAAGCCTCCCTCAAGAAAGACTGAAGCTTAGAGATGATACAAAAGCCATTTTCCCCACACTATTGATAATTTTTAACACATTTAAACAATTTCAGCTGACAAATAATCTTTTAAATGGTAAAAGTAAAATTAAGACATCATGCTCCCACTTACTCATTTATCTTATTATTAAATTAAATAATCTCAGATTTCATTATTTTAAAAATCAAAATTCATTTTCACCTGGCAGATTTCAAACAACAGTCAACACATTAGACTCTCCTATCTTTAAAACCCACTAGTCCCTGTATTAGATTATCCTTTCTTAAATCTGTATTCAGATCCAGTATCCTCTCACATGTTTACTGTGTAACACTGAATATAATTAGTGGGTTCTATGACAGACAGCAACACTTTTTTACAAGGTGCAAGACAAAGTCACTGTATAACAACTTAGAGAAGAGATTACAATTTCATTTTCAAAGACTCAATGGAGTCTCTGGTATTTTAGGACACTGCATTTCTTTGGAATCTTCTGTCTCTCAGTGTATTGGAATGGGACATTCACTGGCCTGCCTGAAGCAAACAAGCCTTAAGGCAAAAAGCAATGCTCGACATTAAAATGAATATATTTCTTGTTTTTCCAATACTTTACACGTGTTTTGTGTTTAAAACTCCTCTGACCAGGAAAAATACTTCTGATTTTGGCACTTATGGAAATGAAGATCACAACTCCACTAGAGAAGTATTTTAAAATTAAATTCCCACTGTAAGTTGGGCTCTTAACAGGCTCTTTACATATTGTCACCTCCAGTATGCATAATTACTCAGCTGTTTAGTTTGCATGTTGAAGTTTCTAAATAAACAATAAAAATCCCRTATTTATTGGCATCCTTCATTTATGTTGGAGGCGAGAGAGATATAAAGAATTAAGACAAAATGTCACAAGTCCTTCTAAATCCCCAGGACACTGCCTCTATTCACAAGACAATATACATGCTACACCACACAAGCAAAACTCTGAAGTTTTGTAAGGGCTGCTTGAACCCCCTCAATCTCATGTATTTTAATGACTTAGGACAAAGAACACCTCCTATTACATCATGTGTAACATTTTTTCTGGTAATGAAGGATAAACTAGAAAGCCAAGTCTCATGCCAGAGAAGACATAGAGAGAACATTAGGTCAAGACTTCAGTTTAAAATTTTGCCTTAAAAGACTAATAGGATGAATAAAATAAGTGTTATCGGTTAGCATATTTATATATTTATATGAGGTGTTTCAAATTTTGAGCAGAGAATGAATATTTCCCTCAGTAGTTTAAGACCACACAAAAAGAAGCCTGTACATAATTACGCCATGGTGATTCTAAGATATTTTCAATTTTCAGCTCTTAACTGAGCTAGAACAGGCTACGATCACTCGAGTTTTAACACTGTTCTGCAGAAGTATACTGAATAGCAGGAGAAATATTTTTAGAAGTATATCCAACCCACTGTGCCTAACTTAAAAGAAGTTAGAGATTTTTCTAAGACCAGTTTTGAGGGCTTTTTAAAATGCTAAAAGCAAGTACACAATTGTACAGTTAAAGACTTTTCTCAAAATCCCAGAAATATTCAGCAATAGACTATATGTACTGCTTACAGCAGAATTAAGCAAAGCAATAAAATTCTCATGGGAATCTAAACCAGGTTGCATCTTTTTTTTTCCCCTAAAACTACTGAAAATAGAAGTATTTGTTCTTTGACTGTATTTCTTCGTCTGTTTCTCTCTACTTGCAGACAGTTTGTTGGCACCCAGTGTAAGCACAGAAAGCATGAAACACTCAGCCATGCATTTCTGCAGTTTTTCTTCCCTTTTATTTTCCTTACACTAGCAAGAACGTCTTTCAGTTTCAATAACAGCTATTTCTGCAAATCAGTATCCAAAAAACGAAGAATACCTTTGTCATTGAATTTTGTGTTTCAACATTAAAATGTTAAGTAAATCTGCAACTACCACTTTACTTCAATGAAATTAGATATTAAACCAGAGATTTTTGTTTCAGATGGCAGTTAAGAAGATATAAAAAGACTCAGTATTTGTGGAATTTTATTTACTTTGTAATTCTGAGGCTGCACTCAAGCAGATCCAGCCATACCGAAGACAACATAAAAGGCTGGCTCAGGGCTCAAATCACCATTTAACATAAAATACTTTGAGAAGCAAAGCAGCAGCTTACGGACAGACAGCAATGATGTGAGAGCAGGATAAGCACACAGAATTCCTGAGACCATCTATGGGCACAGAATTTAAATACAGCCCTTCAAGCTACTTTCCTCAAAAAATTGACTGCAAAAAAAGAATCTGTCAGTGTAGTATCATCTTASCACAACGTTCACTTCAATTGTTTTAATAAACAGCACACCAAAGACCTGCAGCAGCTGGAAAGAGCTGTTTTACAGCCCTCCCAAATTCTGTACAGGGTATCATCACACCTTAAGTTTGGACACAATCTGCTGAGGCTTTAAAGATTTACAAAACAAGAAAAGAAGAATAAGAGTTTAGAGCTAGATTTTTAGCACAGCACTTGGGATTTGGATTTTTGTGTTTTTCCATTTAAAAAAAAAAAAACAAATCAAAACCAAACAAAACCACAAGCCCAAGTACATATCTAAGTTTTGATCAACTGATGGTTACAGCAGCAACTCATGAACTAGCAAAAAGGGATGCAATACAGTTTTTACATATATAATTAACTGAAAAGTAAACAAAACTTGAAAGTAAAATTTACATCTTGGTGCATCACAACCCACAACCTGCTATGTTTTTATCTAGAAAAGTGTAATTTCTAGTGTGTAATGTGAGTTTTGGTGCATGCCGTCCCACCTGCCTTTTCTTTTGAATTAGTGCCAAGTGCCAGCCTCAGCAGGGTGACGACAGAATCTTTAGGGATGCCAACCTGTGGGTTGGCAGGTTCCACGTTCCTGCTATGGGAACAAGTGCTCCCAACCCTGTGAAACACCAAGACAGGTGTCTCTTTGAGACTGAAGCATGGAAGAATAAAAAGAAAAACTATCTCAAGTTTAACTTCCCTCACCCTGTATGTCTCCTCTTCTCAGGTAGTCACATAAGCGTAACCCTTCAGGCTGGCAAAGGCAAGAGGAAGGAAAGCAAGTGAAGCTGAAGGCTGTAGCTTTTGCTGAGGAGGCTGCAGTGGGTGACTGATGAGGAGCTGCCACGGGCACGAGCGAGCAGATGAGCTGGGCAAGCAGATGAGCTACGAGCAGAGGGTCAGAGGGACAGCACTGTGTGACCACCGGGCCACTGGCAGGGCCACGCTGCCTCTTCTCAAGCTCCAGCTCCTGCCTAAAGCAAGGCAGCCACAAAGCCTGGCCGTGAAAAGCTCTCCCAGGAGGAAGCACTGCAGTCCTCTGGCATAGCTCGTGGGCATGAGCACCATGGAGGAACACACACTATAGCAGGAAAAGCACAGAGCCTCAGGGAAGCATGAAAATGCCATTACAAGTTAGAGTGCAGCACYCAGGAGGGATGATCAGTACAAAGTCATAGCCAGGACAAATGGACTTATCTGGATGACAGAAAAAAGACAGTACTGATGAGTACATCTCATGAAGTTTTTGTGAGGAAGCTTAAAGTCGGTAGTCACGCTATATGAGACGCAAATCAAGATCAAGAAACAGAACAGTTGCTCCTGAATTTTTTTTATATCCCATACATACAGAGAATATAAGTATATACTTACATACCCACACACATACATAGTCCCCTGTGCCTAAAGCACAAAGCAGTTATGCATGACAAACATCTATTAGCTTTTCCAACTGGATGCAGATAACCAAGAACTGATATGGATAGTGCCAAGCATGTTGATAGATCTTCAGTGGTGGGGACTGGGGGGAGGAGGGAACACGTGTATTCAATTTCAGCAGGAAAAGCAGTCAAAGTCACTCAAGAACCTCATTTACTGTTACAACACTTTACTGCAGGATAAAGCTTCTTCTAAATACTTAAAAGACAAACAATAGTTATGTGCAACACTGTAACATTTCTGTTGCATCATTAATTATTTCTAAACAATATCCTGGTGATCTTTCAAGCTCTCTAGAAAATAAACGTGCATGCAATATTACTAGACACATCGACCAACCAGTTGAGAGTCCAGAAAGTTTGTTAACTGTATTTTTGTTTTTATCAGACATAACATTTTATTACAGTATTACATAAGCATACTTGTTCCATGAGTCCCATCACATCAGTGACACTAAAAAGACAAATGTGTCCTCGAGGCCATCAGATCTGCTGACTTTGCACTAGACTGTGACTATTCAGGTGGCCATAAAGGAGTTACAGGTTATTGACACACTTGTCACAACACTGCTTAGGCCAGCACCACCACCTCCCTGCAGCACTGGAAATAAATATTTGCAGAGCCAGGTGGTGACTAGAGCAGCAAAGTGATTCAGCTGAACAACAATCCACAAAAGCAAAAGCTGGCAACTGTGTACACTACACACCACCAGAAAACAGACATAAAACTCTGCTCTTCAGCACTGCATTTAAACAAAATACAGGGAAGTTATGTCATTTAACTAGATGATCTGAAGATCATCCAGAAGCCTTAGGTGAACCATTTTAAAAGGGAATAATTAAAACTCTTATTGAAATTCAAAAATGTAACATGTAATTCCAGATTTAAAATAGGAGTCTTAAGTTTCTAATGATTTTGATTACAAGCAGAAGTTGAAGCCAGATAATGTAACATCAAAACTCAACATAAGTAATAACCTAAATTCATTCAGACAGCTCCTCAACTTCTAGCTTTCATTCACAAAACATATCAGATGGAAAACTGGAATTAATTAAAATACAGACTCTAAACACCAATGCCAGTCTTCACAGCATCATCGTAYACAAGTTCCAAATCTCTGTCAAAAGAGTTTACAAAGACAGGACAAGCAGATACAAACTATCAAAAGACAGGGGGGGAAAATATACCAAAATTAAGGTTGCTTTACTTCTCAACAATCCCTCAGACATTTCAGCAACAAACAACCTAGAAGTCAGGAGTCCTCTGCAAGCAACACTAAATGTGCACCCACTCTCGTGTAAGATTTCTGCAAAGCCTTCACAGAACTGTTCAGTGTCTCTGCTTGTGCTCTTCTACACTGTTTTCAGCACTATTATACCTCCTTTCCAACGTGAGAGAGGCTGGCAACTGCCTGTTATTTAGAACACAGAAACACCATGAAATTTGCATTCTGCATTTTTGTTTTGCACCATTTCCTACTACAGACACTCTCTATGCTTGTTTGAATGCCTCTCTGCACTAACCTAGCACTTTTGTATCTACAAGARAAGAACTATAATCTACTAGAAATCTACTGTCTTTCCCAAGAACTAGGTCAGAAGTCCTATTAAGACAGACTAAATTCAAAATTGATACATGTAATCTAACAGTATGTTGTCCAGTTACTCACGATCACAGAAGTCATTTGAAAATCCTCAGTTCCTACTATCCTGAAAGACTGGTTTGTCCAAAAGTATTGTCCTTAGCTTTAGAACAAACTCCACATAAAGGCAAAACCCATTTCTCTCTATCGTTTTTAAACCAAACATACCTAGCAAGGCACRTCAGAGACATATCAGCTGTTTAGGTACTAGATATGCATAGACTTTGCTTTCTTTTTTTCAAGCACAAATGTCTACTATTCCAGAGAGCTGCCTAAAAAAAAAGGGAAAAAGTGTTTTGCATTTTATTCTACAGAGTCATACGTTCCCTGCTGTTTTGTCACACTACTGTGAAACAAATGATACTTTCTTTAGGATTCTACAGAATAACAGCACCTTTGTTCTATAGGCAAGCACTGCAGTATCAAACAACTGCCTAAATCGTAACCAGGTAAAGACATAGCAAAAGCAATTGTTTGCACCCAGAGTTATGTGAGAGAACAAGATATGATCAACTATTCTCAAAACAGTCTCAAGAAGAGTTTTACCTATTACAGTCGTTTCCATGTCTGGAGGTTCCCTACTTCAAATGACAGAAGCACTGCCAACRAGAAAAAGCAAGTCCCAGTATCTCCAGCTGCTTTCAACTTCGGCAGCAGTGAGACAAAACATCCATTCCTTTTCCTAGGGCTGCTTTCCTATTTACGCATTTACTCCATCATCCCTAAAGGTTCTGTCATCACCCTGCTGAGGCTGGCACTTGGCACTAATTCAAAAGAAAAGACAGGTGGGACAGCATGCACCAAAACTCACATTACACACTAGAAATTACACTTTTCTAGATAAAAACAGAAAAATCAATTTCATATTATGACTATTATTCCTTAAGCAGTGCAGCTTGAGCTTTGTTTGAGCTAGTAAGTAATCCTACCAGGATAAAAGGCACAGGTTTATTCATGTAAGTCAGTGCCTTGGAAGTTCCATTTCATCGTTTTCTGCATGAAATTAGGGTAAATACGGGTGCAAGAGTTAAAAGTCTGTGTTGGCACTCACAGAATTTTTAACAGTGCGCTAAATGTTTGTTTCAATTCTGAAAGCACAACATGAAACTGCATGTACCAAGTAGATCTGTAGCTTACTCAGCTGAGCATTCAAACACCAGTATTAGAACAAGCCAGTCGACTAAAACCAACTTGTCTCACAGGTCATGATTTTCTGACAACTGCCTCACAGAGATAACACTTGTGCTTGCTGTTTATTTTTTCAAGGAAGGTCAATCTGATTTGCAGCAGGGATGTTCAGAGGAGCAAATGGGATATCGGCTGTAGGCAGTGTTAGTGACACACAGGCGCTTCTCGTTTTAGGGCACCTAAATYCAGAATCTGTCACCTGGACCAAGAGGGAGAACTATCTGCTACCTGACTTACATATGAAAACTACAGAGACCAAGCTGATCATAAACAGCACCACTGTAAAGTGAAACTACCCAGACCTGTTGACACTGTGTAGGAAACCCCTCCCACCCCCACATATACAAAACCTGCCAGGGAAAGTATTCCCTAATATTATCTGTCCAGAACCTTTGAGTTTTTAGTGTAATTTAGCAAACATTCCAAGCTGTTTACAAAGTTTGAGCAGCAGCTACTGAAATTACAAAAAAAAAATTAATGTTTTATAAAACTCCTTAAATTATAAAGCTTTTAGTCCCTTGTCATTGAAAATTATTCTTCACCTCATTATAATGGGCATACTTCAGTATTTAACATCATTAGAATAACAAATGTTGTTTTTAAGAAGTTAAGAGATTAAAGGATGGTACTTAAAATGTAGTTCAAACTATTACATTATACATAAAACTATGAATCTGCAAACATGTTCAGTTTTATTAAGAAAAAAAAACTTGCATGCTTCCTTCATACTGTCAAATTACTAATCTCTTGGACAAATGAATGAAGTAAAATAAACAGCATGAAATTTCTTATCGTAGAAGCAAATTAATTCTGTGCCCCACAAAACAGTGATAGCCATTTATTTCAGAGGTTTAATGTTTGACCAGCAAGGCAGTCTAACACTAATGATTTGCCACCAGTGACAGAGTCAAGAATGCCAAGATCTCCAGAAGATGCGCTCTGACATCTACAGAAACACAAAATATTTTGTTTTCCTGACTAAAAAGTTACTGCAATCCCACAGAAATTGCAAAGGCAAGACAGAAAGAGCTCTTTAAGATCTTTACTACTCAGAATTAATCAAAGCAAAACAGCCATCCTAGTGATAATCCCCTTTAGTGCTTCACAGTTTATGCAATAGTCAATTACTAAAGAGGATGAAAGACAGAACAATCTTTGCAAATAGGTCACTGTCTATATTTATAATGATTAAAACCAGCCTGCTGCTAAAAGTAACTTTTAATAAGCATAAAAAGTAACATTAAGTCAGTGCCATGTATTTACTCTTAAATACATTCTAGTCTCCTATGACAAAAGAGGAGGTAACACGCACCAGAAACAAAGTTATTTTCCATAGGTTGTGCATTAGCATTGCCAAAAGCAGATTTTAATTTCTGTCTGTAACGATTTTATTCCAAAGTATCATCCTCAAAGATAACACCTAAACATTCTTGACATGATTTCCGAACTTACCCAACTCTCTCTCTCCCTGTCTGCATACCTTCTCTCTCAAAACTTGTTAGTAGATTTTACCAGCAAACATTGCCCAAGGTGCTTTTTAAAGACCACCTTTAATATCATCTTCTTTTGCTTCAGCTTTTCCTGCCTGTTTAGGCATGCCTGAACATGTAATTCTTTTTTTTTTTTTTCACTTCAGAAAAATTAGTCAGGTCTCTGCTTCTACTGCATACTGCTCAGACATCCTATCTGCTTCTTTCAAGTATTGTCCATATCTGCTAAAGAATGACTCACTCAGAACTTTCCACATCCTTGCCCTTTCCTTGGGACCAGGGCATCACACTTGACACCATTTTCATAAAATTTTATTGAACTTCATTGATTCTCACAGTTTTTAGTGCCACCATTGTCTCTGATTCTTACACCCAGCTGTGCATTCACTCAAACCATCTCATTCAGTTCCAATTCTACCTGCAGTTACTGTCTACACCAGAGATTTAAATCTGGTTAAACTGAAGCTTGTTTCCCCTCAAGCCCTACTTCCTCTAATTACCTCCAGCCTTCCTACAGTTCAAGTCTATAAACTAACATTTGGTTTGTACAATGCCTTATCCACCAGAGTGGCAACCAATAGTTGTAATTTCTTTGCATAAAATGTCAAGAATGTTCATTATCCAGTCCTGACGTTTCTCTTGACCAGATCCTTCATCTTCATCAGCAAATACTTCTGCTCACACTGTCACCTCTCTGTCCTTTACTTCACATATTTCATCTGCTAAAAAAATCCTTTCTTTATGCACCACTTTGGAGGCTCTGGATCTTCCAGTATTTCCACAGCCAGCAAGCCTATGACTTCAAGACTGTACAGTTGCAGAATCTGCACTTCATTAGCGGAACGGACAAGGAGGACAATCTTCAGGGAATAATGTAACCACTTCTTAGAAGGATCTCACAAGAGAAGCATTCCTCTGTATCTCATATATTTGTACTCAAGGACAGTGAAAACACACCGAAGGTCAGGCTAAAACTGAATACCACCACCTCAACACCACCAAAAAAATTACTTACATGAAGGTATTTTTAAGGTAATTCTAGCTTCTAATCTTACAAATCTAAGAGAAAACACCTGTAGCTTAGAGTTTATTATAATGCAGAGTGCATAAAACTGAACTCCACAGCAGGCAGGGGAGGGAGAAGCAGTCAGTCTTGTGAAGTGAAATCCTGTTTGTGCGTGAAAGCCAGGAACTTGATGTTCTCACTACAGACTAAGAGCAATAAAAACAGCTTTCTGAGCCATTAATTTCCGCACAGCTGATTTCTACTGAACAATGCTCATTATTGAAAGAATTCTAAAAAATCTGCAGGCTGTTCCAGTGAGAAGGCTGGCACTCTGAACATCTAGACTGAGCTAACGGTGACATCAGTTCTACCACTTCTTTAATCCCCACGGCTACTAAATGTCAAACATTTTCATTGTATTTAAAGAGCTTGCGATTAYACGTGATGAGATTAAGTTACAAAATAAGGCAAACTGCAAGGCACAGTGAGCRCCCGCACTCTTGTTGGCCAAGATTCTGATACTGGCAAGTTCTTCAGTAACATCAGTCAGAAACTGAGAAGCATTTTCCACAGTCAAAATGTGGCATTTTTAGCATTTGTTATTTTTAAACACTGTGAAAACTCCCCCCTTCAGACCTCCCATAACACAGTGTCTACAATACATGCATTGCTGCCCTGCTCAAATACAAATTTATAAATTGGTTGTAGCATTGAATAAAGTATAGTGGGGTGGGATGGGAGAGGGGAGAACAGTGAAAAGATTAAGTGTCACTGCATCAGGAGGCACAAAGTCCAGTGGAAACTGAGCTGGCCATATATTTATTATTGACAAAAGATACCCATGTAATATTAATTCCATCTGCTTTAGAGAAGGAAATGCATCAAATTATAGTCAACACAGAAGAAGGAACTGTCCTAACACGTAATATAAATTTTAATGTGGTAAGCTATTTACAGTATGATATACTAGCTAAACATTCCTTAGTATTTTCATAATTTGTTTGGCAATTGATTAATATGGCAGTCAACAGGCCAACACATGCTTCTAAAATAAATATCTAATAATCACTTTATCGTGCCAAGTTCTAAGCTGTTCATACCAACTACACTGAGCTAGAGCAGTGCTGTAAAGAAAGTGCAAGAAGGCTCACAGATTCTCACACTGCATAAGCAAGACATCACTGAAGAAATTAAATTCAGTAATCCTATTTATTCCTTATTATTTGGGGGAGGGCTGATGAAGTYAAAACTAACATAAAATATACAAATATTAGAGACATGATGTCCCGTAACTAGAGAAACTCYGACTATCAAGAATGAGGCCAAGAATATAGTAGGATATTGAAAAGCTACTGATTCTGAGTATTTCAATAAATATTTATACATACAGTTCAAGACTCTGTAATTCACCTAATCAATCTTGTATCTTTAAGATCTTCCCACACTGACTCATTCCTAAGCAGCTTTGTCTTCATTGTTTCTTATTAGCAAAGTACTGATTCACAGCTCTCAATGCTAAGACTTTTCACGTCTAAAGTTAGCATCAAGTTTGATTTGAGATCCCCTGGTATTCTGAACACGTGCTGGCAAGTGGGATTTACTATAACAATCAGTTTTTATCCAAGCAAAAACACTTTCACACTACAGATTAATTTCAAGAGTAGGGAGCTTTTAACAGAATTTAAAATAATGTAACATGTTCCTACAGAAAGATGGGGGAGGCAAATGTGAGGTGCGGGAATTATCTATATAAACACACATTTATAAATAYATAACTATGTGTATGCACACATACATCACTGGTTTAAGAGCAAACCTGGATTACAATAGACTAATTAACTTGGTTACCCTACCAGAAGTGACCTGATTAAGTCAGAGTTCTAATCTTTTGATGGGGGTGGGGGATGCCTGTTTAAAAAAAATTTAAAAGTGAGAGAAACTGCTTTATTAAGGACAAAGGCGGTCAATGCGCAGTTTTAGCCCGAAGTAGGAGTATATCATTCCTGAGATTCTTCCATACTAATTAACAAACTCACATGTTTTGAGTTTTAATCCAGAGTAAAGTTGTGAGAAGTGGAATTGGCAGGGCTGACTCATTAAAACAGTCTACAAATAAAATGATCAAGCCAGAAATTAAACTCCATGTAAATCTTAAGTGTAATTAAACCCACTAAGACATTAATGTACAGTTCTTACGCTATCTATACACAGGCAAAACTGACAGTAACTAGCACTATTATTTCAATAAGCCAAGTAGGGAGGAGTTACAGCAGTAGGCTCCTTCCTCTATAAGAAAATATAACCCAAATTCAGTGTCATATTAAACCAATCTTAGTACAGAAACACTATCGTTCTTTCTTTAAACCACAGGATAATGTACATGGAATTAATTTCCACAGGACAGTAATTCTGCAAGGACCAGACACATCAACTGTTTCAATTTCGGTAACAACTTCGTGCTGAGAAAAGACATTTTTACTTAAACAATCAGAATTTTTTGAGGAATAAATCTCAAAACAGTAGCAGACAATTACGGCAAAAACAAAACAAACCAGACATGGGGGCCATTTTTTAGCTTACCTGCACTTGTTCTGTGGAACTACTACTGAGTTCATCTCCAGACTCTGAATCTTGGTGAATTTTTTCTGAGCCTTCTCCTGCTGAATCACAAGATTGTTCATGCAAAAAGCTGGTCTTCTCTATTTCCAAGAACTCTGGGCATGGGAAATGACCCATGGAAATGGTTCTAAACTGATTGGAAACCTTGGGAGATTGCAACTCATTGTTAAGTTTTCCATTGTTTTGAGTAAGGTCCAGACTCAAACCAAAAGTTTGACCGAAGCTATTGTTTGGTCCCAGATTTTGATTGGCATCTTGAACTAAGCAAGACACTGGAACTGGAGAAGATTTTCCAAAACTAGAAAGCTCTGGTGACTTATTCACATTTTCTGTGGATCTCTGTAATCCATGTGTCAACTTCAAGGTGTTATTTGGCAGCATGCTTGCCTGCTTCACAGGTGGCATCAGTGCTTTCCGGGGTATTTCCTTCACATACTGTGCTGGCACATAAAAGGGTTTGGAATTTTCATCTCTTTTGACTTGCCACCAATCATCATTAGTCTTTTTCACTAAGATGTATTTTTCCCCTTGCTTGATCACAATTTTCTTGTCCTTGGCCTCATACTCATAGTCGTACTCCACTTGAATGTACAATTGTCGTGGAATCATCTTCCCACCCTTATTAGCCATTTCTATCTGGAAAGATTTCACCTTTTCAGACAAAATGTAAGCGACATTCCGTTTCAGTGTTATTTTCCTGTTAATATTCAGAGCTGTAAGGAAAAAAAAGTGTATGTAATAAAGTGGCTGTTTCAGAGCACTTTGGAGAAAAATAATTTTAAAAAAATCCTGCCTATTCAATTTATGCCAACCTTAGATTAATTGATGGGAGAATGCAGTATTTTCAGATATCTTTCTCAGTGCTGAAACAGAAAATCAGTAGAACAACTTAGGTCACCAACTTAACTGTCCTATTCACACAAGCCTCCTGCTATCAAGTAGCTCATTAACTTAATTAATCAATTAGTTATTGTTTCTATTACTGAATAACATTGATTGATCATTGGGGATTTGGTGGGGGGGCTGATCTGAGTCAATCTCTTGCTTACACAGAGGCTTAATTTCTTTGTGAAACTCTGTTACTACACTAGTTTTAATCAAAATATTCCAAAGAAGACTTATTTACCTCACAGAAAACCTGATCRAACCAAATGTTTAAGGGCTAGAACTGAAAACGCAACCAAAAACCTCAACAGTAACAAAACAGGACTATGAACCAAAATGGATAATGAAGGAATTAATAATAAACGAAAATTCTGAAAAGTACTTTTCAGCATCTTTATAATCCAGACAACTGCCACTGCATCCACACCCACAACCTACAAATTCTCTCTATTTAATCATGTAGCATGAATGTCCAAATTAATGGGTGGGTAAGCATCAGTCTTGCCAACTTGCACTGAACACAATATAGTAAACTAACATGAAAGGTAGGATTTTTAATCTTGAAAATCAAAGCATTTAAGTAAAGGGCAAGATCTCCATCATTCACATGGAATGTAGGAGAATTAAAGTAAAATGCTGCCATATTTAATCTTATAAAGATTAACAAACAYATCTTTTTATTTTTAAATGCATGTTTCACAAATGAGAAAATTTATGTAGAAACTTGCAGCTCTGCAAGTTAAGACTTTGTGATGAGATTTGTAGCCTTTACCCTGCCACAGAGTGGAACTAATGCAATTCCATGCAGGCACACACATGCAGAGTGAACTCAGCTGCTAAATGGGACTAAGGACAGAAATAACAACAGAAGAGAACTTCTGGAGAGATCAAAAGCAGAAACCACTACGAATTGTTCAGTTTTCTTTTGCCACTTGTTACTTGATCTGAGCCTTGAAAAAAATACATTTGCCACATAACTCAGAGATAAAATAGAAAGTAAAAWGCTAAAGTATTACACCAAGACAGAAGTGCCCATCTTTAATCTGTGTCTCTCTCCCACAGCCCATCTTCTTTTACTTCCAAGAAGCATTTCCTACAGCTAACTAGGAAGCCACCACCATTTTCAAGGCTCCAAATAGAATCACAAAGTCAGATTAACAACCTTATCAAAGACTTGGCAGAAGGAATGATGGTACCACATTCAACAAAGCTGGCAATAGGAACACAAAGCAGCAGAAAAGAATGCCAGGATTCTGGTGTTTACTCTCTATCACAAAGTGGTGCGGTGACATTCACAGTCTATTTACAGCCTCGGTACAAAACAACTTGCTTACCTGCTATTCTACATAAATAGGTGCTTTTAAGTGCAGCTCTGCAGTTGTTTAGCAACAGCAGCAGAAGGTAAACATGAACTAACTGCTACCATTCCCACTCTCTTCCTAGTTTTGGAAGGTCTGCCATGAAAATGTTGCTTTTTTCTTCTTAGCAAACCTGACTCCTTCCAACACTTCTTCAAAGCTGCTACCAACCCCTTTCACGGCTTCCAGGTCAGACACCAGAAATTTCAAGTCTTACCAAGCTGCAGTCTACCTCAAAGCTCTGTTACCTCAAAAAGCTGAAACATAAGACAAGGATCCATTCAGAGTCTCTTTCTCCCACACAGAAATCAAAGAGAGAACATAAGCCTCTGGTTTCCCACAGAGCTAACAAGTGTTTAAAAGCTTGGATTTTTCATTCCTCTTTTGCCGATTCCACATGACTATTTATTGAGAATGCACACTTAACATTTTTTCAAGACAGAAAGGTTCAACAAGTTGCATGTTATGTTTAAAAAAACCCCAGAATTTTGAATAATACAAGTCAAATAAAACAGAACTGCTACAAAAATAGCTCTACCCACTTTTGAAGTCAGTTTTGCAGCCTAACCCCTCTCCAAAAAATAACAACAAAAATAAGCAGCACAATTTTTGGTCTTTCATCCAAGCTGCAAAATTATCAAGTCAATAGCAAACATTTGGTAATGTTGAACATATGATAAAAGAGAGACAGGCTGTGTTCGGCCAGAACACTAAAACAGTTTTACAAACAGATCACATCATCAGTTTGGAGCAAGGCTCTAATTCTCCTCCTCAACCCAAAAAACCAAGAAATATGTATGGCATGGGTGGGAAATTAAGCCTGTAGGTCAGCAAACAACTACCATGGCCTTGATTTCACAGATTCAAATGCATTAATTTTCATTTTGCTTGAATTTTTGTAATGCAGCTCTTGTGTCACAAAAGGTAGACTGCCTGTACTCTCTGTGCAGCCCAGGGGACAGCTAATTGTAATGTCATTTCATGAAGCTTTCTCATATAACACAGTTTAAAGAGCCATGGGAGCCTTGGTCAAACCTCTGCTGTGAGAGGCCTACAACAATGCAGGTGTGAATGTGCAATATTGACACTTGGACTACTGACTTCACTGTGCTACGAGTCAACAACTGAAGTGATATGGCTGGTCAGTCCTCGTAACCTCATGGTATTTTTTATTCCTTACCATTTACCTCTCATGCTGGATGGCACCCACATTGGTAAAGAAGGTTGAATTAACCTAATCAGAGGATGAGAAGTATGAAAAATCATTTACTCCCACAGAGAACACCTGTAAGCTTTCACACCTTACATAAAGTCTCAATATCTGATGAAGATATTGAGGCAAATGGCCTTACTAAGAAAACTTATTCATCACCAAAAAACAGACTCAGGCCTCACTTTTCTCCTGGTGAAGAAAACCCCAGTTGCTACTGGGCAATTCATCTAAGGCGGATCACATCCCCACGTGGACACACAAACCACCATTTCACGGAGCAGCCACGCTGTCCCACGGGAGCGGAGCCTGGCGATGACAGGCACGGCACCGGGTGCGGCAGGCCCTGGGAGAGAGGCGAGCAGGGCTTTTACTCGGCGCCCGGGCAGAGAGATCCCTTCGGACTCCGGCTGCCGATGGAACCGTTCCCATCTCTTACTCAGCTAAGGCTGAGTAAGGCTGGCAATCCGGGGTGCTCGCAGAGGTCAGCTCCTCCCTCCCCCCCCTCCGCCCGCGGGCGCGCCCGGCACCGGGCCGGCACTGCCCGCTCGGCTCCTCCCGGCACCGGGCCGGCACTGCCCGACCGGCTCCTCCCGGCACCGGGCCGG